>JACJUY010000101.1:0-152035 GCA_014220935.1 Platorchestia sp. MABIK | reverse complement strand
CTTTCCGAAGCTCTCCACTTGGCACAGTAGATGATGCGTCCATATGAAAAACTGTCTCTAATCCCGACTACCTACCTCATAGTTCTAGACGCAAAATAAATCCAATTTGCTCATTTCCCTTCTAACATTAATCTTTCACACTCGTATCACTTGTTCCTATGTTCTAATTGCTCATTATTCAAAACGAGTACGCACTAACGAGAGGGTTTTCAGCAATGCGTCACATGGATTATGTTTTCCTTAGTCACCTGTATTTTAAATGCATTACCAGAATCCGACTACCGCGACTAAGAGGAACTCATTTTTTCGTGCTTTTCTCCGAATCATGTTTTCGACAATTTTCATGTGTATTACGATAACCATGTATGAATAGCAATTAAGGATCTAAATCATTTGTCTCAACACTTAATTAACATGGGTATTACGATAACCAAGTATGAGTAGCAATTAAGGGTCTCTGTGTTAATGTATTTAAACGCAACTTTTGCTCTTATTTCAATTTAAACACGCACAAACGAATACATTTTTCAACTAAGCGTTACGAGGATTGTGTTCTCTTAGTAACTTATATTCAAATGCACTGTCAAAATCAGATTAGGCAGAGCTAAGGAACTCATTTTGATGTGCTTTTCTGTCGATCATTTTTTGATTCAACATTTTACACGGGTATCCCAATACCAATGTGTTATTATCAATTAAGGATGCTTTTAGGTTAAGGTGTTTTAAAAACCAATGTATCGACAGTTCATGTTTGTACTTTATTGGAAATAAATGTTTTTCTTTCTTTCTTTCTTTCTTTCTTTGTACGTTATTATTATTCTTTTGTCGCGTACGAGTCGTTGCACGTATAGAAACGGAACGAGGCTGAAAAAAGAGAATAAAATATTAGGTTTTTATAAATTTGAACGAGTGTATGTAAAAGCACGAGATGTTGGGAGTAAAAAAAAATATGTTGAATCGTGCATTGTTTCATTGTCTCTAAGCCTTTAATAAGGCTTAGAGACTTGTTAAGTAAGGCGAAATAAATATTCTGATCTAGAATGCTTCAGAAGTATATGCATTAAAGTTAGATGTAGTAAAATCGGAAGATGTGCAACGAATATCAGAGTATTGAATGAAAATGAATAGCGTTAAACTGATTTCTGCAGATGAAGAATGTAGCTGTCATCTTATTTAAAAATAATTTTGGATGAAATAAAGTTTGTCAGATATTTCTGAGATTTGTCTATCGTGTCTATGGGAATTAGCTCACAGGGGGAATATTTTGGGTCCCGAGATAAAGGTTAGGTGGGCCTACCTTTTGTAAAAATAGAACCGGTTTTTTGTTTTGTTGCGGACCATCTTTTTCGGTTCACTGTTTTATTTTTCAGCACCTACTACTTTCTTCTTCAACTCGTATCTTGCTTCATGAACTTTTTTTTCACCTTTAATGTTTCTATGTACCTTGTGCATAGATTAAGCGCTCGCTCACCTCCGTACTAAATGGTGCCTTCCTCTTTCCTCTTTCTTTGAAATGCCTTTCTCGCGGTTAGGGAGGCTTAATCAATATTTAATCTTCTGGTATCTGTTTCAGATGGGGTGGAAAAAATTTCAGAATTATAATAAAAACCATAAAAGTGAAATACAATTCGTGTATTTCACTCTGAGCCGATACAAATCTTGTCACAATTTGACTTCTCTCTCCAGGAGTAGGTACGTACGAGTACTTACCTCAAACAAGGAATTTCCACCTTAACACTCGACTGAGATTAGTTAAACTGAAGTTCAATATTCAACTCAAATTCAAAGACGAAAGTTTGTTTACCATTTTTTAATTACCAAACATTAACGGGGCCATTAAATACCATTAATTTCAAAATATTATTAAAATCTTTCCGACGACCCATCGATGGGTCATATCGCAAGCAACGTGTTACCGTAACAGGGTGGGGACTAACCGCAGCCGATGCTAAAAAAGTCGTCTGATTCCGAAAACGGCCGATGTACTCCCATGATTAGAAGATTATGCTTCCGCTGCTGCAGTGATCGCTCTGATTAGCTATCTGTGGTCTTCTCTGTACGAAGTTAAGGTTTAGTGAAATGCAGACTCTTTTAATATGCGGCTGTTGCAGCTCATTCTTTCATCACAATGCCTTCAACTGGTTCAATAGACTTATCGATGCTCTGTTTGTAACGACGTTTGTTCTCCTCAATTTGTGTATTAAAAAAATTAGTTACTCCTATTTTTATACCTCTACACAACAATTTCGTAGCCCCAATAGCATTTGATAATGAAGATACACCTCTCAAAATCAGCTCTCGTTCAACCTAAAAGCATCTCGGATTTGGGTCTTAAAATTCCAGCATTTCAATACTCCTTCATGATGTCAGGATTTATTCCATTTTGTAACAACGGTAGGTCGAGCACTCGGTGTTTATCAGAGTCCAATCAAACCTCGTTGGTAAGATTTTGCACGGTAAACACCGTAGACATATTATTGCTTTAATGCTTTATGTACTTCTACCATGCATACACTGGAAAGGAAAACTTCATTCTCGTATCAAGACGTTTGTTGGAAATCGCTGATCTAGGTTGACACAGATCCTCATAATTGTATTTCATAACCTTCAAATGGAAATTCAAATCTACGGCTAGTTATTATACTTTCGATACACTGCGATATATGGAAATTAGCTCTCCCAGAGAAAGAGTATGCGAGGTCCCGAGCTAAAGGTTAGGTAGGCCTTCTTTATGTTGGGATAGTGTAGAATAGGTTCTTGTTTTATCGCCCCTCATGGCGATACAATTATTGTATCAATGGGAATTAGCGCTTCCAGGGGGGCAATGTGAGAGCCCGAGCTAAAGGTTAGGTAGGCTTTTTTTTTGATAAAATAACATAGGTTTTTGTTTAGTTACGGACCAACATTTTTTCGGTTCACTGCTGTCCTGTTTTTCCAACACCTTCTACTTTCTTCTTCAACTTTGATCATGTTTCATGAACTTCTTTCTTATGTTACTGTTTCTATGCCCTTTCTGCATGGATTCCGCGTTCCCTTAACTCCATACTAAATGGTGCCTTCTTCCTTCCTCTCTTTGGATCGCCTTTGTTGCGGATAGGGAGGCTTAAACTAACTAATAATCTATCTACAATCTTGTTTCATCGCAGATCGTTTTTATTAGGTTCACTGCTGTCCTGTTTTTCAGTGCCTAATATTTCTTAAACTTTTAGCAGGTTCCGTGAATTTCTTTTACACCTTACTGTTTCTATGTACACGAATTGACGTTCCCTTAAAACTCCATACTAAATGGTGCCTTCTTCCTTTCTCTCTCTGGAACGTCTTTCTTGCAGTTAGGAGGGCTTAAACGAACGTCTAATCTAATTTCAATACTCTGCGGGTGTAAAAATTATGGGCAACAGAACAATTTTAATGTTATTACGCTACCTCATTACAAATTTGAATTGCAATGTAGCGCCGGTGGTTTCATTGAAGCGACGGATTTCGCTACGTGAAGAAGATTTGGCTTCAACAGAATTGAAAGGTTAAATTTTTGCGAAGGCGATGCTCTGCTTAAAGCGACATATCCTTGCGTTTCGAATGGCTGACGGCGACTTCCTTTAGTTATTTAATCATTTTGAGATCGGATACTTCTCGCACACCAGTAGACGCGTATTAGAAATCTGTTCACTGATCAGCAAGGTGCAGTACGGTTACTCGTACGGTTCCTTAGCTTTTTTGGAATACTAAAAGCAGGACTAGAACTGCTCTTTGTTTAACTGCTTTATTTCACTTGTCGGCGTTGTCTTAAATGGATCACTTCTGCCATGGCTGCAGTCGTTTCGGCGGTTGGGATCTTTAATTTTAAAATTTAACAACATTGAAGCTTTCAACCCTCTCATGGAACTTCAAACGCTCAGCCGAAAACTCAAGATACGTGCAAAAATTTCCCAGCTACCCTAATCTGGTGACCCTTCTAGAAAAGAAAATTATGAAACAGCTAATAAAAATCGCCGTTTACGACATGTACCTTTGCTTATCCACAGAGAAAATGAAAATGGAATCTCAAACACATAGCATACTTAAAAGCCTTTCCCCTCGGTTGATACAACTATTGTATCTATTGGAATCGGCACTCCCTGGGGTGAAAATGCGAGGTCTCGAGCTGGAAGTGAGGTAGGCCTTGTTTTTATAAAAATAATATATTTTTCGTCTAGTTAAGGAATTTTTTCTTTGTTCACTGCTGCCCTGTTTTTTAGCACCTCTGACTTTCTTCTTCAACTCCTATCTCGTTTCCTAGCCTTCCTTCATGCTGTTTCTACGCACACGGGATCCTGTGCGGGAACAAACCAAGTACATTGATTCCGCGTTCCCTTAACGCGATACAAAATGGTTCTTTCTTCCTTCCTCTCTTGAAATATCTTTGTGGAAAAAGAGGCTAAGACTAACTCTGAATCAACGATTGATAACCTATTTTGTCGTCGTTTATCGAAGAAGGTAAAATCAAAATTTCTTGCTCCAACATCTATAACCTGTGACCGTTCAGCAACAATTGTGGATCAAATACAAGCAATAGCATTAGCCGTTTACTAGCTGCAATTCCAGCTGTGTGCTTCCCACACATCCACAATTTCAGCTGTGTGCTTCCCACACACACAATTTCAGCTGTGTGCTACCCACACACACAATTTCAGCTGTGTGCTACCCACACACACAATTTCAGCTGTGTGCTACCCACACACACAATTTCAGCTGTGTGCTACCCACACACACAATTTCAGCTGTGTGCTACCCACACACACACACACACACAATTTCAGCTGTGTGCTACCCACACACACACACAATTTCAGCTGTGTGCTACCCACACACACACAATTTCAGCTGTGTGCTACCCACACACACACAATTTCAGCTGTGTGCTATCCACACACACACAATTTCAGCTGTGTGCTACCCACACACACACAATTTCAGTTGTGTGCTACCCACACACACACAATTTCAGCTGTGTGCTACGCACACATCCACAATTCCAGTTGTGTGCTGCCAGCCGTACCCTCAGCCAGCACCAGCAGCAATATGCGCCGGCCTCCGAGACCTGGGAGCCGCCCTGCTGATGGATGCCGTTTAGGGTCTTTGACCCTGGCCTGTGCCACCAAAATCTGTCCCCTCATTCCATATGAAAACTGTTATGAAATCGACCGCTTTGTTCTTTTCAGTACATTTTTTTACATTAAAATGAGACTGCTTCTCGTCAATTTAACATTGCCGTTCTCGCCATTTCTCTAAATTTTGATTGACCTGATTAGTAAATCAAGGTGATCTCAGTGTTCTATTCTGTTCCTTACTGATTTCATTTCTAGTAATCTACTGCGAGTTACAACTTCCTGTGCTCAAGTTAAATTTTTCTCACATGTGGAGCTGATTGAACCTTATTTCAGTGGAGTAACTTGAGTTGCTTGCGAAGGAAAGGCCTCGCTGAGAGGTGATCTCAGTCCGTCGACCGGTCGTAGAGCGAAAGTCCTTCCGTTATTGATCTGCTAGGGCGGCAACAGCACCGACCCACGCTCGCTTGTCGTAGCAACAAGCGTACGTGGTCCTGGGAGGCCTAAAATGTCTAAAAATATACACGAGGAAACGAAGATCTTGGGCTTACCTTCCAGCATGCTGCTTCTGCTGCTGCTCGTAAAAAAGTCCAAACATAAACCCTTAGGTGAAAGAAGTTTGTTTCTGCAGATAAATACGTGTATTTCTTTTCGATATGACACATGTAAAAAAGGCATTTAACATATCCATGTAGAACTAGCGTAGTTATTTTCGAGTCGTTTTTTCTAAAGCTTGAACTTGACTATTTCGCAGATGGTAGGGCAAATATCGGTTTCCATCGGCCTGAGCGAACAAAACAAAGCGGCGAAGGCCAATAATTGAGGTAGCAAACCTGGGCCTCTGCAGAAGTGATGAGTTACGTCCCCCAGACGCTCGTAAAATATTGATTATCGCGCTGCAAGTACCGTGCGACAAAGAATGAACCTAGAAACGTGAATGAATACAATAGTAGATTATTTTGTAACACTAAACTTTTTAGCTAAAAAAATATCAGAATGCTTCACGTTTTAATGACCATCGTTCGATTTGATAAGTTGGTATCAATTAATGAATTTCGTTGTAAAAAAATGATTTACTGCTACGTATTCGGACCCTGCCAAATTCTGTTCTCTCTGGGTGGCAACAGCCCTCTTTTACGTTAGATGCTTATATTTGGAATGCAAAGTTGTTTTAAATCTCATTTCTTTCCGCGTAACACTCCTCCCAGTTTGGCAAAGGTAGCTATTCTGTGTTATTCCTACCAAGCTATGAGAGCAGTTCTACTTTAGCCAGTTCGGCGTAACTGGAGCCAGACCAAACTCTCTTATTGTGCCAACTAATCTCATGGAACACCTGAACTACTCATGGATCTATAAAAAGAAATTTTGTTGCGAGAATTTCACCTAGAAAAAAATGCACGGAAAATGACAAAGAACATGCTTCTAAATGATACGCAATTGCGTAGTTGAGGACCACCCTTTTCTCTCTCTACGACTCTAATCCTGAGGCTTGGCCAAGCGTCGCTCTTTTTCTCTCTGTTGGCGTGCGCGCGTCGTTCTCCTTCCACCCTCTTTGGACTGACTGGCAACTCTCGCACCCTCCAGAACCGCGCTGGCTGGCCCTCTAATGTTAGCCCCGGCCACCGTCACAGGGTCACAAGGCTACAGCGCCTACTCGTGAACGCAGAGCGTCGCGCGCGCGTCCTCCAGTTGACTTCAGTCAAAACGCGTCCTCTTGCAAGCGTCGCCTTAAAACCTTCTCATTTTGTGATGTGCGTGCAGCAAATTGTGCCTTCATTTGATTTCGTGTGAGCGTTCGTAGGGCGTTTCAGCGTGAAATTTGATGCAAGTGAAGCAGAGCTTGTGCTCTAGTGTTCCAGGATAGGTGCACTTTCTTCTGATTCGTTGTGAGGGCTTTGTTGTAGTGCAAGCTAGTATTGGTGACGTGTTGGTGTCGTGAGAATATGTAGAGGACCTTCAATCGTTAGATCTTAGTGTTTTTACCATGTTTTGATATCTCTTGTGGTGGAAATTACTTTTGTAATGTTGAAGTAGCTGTAGTTCTGAGTATCAAGCTCCGCAAATCTCTGACAGAGAAATCGTGTTGGAGTTCAGTGTGGTAGGTAGGCAGAGCATAGCTCGTAGAGAATGAGAGGCTTTAGTAAACTTCTTCGACGTGGACAAACTGAAGAAGAAGAGCAAGAACAGCTGCAGCAAAGTCAGCAGCAAATAACAGACAGCGATCCTGCCCTGCACGTCAACCGAGGTCCTGCACTTGGAGAAGACGTAGACCTTCCAGCAGTAGACCAGAGTGACGATTCCGACGGACCTCCATCGCATCCTCCACCACCTCCTCCTGGACTGGACAGCCCTCGACAGGGACAAGGTGGGAAGCGTCGCACAAACTTGAATTGCATGCAATAATGGTGCACAAACTTCTAAGTGTTCGAAATAGTCTTCATATGAAATTGGGTATCACCGATAAATGTCCAATCCTTGTGTTTTTTACTCAGCATCAGTAAAATATACAGTACGAATTGCCGTCTCCTTGATGAAAACAATTGTTCTATGATAAAACTTATATTAAAGTGGAAAAAACCATGAACGAAGAATAGAAAATAGCTAAGAAGCTTCGGCTTCCGCAAAACTCTAACCTTGTGCGCAAGAACAGCTTGAGTGAAGCTGCGCAGAAGCAGAGCAAAAATTGCAAAAATTGATTGATTGCCTGCGCGGCCTGTCGCTTGTGCATACCAAACATTTAATGTTCGGGAATGAGCAAGAAGTCTCACGATTAATCTTGCACGAAAATGTTCACCGGACGTCCAAGTATATAAGTTTTTATTTTTGTATGGTTGACTGTGTTGATTACCGGTTCAGAAATTAAGCATACTCATGAATGATGAAATCGGTGAAGCATCCAGAACTATGTTTTCAGGCACGTTATCGTATTTTCTCTTCTCTTGAGGATAAAACTAGTGTATCTTTGGGATTAGGCGCTTCCCGGGGGGAATATGTGAGGTCCCGAGCTAAAGGTTAGGTAGGCCTTCTTTTTGTTGAAATAGGACAGGATTTTGGTTTTGTCACAGTCCACCTTTTTTCGGTGCACTGCTGTCCTGTTTTTCATCACGTACAACTTTCTTCTTCATCTTTTATTTGATTTCATAAACTTCTTTCTCAACTCACTGTTATTATGTACCATGTGCAAAGATTCCGCGTTCCCTCAAGTCCATACTGAACGGTGCCTTCCTTCTTCCTCTCTTTGGAACGCCTTTTTTTACGGTTAGGGAAGCTTATCACGTCAACTGCCGTATGAGCCACCGGTGGTACACGGAGGGAATTTTCATAATGCTGCTGACCAACCAATAGTTAAAAACTCAATTTTCATTAATACTTGAACGCGTTGACTGCGATGGGTTAAGATGAAGTTCAATATTCAACTCAAATTTAAAGTTAAAAGTGATTAGCAAATTTATAACTACCTAACATTAACTGGGTCCATTAAATACTATTAATTTAAAAAAGATTGTTCGAATTTTTCAAACAATCCATCGATGGGTCATTTCTCGGCAGGACAAACCTAAGCACAACCAACCGGTGGGTCGTATCTCAAGCAATGTGTTGATCAAAGCTATTGGAAAGTACGATCCAGTTAATGCTTGCTTTTTTTAATTTAACTTACTACAGTTGACTTTGAATTTGTGTTGAATGTTGAACTTTAGTTTAACCCTTAGAGTTCAACGTGTTAAACTTACATCTAGCCTATCATATTTCCTTTTGGAGTTCATACACTTTATGATGCAGGTGACGCTCTTGAAGTACGAAGATTCGTTCTACCCTTAATAAATTGCGCATATTTAATGTTTCCCATTTTCTGTTTTCAAACGATTTGACTTCAACTTCTACTCTGATGGAGACGAACAAGGTTATGCATGCTTATAAATCTCCCAGAGGGTAACTTTCACAAGAATTAGTTTATATCTACATCGCTTATGCTACACTAATCATGCAAATACATCATCAGTGACGCACTTGAGGTGATTATTTTGAAATGTAAGTAATGATTATTTTAGAGTTTGTTCAGTACCTCTCAAAGACTTCATGGTAAGAGTATATGGCAAAAATGTAGTCACGAGTAAACGTAAGCCTTTGATACTGAATAAAATTCTACTGGCAAATTATTCTCATTCCAATTTTAGACATTGAATGCTAATTCATTGATTGCCTGTGCAGAGTGAAGAAAGGTGTCTTTACAGGTCAAAACTGTGAATTTGTATCGAGAATAATTTTAAACACGAATTAGGAAGAATTTTTAAAACATAAACAAAACAATCACAACTACGCTCATTAGGAATCCAAATCACGCCGTAGGTGTCCTGCCCCGCGCAAAGTGCCGTACATTCTGAATTTTACTTTTCGAAGTGCAGCAAGTTTTGTGGGGCCCCTGGAGATTTAAGGATTAATTCTTTGAAAAAACATTTAGGAACCGTTTGAAACACAGCATATTGCCAGTTGATTTTCGCCGCAGCTTAGCAGCTCGACGTTCCCCGATGTTGAGCATGTTTAACTTCTTTCTACGCCATTAGTTCTGTAAGCTGCATGAGGATATCGATCCTGGATTCGAGCTCTTTTCATTTTTTTTACTACTCGACTCTTTCCCAATCGAGTTGTAATCGGTCAAGAACTGAATAGTGAGCTTATTGGATGAACAATCACTAAAAGAAAGTAGAGTACACATACAGTTTCACTTGATTACAAAATTTGACGCCGAGATAGCCTGTCGAATCTATAGATGGACTCTCCTTAAGGAGATGCAGCTGTTCTATTTTTAGAAATTATCGCTTCCTGGGAATAATGAGGCATCCTGAGCTGAAGTTAAGCAGACCCTTTGATTGAAATGGAATAGGTGTTTTCCTTTGTTAAGCACGGTATTCTTTCGTTTCATTTGTCCGTCCTTTTTTTCAGATTCTATTACTTTCTCCCTCAACGCTTATCTCAACGATCATTTCCTGGGGACACGCCTTGTGCGTAGATCTCCCGTTCTCTAATGCCATATTTAACACTTGACACGTGAGCCGCCGATGGTCACAGATGGAATTTTCAAATACTGCTGTCCGACCAGTAGACGCGAACTTAAGTTTCGTAAATACTTCATCAAAGCTCAATGAAGGCACGATTTAGTTAATATTTTCTATTTTCAAAATTGTTTACTACAATTGCCTTTAATTTGAGTTGAATATCGAACTTTATTTAAACCCATCGCAGTCTACGTATTAATGGTGCCTTCCTTTTTCCTCACGAGAACACGTTCATTATAGTTCATTAAATTATCTAATCTGTTTTTGTGCGCTGGGTGTGCGGACACCGTATGATACATAGGTCACCGCTCCTATAATTCCGCATTATTTGAATGGAACTTTTCACCTCCCTCTTTTGGGAGTACCTTGATTTGAGTTAGAGAGGCTTGAACTTTATTATATAATTCAAGTTAAAAAGAGTTTGGTGAAAATGAAGCAAGTTTTCATTTTTGTTAGACCGATAGATGTGGTAACTTTATTATTAGCCAAAGCATTCATTTCTTGAACCTGGTGAGCGCATGAAATGGCTACTGGTAAAGTACAAGATTTCAGTTTTATTTGTTTAGTTCACAGAAGCAGTTTTCTTCCAGTTTAGCTTGTTTATTAGCGTTCGTGTCCCTAACATAGTTTACGTTATAGATGGTCGTAATTGGGCCACGATATCGACGATTTAAGGATTTCAATACGCTTGATAAGCTATCGGCACAAGCTGTTAACATTCACGTCTCTCTGTTCACAAATATGTGAATTGAATCTGGAAAAATAGATGAAAATTTATTTTAATAGTTATGGCTGCGTTAATTTTAGTGAAGAATTTTAAAAGTTTAATTCGAGATTATTCTACCCCAGGAAAATGCGGTTTTCGCTATTTGCTGATCGCAACAGCGACCAGTCCCTCGATTGGAACAAAACCAATAATCACCGTAGCCTTAGTCATTAATCGAGAACCAATGCTTAGATTCCGTTGATGGACTGTGATTTCTAAGTAAATATGCAAGAGTATTTCACGAGTACCGTGCAGTACTTCTACATTTTGCTGCCTCCTATAGTGTAGCGAAAGTTATTTCATTCGAATTGCAATACATGGACTGACGTTATGTTCGAAATCCTGCGCAAATAAAAGCTATGCGTTTGCATTTGCATTCAATACAATTGATTTCAATTAAACTTCTACTCCTTTTCGATGCATTGATTTTATTGTTCTTTCTAAATTTGTTTTTCCGAGTATTCTATACTTTCATTCCGAAATGAACTTTCATTCTCTCTCTCGTTATTGCAGAACTATCTACTTGCTTTTCGATTTGCTTTCTCAATTTCATATCATTCTTTAGTGAGATTGAATTTAAATAGATCATAGTTCATTGTTGAATTTAAATAGATCATTGAAAGCGAATCCAGTGCAATAGGAAATTGCACTAATACTGAGGTCAAAGTTGTCAGATGCTTTTCTCCATAAGGCATGAACGTAACCCGTAAACGTTACGTAGGTTTTCCTTTTGCTGAAACGGAATAGATTTTTTCTTTTGCCAAGGATTATATTTTTTGATTCACTTCAGTCGTTTTTCAGCACCCACCGCTTTCTTCTCTAAACTTCATGTTTCATACATTTCTTTTAACTTTCTTGTTTCCATATATGGGGAAACACCTTGTGAATTGATTAAATGCCAAGAAATATACAATTTGCATTTTAGCCATCAATAGTTCGTAATGTACTGTTGCAGTTTCAAGATGAACGTAACGTCATCAGTGCAAATTTTTAGTTGTACAGAATCCACAGACTGGTTTTAGTTTTTGTAGGTTGGATACTTGTTTGTTTGCAACGACCTTAGTACGCTTATTATCTGAATCTGACGGAAACGCTGACGAAACCAGCTTTGTTCTTTTGTACTACAATTTCAGCTTTGTTCAATTTAATTGGTAAGTCAAAGAACGCGTTCCTCAGTTTTTTCCAGAGTTGAAAAAGAAAGTCTAAGCATGGTAAGAGGTGATACAGCTAAATGCGCTCCCCTCTGAGGACGTTGTCTTCAAAGAATCTAACAGCATACCAATTCTATGAGTTTACTCAGAACTGCCGGTGTTCTTTTCCCAACAGTCGGCACAGATCAAATTAATAGCACTTAAAATACGACAAGCGATGAATACAGAACATCGGGTAGTCCACTTCTGACGGTTTTGTAGATAGAACTACTTGTGTTCCATTTCCGAGAATCCGTTGCTGATAACACCAGCGTTATTCCATGTCCCGGGTACTCTGCTATCAGATAAGGGTGCTACGACGGCGGCACGACGAGCTGCGCTAGCCAGATCAATGCTTGTTGGCCTCCCCTCATTCCTCAGAGGCAGTCGTGCCTGAAGAGCCGTACGTGCGCGCTCATCGATTGCCGCTCAACACTCAGCCTGCCGTCCCATGCAGCCCGCAAGCTTTTGTCTTCGTTGAGCAACTAACGAGGTTCTCGGATTTATGAGACATGGCTCGCTCGTCACTGTCGAGATGCAGAGACTCGTCTGAATATACTTGGAATTTCAAGCCTGATTTCATTGGGATTCTCACTAGCATTTATTGATAGCTTGCTAAAAAGTCAATGAAGTAAGATCTTTTCATTAGCTAATCAGTTTATAAAAATAGGTCAACATTCTGGAGTGAATGGCTGACTGCTGCATTCTATTACCAGTAATCCAGTAGTAATCGTACCAGTAAATTCTACAACCAGTAATCGTAAAACAAGCTTTAAAAATTGTACCCTTCAATAGCGTGATTTGATCACTCCGTATACTCGTGCTCTCATCTGACAACCATATAAAAGCACAAGAGAAAAATTCAGTCGAAATTTTTGCTTCAATTTTTACTTTGAGGTTTGCTTACATATCGGATGCCAGTTCCTTTGTGACCTACTGAAAGAATGAGCGCTCTCACCGATACTTGCAGCACTCGCACTGTTCAGGACGATGCAACTGTTGCATCTACGGGAACAATTGCTCACAGAAGGAAGATGTGATGTCGCCAGTTGAAAGTTACGTAGGTTTTCCTTTTGTTGAAATGGAATAGGTTTTTTGTTTGGTTACGAACAATCCTTTTCTGTTTACTGCAATTCTTTTTCAGTACCAATTGCTTTCTTTTCATAATTCAATCATGTTTCAAAGATTTCCTTTAACCTTCCTGTTTCCATGACCTGGTGAGGGGAACACACCCTGTGCATATATTCCTCGTTCTCTCAAATCCGTACTGAACGTTGCCTTCTTCTCATGGGAAGGAACATAATTTCTGTAGTTAGGGAGGCCTTCACTTTTAATCCAATGATCTAAAACCGCACAGGTGGAAAAACTGAAATGCCTCTTCCGTGATATATTTTCATTTGATACGAGTCGAGCACCATTCGAACGTTCGAAAATTCAGTACGAAAAATCTCGTCTATATCCTGAAGCCTAGCAAAGTGTGTCGATGAGTTATATCATACTCTCCTCAAGAGGATGCAACTATTGTATCAATGGGTATTAACACTCTGAGGGAGAAAATCCGAGGTCCCGTGCTGAAGCTCAATTAACACGTTCACCGTGTTTCCGCGGTAGTTAACGATTGGTTTAGTTAGGTTGTAAGTAGCATTATTGGAAAATGGACTTTACTGCTCGAATACATTTTTATCTTTCCTAAGAAATATGATCATGCAATTACACGATAATGTTTTCCTCTGAGGCTAAGTAATTTTTTTTTAAATCGTGAAACGGCTGAAATGGAATTCCTTTATACCTGTGCGTGAATGAGCAATTTACCTATTGGTACACATATGAACCATTACACGGGGAACGTGTGAAACTTTCATTCTGTTGAAACAATGTAGTTCCTATTTTTTGTTACGGACCATCTTTTTTCGGTTTATTACTGTATTTTCAAACATCTACTACTTTCTCCAACTTTTATCTTGTTTCATGATCTTTTTTCAACTTAATGCTTCTATGGGCAGAGAATCTTGTGTGGGAACACACTTTGTGCTTAAATTCCCTTTTCCCTAGACTACATCCTAAATGGTGCCCTCATCCTTCCTTTTAGGTCCACCTTGTCGGGGTTAGGGCTTAACTAATTCGTCTAATCCAAACCATTATCTCCTGCTTTAATACATTGTTATATTAGTAGGCAGAAATATTCGAAAGGGCAAAAAATTCACTGCTTTCTCAATACAAAGAAACCATAAAACGTGATTGCTTTTACGAACGTGAAGCTGCCGAGCGATTAGCATTTGTATCATCTAAGAGTATAATGCCACTATTTTTTTTTTACAGTAACCTTTGCCGTAACTCTAAAATACCGGCCATGTAATTCACGAGCATTGAAAAACCATACGAAGCAATTGAAAGAGCGAGTCAATTTGAATCGCTTCTTGTTAATAGAAAAGTTTTGCATTTTTATTTAAGATTTTCTTAAGACTTTTGAGTGCCAGCGAAAGAAAGCGTCGTCCAACAGCCTCTTTTGAGTCCCCCAGCAAGCGTTATTTGAATTTAGTTTTACTTGTTAGTTCACTCAGCTTGAACGGAAGTATGAAATGTCATTTAAAATCGAGAAGTCCAGCTGTGGTGTAGCACTTGCATCATACCCCACAAAAAATACCTATTTGAAGAATTTAACATTGCCTTGCCGCCAGCGGCTAACTGGTTGCTTGGAGGTAGCAGGTCAGGTACTGGATTCATTTGACCTCTTTCACCTTAGTCAATGAAATGACAGGTGTGAGTGTGGTCGATAGTGAGCTCTCGCAAGTGCCCGGCTCTTTGGTTCGTGTGCAGCTGCCTGCATGCCGTCCGTCCTGTCTTTTGACCTCGAATTGCTTATAGAACAAAATCTGTAAGACTGTCATAAAATAGCCTGACACGAATAAATGTGAATTCCGAAATCTCATTCTGGTAGAATTTCTCTGAGACATTGCTGATGAGTCACACTGCTTCACTTGAAACTTTGAAGCTGTCGAATCATCACACAATAGTAACACAAAGTCCGATTATTTGCATTGAAGAATAAGGGTGCCTGCACACCAAATGACTGAAAGCGAGAAAGCAAGTGAGAGAGAAAGATGTCAGGCAAGATCCATCACACACCAGAAGACAACCAGTTATCTCCTAAATGTTTTGGAGAGAAGTTTAGAACAGAAACAAGCGGTACAAGCATGTGTTGGTAACGTGGAATTTTATTCCTACTTCATCCCATTGCTTTAAAACATGTAATCTGTCACTATGCTTTGGATCTTTTGAGTTCAAAAGGCACAGTATAGCATAAACTTCGGATATAAAGAGTTCAGTCTATGCTGGAAGAATTGAGCAGCACACCTCCCTTGTCGACATCTCACTGCACACTGTCAGCAGTCAGAGGCCTTCCGCTGCAGCTTTCAAGCGTGAAACCATCTTCAAGTCGCTTTCTCGCTTCAGCCAATATTCAGTCTTTCTCGCTCGCTCGCTCACTTGCTTGCTTGCAGTGTGTGTACTCCCATAGGAATCCATGTTAATCAATTCAAGCTCGCTTGCTTTGTCGCTTGAAATCTTTTGGTGTGCAGGCACCCTAAGCGTATTTTCCTGTTTCTTCTCGCCATCCGTGTAATGCATCTCTATAACCGCTGACGTTTCAAACTGGTGCCTAATAGACTTGTTCACTATCTTCTAAGCTCAATCCTTCTTCAAGACAGCGTTCTCCCAATCCTTCAAGACAGCTTCTGAAATGTACGTCGACGAATCGCAATAGCTTTCTGCGTAAGTTTTCCGTTGACATGGCCAAAAGGTACGCTGTGTTTTTTGGCTAAAGCTTCAAGTTAAAGCTTTTTGTCGAAATTATATATTAATAAAGTTACGGGTAATTATTCCGCGAAAATTGATTTTGAATAAAAATTTTCAGTACGTCCCTTTTTTTCCCTCAAAATTTTCGGGTTAGGATAACACAGGATTAAACAACATTCTACACTAATAAGCTCTACAAAATGTCTCCTTATTTCTCTTGGTCAATCGTTGTGTAGTGTACAGGTATCCAGTTAAAATAGAAGAAAAAGCGGACGGACCAATTTAGCAACCAATGAGCTGCGCTGTATGATTCGACGGGATACTTATTCAGTTCTCTGTTGGAAACTTGAGCCTTAATCTTCTACTTCATTTTTTCCCAGCGCTAGAAGAAACGAAGCAGACACCAAGCAACTTTGTTTTTTACCTCGGTACTTAAAAAGTAAATTCGTGATCTGTTGATCGCTCATGCACGGAGTAGTTTTCATCTAATTCCATGCTACGGAGTGCTCCCAAGGACAAGTTCTTAATTAACTTAAACACCTCATAGTGATGAATTATCGTGTTGATGAGGATTTAGAAATGTTTGCTCTGTTCTGTAAAACCTAAATTTTATTTGCTGGTTGAAGAAACCTAATTGGCGGACACTCTACGGTGTTACGTGTCCATATTTCAGTATACGCTTGGTGTGTAATTAAGTTTTCAATAAGTGTTTTCTGAAATTAAAAGAAGCATTATCGCTTCATCTGAATTTGAAGTGAAGAATTTTCTTCCTCCCTAGAAGGTTCTTCTGTAACTTTGAGATGACGCATCATTCCCAATGCTTATTTTGAAAATTGGCTCTTATTCAAACTTGTTCTTTTCTTAAAATTGCCTTGTTCATTTTTTGAAATCGTCAGTGCGCTTTTTATACCAAGAGTGCGACCCGCTTAATCCCATCAAGGGAAACAACTATTGCATTTGTGGAATTTGAAGCTTCTAGGAGGAAGATGTGAGGTCCCGAGCTAGTAGTTAAGAAGGGCTTCCCTTTTCTGAAGAAATGTTTTCTTGACACCGCCGTGACACTAAGTTTTTCTAAAGTATTTTGCGTGATTGAGATGAGACAGTCAATTCGAATAAATTCTCTTTATTTAATTTTTTTCAGGTGGTTAGAATGGATTCTTTGTTCACTGCATCAGTGAACAACTAAACATTAATTTTTGATGAGCCTTTCGTTCTTGACCATGCATGACACTGTGTCATTAATTACTGTTACCGCAACGTTGAGTTACCCTTAATTACTATTTGTATTTTCGTGGTTCCCTTTTAATGACTTCTCACTACTTCTGACGCTGACGTCTCTTGTCAATTGAAGCTCTCAAATCTAATAAATAACTGATGGCCTTAGCTCGGGTTGAAAGCCAATCAACTGCGACATTCATTTGTGGTGCTGCGTTCTACCTGCATTGCGTTATAGATCCTTCTAGAGGCACACGAGGTATCAAACGATAAGCTTCTTTCGAGAAGCACATGCTGATAAGACTAATGTTATTAAGGCTCTTAAAATATTAACTGCAACCATGTTTGTGACTCCCAACTGGTATTTATGTGAATTAATCCAAGAATTAGATTGTATCTGCTGTTTTTCCTGCCCCATGCAATATTTTTTACGAATTGAAATGAGAGCAAACAACGGTTTTTAAGTAATATTCTCATTCAGCACACTGCTTCACAGGAAAGAAGTCTACTATCTTTTATTTTATTTTGATGGTTTATTACCGTATTTACACTCAATTGCGAAAGGTGGATACATTTTCTTCTTACATTCATTTACGTATTGGAAAACTTGACATAACGTACACGAATGTATTTTTACACCATCCTCAATGACATCAAAGGTTAGAAAAGCCGCATAATTCAACCAGAATACAAAAAGTTCGTTGTAAAATCGGCGACAGACTTCAATTTGTCACAATGCTCATGCCGCTCGATCTCAACGACGACAAGTCTCGCGTTCAACGAGGTCCGGAATGATGAGCGCGTCTCAAGTTTCTGCAGGTTGCGCCTGTCATTTGCAGCTCACCTAGGGCAGCAACCAAGACCCTGCGTGCTCCGACCCTTAATTTAATTCAGCGACTTTGACATCTGAGCTCCTGTCTCGAGTAACGGCTCAACTTGTAGAACTTTCGCTGCAAAAATCTTGAGCCTCAGCGTCAAGTTTGAGAGGTTGATGTTCCGACCACGGTTTCTTTATGACTAATTTTTGCCTGCGGCGTTAGGTTGAACAGCGAGGTGGGTGTGACAGGAAAAATATTTATTTCTGATCACGTCTCGTTTATGGAAACCCAAATGTGGTGCCGCCTGAACAAAAGCGTTTTTTTTTCTTAGTTGAATATTTTACCCTCATATGTAAGCATGGCGCAGAGCTGAATGATCTCAAAAGGAAAACAAATTGGATCTGCGAATTGATTATTTAGCTTAACCTATTACATATTTGCTTTTCTTTTTTTGCCATGAATTTTTAATTGCTTTTCTCTCCATACCCGAGATTTAAGCCACCAAACGTCTTGAGTCCATTCTTATTCCTGGAAGTGAACCATCGAATGCTTGAGAATTATTTAGGTTAGACGTAACTACTGAATATCATTCTATCCATTGTTTTCAAAAACTAGTCAAGAAATTACAGGCAGCAAGCTTAAACAGGTTCCCCGATGATTTTGAAGGTAAAAGCAGTCTTGTAAGTCCCCCGCGATTTCTAAGCTCGTCAGAAACACGATGGTGCTAAAATGTCGCTCCTGTGCGCTAATGTAGTGGAAAATTACTTGGGTGCCGTGTTGTGCTGTGTGTTGTTCATCATCTTAGCTTCAGACGCTCACGCTTCACTGGCTGGAGGGCTTTGCTTAATTCTTTTGAAATGCAGCACTAAAACGGGAAGCAGCAGGGAGGATTGTAGAAATCGTGGAATGAATCATTGTATCTTGAAATAAGTATTCATATTATGTATATAAATTGACGTTGAAATCGTGCTATGTCTGATGAAATATAAAACTCGTATTTGCACACACTGAGTGTTGGGGTCATTTTGTATTTTTTACATCTGTATGACTTCGTTACTCTGAACGTCTGTTCAAAGAAGTTTTCATCCAGGTTACCATGAAGGATTTGGTAAAGCTTTTGATGCCACACCAGGATCCCTTGAAAATATTGTGCTGGTTGTAAATGGGACTAGAATTTCCTGCAGGCCTCCATCATCGCCCGCAAAATAATCAGCAATGTTTTTTGTTCAAATCCGGTGGCCTCTTCATCACCTAAACGACCTCTCCAACGAGTGTCTCTGAATTTTTGCCGAGCTTAGTCTGTTAGTTCTGGTCTCTGACAGATGGTTGTAATTCCTTGTAAAGCAGCAAACAGCTGTGCCGATTTAAGATTCAACTGCCGCAGCAAAATGTTGTTTTCTTTTATGGAGATTGAGGATGCATCTGACACAGTATTGAAATTTTTTCCTGGAGTGAATCTCTTGAGTAATGCTTATTTATAAATTTTTCTGAAAACTAAAAAATGTCCGGCTCAACTAGGTCCCAAAATTGAGTACATTGTCACACATAGAAGCCACAGTCATTCAATACTGATATTTCAAGAGGCTTTGCAGATTCTGCCTTTTTCTACACGCAGTTTCCAATACATTTCTTACATTCTAGTTGATCCACGGAAGTAAACTTTGTAGAAATACTACGCTTTCTAAACTTAAATTGTTAAATTTCAGTTGAAAGAGGTCTTGGAACCACTTTCCTCTTTGACAGACGTCGCTAGCTGTATTTGAGTGAATCCTAGCCTTTTCGTAAGAGGCACTTCAGCATTCGAGGAGTCCCTGCTGTCGATTCTGCCCTCGTCCCGTTGATGCGGGGAAAAACTCCCTGCTATCCAATTACCGTTATTGGAGCAGAGAGACTCGCGATGCCAGAACTTCCAATGCTCTTCGTTTCTCTACGGATATTTGTGCTGAGAATATTTTTTTTAAATTGGTCCCATCAGTATCTGCTTGTCTTACGCTACATCATACTGTAAAATGAACCGTGTGTATTAATCTTACGAATATATCGTTGTAAAATAACAGTTCATTCGGTTAAGTGCTGGGGATGTTCATAGAATTTAAATTGAGTTTACTCTTTAAAATCTTGAGGTGGAACTCTACGAAAATTCAATCCACAAACTGGGGGGCGAACATTTTTGACTGGTCTGTTTGATTTTCAGCTGGAATCGGTGTGATTTCGCAGAGCGAAATCTAAAGGTTTGAATTCACTATGAAATGGTAGTCCGTAATATTTTAAAACGAGACCCGAACAGTAATGCTATAATTTTAGTTTTCTCGTCCTTTGCATTCAACAACCAAGAGCAACTTGGTGCCGGCGAAACTTTGGAGTGCACTCAATTTCAGCAACAACTTGCGCATTAATAAACCTGTAACACTTATTTTCTCATTTCAGATTTACCATCTAAAACCTCTGGCCTATCGGCAAAAGTTTCTGGGTTGTTGCAGTTTCTAAAGCTCCATTGCAGAAAATTTTACGACATGATTCCTTCTGACTATGAGAGCGTCAAGCATGTATTGCACTTCCAATTAGAACGCATGTTCGTGCGTTCATTTTTATGCCGCATCTACGAGTACAATAGCCTGCAAGATCGTAGGCTTTCAACACGTGAATTGGACCACATTCTTTGCACTTTTTTAGAAGTATTTCTTACGATGTGCTTGCCTGTCGCTGCCTAATATTACCTGCTGCCGCAACCAGCGTTACGACCAACGCACAAGCGCCCAAAGTTTTTGGATCGTAATTATTTGGCCGCTGATGAAATTGGTTCTACTAAAATATATTTTGAACTTACTGTGGTTTGCATAATTTTTAATTGATTTCATTAAAAGATGAACGCTAGCCAGCAATTAAGTTTGAGGGAAATTGTTTTACTTTGGTGCGCTGTATTTATTCAGCATGCGCGTTAAGCTTAAAGGCAATGACTGGATCAAAGAGGGACTTGAAAATCTGTTGAAACTGTACCGTCTTTTTTTTTGGCCCGCTGCTGTCTTTTTTCAGCTTTCATTACTTTCTTCTTCAAACTTCATCTTTTTCATAAACATCTCGAGACTGTTGTTTCTATGCGCAGAGCGTAAGTACGCACCTCGTGCATAGGTTCCCGATTTCCAGAAATTTTAATGGTATGGGTACCTTCTGCCTTATTCTCTTGGGGAAGCTTTAATTAGGAATCGGAACCCCTAAGCTAACTCGCAATTGAACCGAATGCAGTGATACATTTAAGATTAAACATCCCAACGGAAACATTGTGTGATATTTTTTTGACTAGCTTTTTCTCTTGAATGAATTTAAAGCTACAAAATTGCTATGTCCTTCATCACAACACAGCTTCCTCAACATGTAAAGGTTTAGACATCGGCCACCATTTTAATCTGCATGTCGTACTGGCAAGAGTCTTTTGAACTAAAGTTTATTTTGTTCCTTTGGTTATCCTGCACAATGGTCGGAGTTATGCTCCGGAGCGCCCCTGATCGAACCGTGACGATGAAAGTTCTTGAACAGGAAATTTGAAGCACCTGCTTTCGCCGACCATGGATCTGAGGCTGGGAAGCTCCTTTTAAAAACTTCTAGCCAATCTCGACTCTCCCAAAGCGCAGGCTTTGAAGCCTTCGATCTATGGTTAGCTGTGTTACGTTGAAATTATCTCCTACTCATTCGATTTCTTCAGCACCATTGAAAGTAGCGCAGAGATGAAAGATGCATCATGGGTATCAAGCTTCATATCTTTTCTATCGAAAACTTTCGGAGCTCCTTTCATTTACTCGGTGAATTATATTCTAAGCCAGTGCCACGTTCTCTTCAGACATCTTTGTGGTTGTCGACTACTTTGTGCATAGGAAATCTAGCCAGTGGACAGTAGAAGAATTTGCATTAGCGGTCGTTTTATCTATTTCACCGGAGAGGAAAACCGTGAAGGCTGTTTTGATACGAAAATTGAATCCAGAATAAGAGCCTTCCCTTCTTTTCTGATTCTTTTCTCGTATTAATTGGATACAAAATTTTTATTTAGCCACATAAATTTGCTCAGGTAGCCTTTGAGTAGTTCCTTTATTTCTAAACTTGATTAAATTGTAACTGTTTCAAGTCTTAATAAGGTCTGGAGTTTTAATGGCATTTTTTTACCACGGTACAAAAATACTTCCTTTTTGTCAACGCGAAGAAGCCTTTGATAAAGAAACGGCTTCTCACCTTACCTCCGATCATTCCCTTTTTCTTCATTTCTCGATCTTCTTCGCGTTTATTCTCGTATATTTTGCAGCTTCCTTTGGCGTGGCAATAATATATTTCATTATAGAACAGTTGCAATCGGATAAAGAAAGCTTCTCAAATATCAAGCGCCAGAGTTTTGGCTTTTCGCTCATCTCGGGCAGGTGAGGATTCTTGAGTTTTTCCGAGGTAAGACTGATAACGTCACTCAATGTCAGTTTCCATGGCTACTCGTAGCAGAACCTGCGGCTCTCGATCGTTGCAGAACACAGCCACGGGTTTTGCAATCGGGTTTCGCGGCCAAGTTTACTCCTTTTTCACCGTTGGCAACGGGTTTTTGCACGAGGAGGAAGCCGTTGCGTTATGCCTGTCTGCTCCATTTTGTGGACGTTGTCCTTCAGCCATTTGCACCGACACGTAGAAACTGTCTTGTCGTTGCTGTATTTTTTAAATTGTATTCTTTAAATACTGTGCTGCGATACATGTAGTCCATTTCGGGCGTAGATATTCTGCATCAGTATGCAGTGTTATAAATGGCAAGGTTAAAAGTGAAGTTTTTCGTAGAAAATTATTACTAACGATACGGAAAAGTTTTTTTTTTAAGGGGGACGTACAACTATATGCACTATAAGAGAAATTGTGAGGTCACGAGCTGAGAGTTTGGTAGACCTTCTTTTGTTGAAATGGAACAAGTTTTTTTTTATCTTAATGCGAACCACCTTTTTCGGTCCAATACCGTCCTGTTTTCAGCACCCACTACTCCTTCAAGTTTGATCTGATTCCAAAAACTTTGTCTCCTACTGTTTTTTGCGCGCTTGATTTTTTGCAGGAACCCGCCTTGTGCACATATTCCCCGTTGCCTTAACTTTAAATAATAAATGGTGTCTTCCTCCTTCCTCTTTTTGGAAGATCGTTGTGTGGTTAGGGAGGCTTAGCCTAATTTATTTAATTTCAAAATAGGCATCTGCTGCATCGTAAAAACTCCTCAAATGTACATGTGTAAATACATTGCCTTCAGTTATCTCACTTTTCATTTTCAGCAATATTTTATAAAATTCTAACGAAAAAACGTTTTCAATTCGGTCACTTCAATTATAAAGGCTTTCTTTGAGTGTTGGGCTTCCACAATTATAGAGAGAGGGAGCTGCGCTTTATCTTGTTTGTCTTGGAGAACAAAACGCTCGTTCATTATTTAGAGCAGAAATTTTGCAGCTTGACGACTGCAGTGTTGAACTAAATGTTAGAATGCCGATGCTTTTACGACGATTATTTTTACGGGTTTCAGTCTGTCTGAGTATAATATTTTTTGGAGAAAAAAATTAGAAACAGAGCTTTTATGATTTGATCTTTTTGGCGTATTAACGTCATTCCTCGTTTTTTTCAGAAATTATTGGTTTATAGATTTAACAATAGAATTAACATCATTATTAAACAATCAGTTGTGTCATCCCCGAAACAAAGCTGATTTCACTAAAACGCCACTTATTATTTAACGTTCATGCAGAGAATTGCTATTGGTCTTTTACCATTCCAAGTCGACCTGTGGTGACCAATGTTGTATTTTCGGATTGAGAGGGCAGGGTTTGCAGGATAAGGTCCGACTATTTTTCGTCGTCTGTTATCCTTGAAAATTTTCATGCTGGTTAGTGACTCGTTCATATATTGTATACTATGTAGCTATCCATCAAAAGCTCAATTTCACTCGTCTCGAGATGGTGCATGATTTTGTAAATTGGGGCCTAATCTTACAATTTCTTTTCGTCGGGTTTTACTCTTGACGGAAAGGACAGAGTGTTTTTGATTATCTGTTTATATTTTCACTATGAAATATAATAAACAGCTCAAGCAACCGTCGCATTAACACTTACACTGCTCTCGCTGAGACTCTCGGAAAGTCATGGGAGGAATTCCTTGAGAAGTTGAACCTCAAAATCAACTCTTGTCTCGCTGACGAGTAACAGCACGGGGTGGAAGGCGCATTTACTCATTTATTTTCTCTTCAAGGTACGATCATCTACTGTCAGTTTTTTGTGAAAAGCGAGTTTCCTGATCATTGTTTTTATTAGTTTCTATACTCTCAACATTGAATTCACACAACTGAAGGTTGTCTTTACGGGAGATAAAAGTTGCATTTGAGTGAGGTTAATCCCTTAGTGACTTTAAATTTGATGAACTTCAAAGAGCGTCCATTTTATGTTTTTGCTTCATAATTTAGTTCGTGCCTAATACGTAGTCTCGTCTTTTAGAAAGATTGGAAAATAGTAAGTTCTTGCTAGCACTTACAATCTCGATTGAAATTTAGAAATCTTGCTTGCTATAGCAGAGAACACTCCGATACTTCACTAATGACTCAGAGCAATTTTAACTTCGCCGACTCTCGTTTCATCAAGAATTTAATATTTCCACAGAAAACACGGCAGTTTTGCCGCTTCGGGCCTTAGGGGCTTATCGATATCCGAATATTGGATGCCCAATATGGGCGGCAGGCAAGAAGTGAAGTTACCCGCGCCCCTCGCTTCCATTGGTAGTCGCAAGCTTTATTAGGAAGCAAAACCGACGATTTATGACTGAGATTCCAATTATTTTTTTGATATCCGGCTTATTCACGCATTAGCATGAAGATCCCGATCTCTAGAGTGCTGAAATAGTCCGGAAATAAATTAGCATTGCAGCGATAAGCTTCCTTGACGAAAAATTTGACAACTTTGAGCTTTTCTTTCTGAAAATCGGAGATTCTGTGTAGTGTTTTATAGGATTAAAATAATCTTAAATGCACTCGATGCCACATTAAGTATCTGCAAGAATGATCGAACAATTGCTAATGTACGTATGATTACTATGAGCCAAAAAAGCTATCACAAGACGAAGCCAGATTTGGTCGCAACTTCACGCATAAAGTCCTTCAGGGATTTTCCTTCCCTCGATTACTTTTACTTGGAAAGGCTGTCTCGTGAAGGAGATAGCAGCTCGATTCATCTTCGTACGCTGCTTACCCTCGTTATAAATTGGAAGCGGAGGAAAAGTACTGACTATTGATTAGGAAGTTAGAAACAATGGGGGACATTTTATCTCCTTACCTCCATGTTCCAAGTACACGCGTGCATTAGAAGTCCGTGTGTTGAATTTTGAGTTCCCCAAAGCCTCAAATGATTTTGAGTCTTACATGTGTGGCAGTGATTTAAAATAAGAGAAAAGTTACTCTGGACTATCAAGACTGGATTATTTCAAGCTCCAAGGTAAATTTTTCTCTTAGTTCATTTCAATAACCTAAGGGATTGCCTTGTGGGGTTTACTGTCCCTTTGAACCCTTTTCATTTCTCTAAAATTGGACGAGTCACGCCGAAATTCGATGGTGGGACGAACAGCTCGATGCAATTTTTTCAGTCACTCGCACGTTTAAGAATTTCTGTCAGCACTGGAACAAACTAGTATAACGTAAAGTAGGAAGAATGATAAAGGTCTTAGCTTGATTTATTCCATGTCATGAGAGATGAAAACGTTGAAATGAGGAAGATTGACTAACCTCTTAAAACTATCACACTACTTTTCTTTAGTTGAACTATTAGCTTATAACTAAAGTACCAACCTGTATATAAGCTGGATGTCTATGACTAAACTTCGATGAAACGCAATAAACATGAGATCAAGGTTGTGACAGAATTGTAAAATTTACGTAGTGTTGTGCTGCGCTCAGTCGCATGAGCAGTAATGTTGAGATCGTTGTTTCATTCCTGTGTGTCAAAAGGTTCTGGCAGTGTAATGTTTGGCTTGTAGCCTTTGCACGAAATTATTATATCAAAGAAAATTCACTGAAGTCCTTTCAATTGAAACGTACATTGAGAATTAAAGTCCTGAGTTGAACACTTTCATCAATATGGGGAGGTGGCTGGTCTTGTGACGTAGGACTACGGTGTTTTTCTCTTTACTGTGCAATTTCAAATGCCCGATCAACTTAGGATCTATTTTCAATCGCTTTTTCTGAGCACTACAATTGTTTTCAAATGTGCACATCTACTGCGCAATAGCTTACTTTGATGTAGGTATTTTAGTTGATATATGAATTTTATTGCATCGAGCCACAAGAGTGAATGTGGCAGAGGTTGTTTCGAAAACAGCGCATATATTTTCTATCCATCCAGCTTCACCAAATTTAGTTTCTATTAGGCTTACTTCAATTTTAATGCATCATCTTTATTTTCAAGAACCTTCAATGCTAACGCATTACTATTATTTCCATTGTATTTCTTTAATAACTGGTTCTCTAATTTTAACGATTGTCTTCTTTTTTGTTATTTTACTCTTTAAACAGTATGATCTGATTTTTTAACAGTTAGGATGTCAACCTGAACGTAAAAACTTGTTCACGCAGCGAGTTTTTAAGATGAAGTTTTCATGACCATTTTTGGTACTCTAATTCATTAGAAGACTTCTCAAGCTGTTGCCTGACGTACAGTAATACTTTAACTTTCTAATGTACAACGGTGAGAAATTTTGAAAATCTTCGATTAGTTTCAAGTAGAGAAGCGGACCATCGGCCATCGATTTTAGACCATCTTTTGGTGATATGTTCACTCATTTCACTAGCATTAATCCCTGAAATTTCGCTCCAGTGGGCAATATTTTTCAATCGGGAAAATCAACTACGCTGTGAAATTAAATATTCAATTAACATCGCTATCAATTCTATGTACTGGCAGCGGAACAAATTTTTTTCATATTACTTGATTCATAAATAACATAAAACATGGTTCCTCTTTTTGCCGGAATTAGAGTAGGAAACACCACTGGGGGATCCGTCTATTGTCTCTATGGGAATTAGCGCTTCGCGCTTCCTTGAGGTTCCGAGTTAAAATTTAGGTAGGCCTTCCTTTTCGTTGAAATATAATTTTTTGTCACGGATCATCTTTTTTTGGTTGACTGCCGTCTTGTTTTTCACCACCTACTGCTGTCTTCAACTTTTATCTTGGTTCGCGAGCTTCTATCTCAACTCACTGTTTCCATGCATCGATCTTGTGCATGGATTCCGTATACTCTCAACTCCATACAAAATGGTACCTCCCTCCTCCTCATTGGGATACAACTATTGTATCTATGGGAATTAGCGCTCCCAGGGGGACAATGTGAGGGCCCGAGCTAAAGGTTAGGTAGGCTTTCTTTTTGTTAAGATAACATAGGTTTTTGTTTTGTTACGGACCAATTTTTTTTCGGTTTACTGCTGTCCTGTTTTTTCAACACCTACTACTTTCTTCTTCAACTTTGATCTTGTTTCATTAACTTCTTTCTCATCTTCCTGTTTCTATGCCCTTTCTGCATAGATTCCACGTTCTCTTAACTCCATACTAAATGGTGCTTTCTTCCTTCCTCTCTTTGGATCTCATTTGTTGAGGATAGGGAGGCTTAAACTAACTAATCTAATCTGGTACTTCCCTCCTTCCTCTCTTTGGAACGCCTTTGTTATTGTTGTTGTTAGGGTGGTTTTAACAAACAGTAAATCTAATTACAGTAGGCTATAAAATTCGATACAACTCACTGTACATTTTCATGTTGTGATACTCTTAATTCGATGCATCCAAAGCATTTCTTCTTGCAATTCCAAATTTGGTCACCCTTTCTGCTTTTCTATTCCTCAAAAACACGCATCATATCAGCACACCAGCATGCCACCCGAGACTAGCTCGAATGCGTTGCTGAATATTTCAGGAGGTAACCGGTCGACCACCTGAGCTCTGACTTACATTATCTGTAGAACACCCAGGCAGTTTGATGTATGCACATGCCGGGGAGGAAGTCAAGACTCTGATAATGGAGAGATGCAAGTGGAGGAATTTTGCTGAATTGAAAAGAGGCCCTTGCTGGGATGTCTAATGTCAAATTAACTTCGGCAGACTCTCCAATTTAGAACTCCATTCCAGAGTAAATTAACCGTAAAATTTTCGCTGCTGCGTCTGCTTCAAGGAGCTTGCGAATGTGGACTCGTTGATAAGTTATAATGGAATGAATTTCTGTTAGCGACGTTCTATGAGAAATGTGTTCACTAACCCAGCTGATGTCAGTCAGCTCAAAAATTTGTTTCAAAAAGTATTTTTGGCTCCTGATTTGCATCTGCATCGGCCACATGTCAACCAACAGCTGAGCAAAATATCTTTTGAGATGCTTCAATAGAAGGAAAAAAACTACACTTGGAGGGAGTAACGGACGTTGTAATTTCCAACTCATTTCAATACTAACGAGTGCAAGAATTGTTTGAAGTGAAGTATGTAGTAAAAGGTCGCGATGGATCAAAAGGAAGTCGAATTAAGTGTTAATTTATGCGGTAGTTAAAATAATTTAGTTTCCTAACATGTTCAAATGTTGTGACCATGATAGCTATTCCAAGAACTTTCCGAATTAAGGAATAGTTGATCAGGTTGAAGCTGACTGCTAAATTGAATTAAAAAATAATTTTTGTGTAACTCTATGGCATGAAGAAGTCCGGGGATCAAAATGTCAAACAATTGAGAAAGAACTATGCAGCAAAGTCTTTATTTACTGGTAAATTTCGAGTGATTCTTAAGCTCACGGTCAGAGTTAGACTTTGAAGGTTTTGACGAGTTACTCTGATCGCAGTAGTTGTATTTTTTCACGGGCCAGCATTCAGCCTTTATGTAGCATGTTGAATATTTTTTACGCGCTCTAGTTGCGTGTTATATTGGTGAATGAAACTCATCATTCTCTCATCATGCATTTCGTACGCCAGTGTCACATTGAGCACAAATTTTCGCCAAAAAACAGGCATGTTTTAGAGGGACGTGTTATCAGGGGTTCTCGAGTTTCTGCAGATTGCCTTAACTTTCAACTGTCCCAGAAAACGAAGTTTTCTCCTGCATTCTGAGGCCCATCTGTACTGCGTCCGTAAGAGTTCCCATAAACCTGCTCGAGCGTCGTGATGTGTGCTCAGCAGGGACAAGCATACAAAACGAATCATTCGGATTCCACAGACGCTCTCGGACGTCCTTACTTACAACAGGTGAACTTACAAGAAGAGTGGAAAGGCCGCTGAGTACGTCTCGAAAATTTTTTTTGCTCGTGAATTGTGTCGATTTTCCTTTACTGCGAAATCCGTCAAATTTTCTTAGCAAGCACGGATAAAATAGCACTTAAAAAAAAATAAAGAGAATGCTGATGCGACGGAGAAAGGGCATGTTTGAACTTGAGGGATGCTGTTTGCAGGCTCCGTCGATAATGCATAAGTGCATTTTCGCGAGTGTGCGAGAGTATTTTCGCGCAATGTCGCCTGTGTACTTCATCAGTATTTATCGGACCCAAAAACTTGTATAATCGTTTATTTCAAGAGCTGGAAGGCTTGGTAGGCTTTCCTATTGTTGAAGTACAGTAGATTTTTAATTTTGTAGCAGATCATTTTTTCTTCGGCTCAATCACTCATGACTTGTCAGAACTTATCACTTTCGTCAACTTTTTGCTCGCTTCATGAACTTTCTTCCTAACTTTGTTTCTATGCGCAGAGAATCTTGAGTGGGAACCCACCATATGCACACATTTCCGTACCATATGCATACATAACTCCATACTAATTACCTTCATCCTTCCTCTCTTTGAGACACCTCTCTTGTGGTTAGAGAGACTTGCGCTGACTTGTCAAATCTGATCTGCATGAAAACCTTACCTTATTTATAATTTTGCGCTGTTCTTAATCTTCTTTTGCCGGTGAAGGAGGCGTGCCCTTGTTGGGCGACTCCCCTCAGGGGGATACAACTATTGTATCTATGAAAATTAGCGCTCCCAGGGGGACTGTGTGATGACCCGACCTAAAGGTTCGGTAGGCTTTCTTTTTTGTTAAAATAGAATAGGTTTTTGTTTTGTTAAGGACCATAGTTTTTAGGTTCACCGCTGTCCTGTTTTTCAGCACCTACTACTTTCTTCAACTTTTTCTCGTTTCATGAACTTCTTTCTTAACATGCTGTTTTTATGCACCTTGTGCATAGATTCTGCGTTCCCTAAACTCCATACTAAATGGTGTCTTCATCCTTCCTCTCTTCGAACATTTTTGTTGTGGTAAAGGGAGGCTAAAACTTCTTACAATCAATCAAGCAAACCTGTTTTGCAATGTATTCTTTGTCTTTTCTTCCTCTCCATTCTTAGCTTGCTGTTTCAATTCTCAGGGTCTCCTGGGTGGGAATACACTTTGTGAGAAGATTCTCATGTTTTCCATGGTCCACACTTGAAGATCGTTTCTTTTCGCTTACATAATATCACGTGGTATTTTAGCTAGGGAGTCTTCAACTTGAGTGGTAATAAAGGATGTCAAATTTTCTCCGTGTTTTCCTATGTTTTACGGGATAATGGGAGAAATCAGCTTCGGGGAAAGAGAGGAAGTTGCTTCAAAGAGAGCGGTAGTCCACAACCATGCTTGTTTTAGATCAGGAGCACATGTCCAATTCACCATTCTTAGGTATTTCACCTCTAACAGCTCAGTATCCCTGTTCATATACAGCAAACCTCACATATCCTCTACAAGAAAATTACTTAGATGTGAACTGCTTTTTAAATTTCGGATAATTCACTCATCAGGTTAACGAGAGGATTCTGATTAGTTTTACGTTGCGTGTGTGTAGTTTTTATCAAAGGGTGTTAATCAAAAGAAGCAATTGTTTTTTTCATTACTGCGCCTTGCGAAATAATTTACTCGCCAAATTCAATGCTAACTGTTCGAATGGGGGTATCAAGTGCTGCAAGTGAAGTTGAATCTTGAGCAATATTTCATTGGAGGTACGGTGCAGTCGAGCAAAAGGCTGAAAGTGCACGCATACCTAGGTATTGTTAATTCATAAACGCATAAACGTTCCGTCGTTTACAATATGTCGCTGATTTCAAATTTGTGATTGATAATTGAAACAGGGCTACTAAGTAATTAGCCTTGTTCTTTTCTCTAGCTTTACACAAGGGAGATTAAACTTACTGCAACTAACTCTGTTTTGAAAATGGGCGGTAAAATTTCATCGTTATGCTCCGAGATCCTCAGTAAATGCTCAGAGATGTACGCAGGCAGCCGAAACGCGAATGAAAGACAGCGTAAGATTAATGGCTTTTGCCTCCACGTTCATCGTCTCATAAATTGTTGCAGCTAGGAAAAGTGAGACGCTGAAAATAGGCCCTAGGAGGTGACAATATGATTTGAACTTTTACGGTTTCGATTGTTTGTGATGTTGATAATTAAGGGAAGAAAATTTATCTACCCTTCAAAATTTATTTAATGTACATTTTGTAACTGAGTTTGAAACAAATGTCATCACTATCCTTATTTCATTCTGTTCTTCGGAGGCGTTTGAAAGACCGACAGAAGTTTTATTATAAGGACTTACTCTTCTACTTTGCGTCACAGCAAATTGGAATGCTCATTTCCTGAAGGATGCAATATCCGGGGAATGAGAAAAATGAAAGATTTCACTGTGTTATCATAAGTTCATCTTGAGCAAACGAGGTATAGGATCACGTTTCCCTCGACACGCACTGTACGTACGTCCGTCAATGCCACCTGACGTATTCTAACGCTGTTATTGCGTCATTGTGCATCGATGAATTCTCAAGGTATTCTCCGGATCATTCAGTTATTGAGGCGCCAAACACCACACTTATCTCAGAGAAAAGAGACGTGCTATCCTTTGTAGTTCTCAAAACCTTTGTATAACTCGTGCGTAATTATGAGCGAATCCTAAATAGCGGAGCTCGAGGCCGTCCAGCCTAGCGGTCATTAGCTTCGTTGACGGCTTTCGGCACACACGCCCTGTTTGCGTATGGCTGGCGTGGATGGGACGAGCGGGCGCGTTTGCTCTGCTCTTGGGCCTTTGTTAAGAGAAGACGTAAGGGAGACCGTGCAGGTCCTCCACGCAGAGCTCGTGAAAAGTGGAGGGCAGGAATTGGGGCGGTTTCTAGTGTGAGCCTGTGAGGTGACGAGGTCTTCCATCAAACTTCGTAATTGTGAGAGAAATTCGGGTGACGTGAGATGAACTCGGGTATGTTTTCGATGTGGAGTGTAACTTTTGAAATATCGTATTACACTGCATGAACCCATGTTGCCCGAAGTAGCAAAAAACTTGAGATGTTCCCAATGTGAAATGAAACTATATGCGAGTTGGAGCGAAATGCTAACAAAAATGAGTAACACTGTAATGGGCGAGAAAAATGTTGCACACAAAATGCAAATATATGCTTTTATCGACTATTCATTAAATTTCAATTTTTACACTTTATTTGAAAAGTTTTTGTTAAGGATGACGTTCTTGAATAGAATGAATCAAGGTTTACTTGGAAGGTTTACTTCATATACGCTGGCGATGAACCATACTAGTTTTGTAAAAGAAAGTTTTCATCGAACTTTTTTTACTCCTTCACTGTAGTAGAATGGACCATAGGTTTAGGTCACAGGTTTGTCTACCTATCCTATGTTTAAAGGGCTTATGCCCCCAAGGAGGGGTTGCTGTTGTTGTCAAAGCTGTAGAGAAGCCTGGTTTTGCGTCTTTCGTGCACACTTTGTTTCTCTCTGTTTTCATACCTTCTCCGCTACTCCTCCTTTGTCTTTCCTTCTTGCCTCACTGTTTCTACTTGCAGGGTATTTTGTGGGAGAACATACCTTGTGCATAAATTCTCAGTTCCCTATGGTCGGGAGTAAATGATCCTTTCTCTTCGCTCCTTTGCGATCACTTATACTGTTGTTGAGGAGTCTCGAGCGATATTCTATTATAATATTGGATTCTTGGCGGTGAGTAACGCATTATTCTCTATTAACAGAGTGTGAATTATTTACTCGAAAAACTAATTGGACACGTGAAACATCTCGGGGGGTAGAACTAGACTATTCATGGGAATTATCTCTCCTTGGAGGAAGATGTGAGTTTGAGTTTGAGATAGGCCTTCCATCCATTGAATTAGAATAGATTTTTTGTTCTGTTGCGGACCGTCTTTTTTCTGTTCACTGCAGTATTGTTTTTAGCACTTTTTACTTTTTTCTTAAATTTTTGTCCCATTTCATAAACTTCCTTCCGAACTTGCTGTTCCCATGCACAGACATTTTGTGTGAAATCTCACTTTCTGCATATATTCACCGTTCCCTTAACTTCATACTAAATGGTGCCTTCAGTTGGAATATTTTTTGGAGTCCTCTTGGGAACACTTTTTTGGGATTATGGAGACTCGAACTAGCCTAAAATTTTACTGAATCTAAACAGCTCTCATCAATATATAAAACCTCCTAGTTTGTAATCAAACTATTGTTGCAAGTTAATAATGAGTACCACTCTCTGAGTGAGCAAGATCATTTACGAAAATGAAAGCTTGCAAACTTGAAATTTAAATCTTGAAATTTTGGCTCTTGAATTCGGCAAAATAGTCTACTTGGTTCTGATGAGCGTTTGAGTAGGTGACTGGCTACAATAAATTGTTCGCATCTGAGCTTTCCGCGGTTATGAAACCATGACGACTGCATTGCCGGTTAGTCGTCTTCAGGTAACATCCGAGTTACTCATTTTTATCTCCAGCTGCGCAGCCTTTTGTTGTTTATAATTTTTTTGCACATATTTGGTAAAGAAAATGTGGATATCATTATTGTGTGTACTTTAATTTCTTTTGCATTATTAGAATCATGACATGAAGAAAAATTAAGTTGCTCAAAGTCCTGCCTTAAAAGACGCGTCTTGAGATACAATCTCATCGAGTCAGCTGGCGTTCATGCTGACTCAGCTCGGGACCTGCTGTCGCGATGTACTGATAATGTCAGAAGTGAGAAACTAGGGAACTTCTATTCCTCTACGAGCCTTCCTGTTGCGACCGACTTGGATGGAAGCATTGTTCAGATTGTAATAGTAAACAATTTTGCATCGAGTGCTCGCAGCTATAATTGTGATGTATTAATCTTACTGGTTGTGTGCCCATGTAAAGTGTTTAATCTAAGAGTGGAGGATTTGAACCTTTCAATATTTTTTTTATTCACCGTCAACGCTCATTATTAATGAATTTACCCTAAACCTCGCTCTGTGCATGCTCCATATTCTGCAGATGTTGACAACATATGGTGAAGTAAATATAGAGAAATGAGTAGTCGACGTTAGGGAATTAAAAAAGAGTAAATTCCAATTCTTCTATACGAGGTCTATAACTTAATTGTCAAAATGTAGAACTTTCCTCATTCATTTCTATTCATTGCATCATAATTTCGAACAATCCATGATTTTTATGGTCAACTGAAGCGAGCCATCTTGTCACAAAAAGTTCTTGATTCTAGAGCTTATTTTTATCGTTGCAGATCAAACGATTCTCTGTAAAAAGCTTAGAGCACATAAAATGAACTAACCCTAATTGTTCGCACCTGCTGGGACCCAATTTCCTTCGTCGCGACCAAGAGTAGCTCTAAAATATTCAATATTACGGGGCAAGTTTCTCGCGGTAACTAAGAGCTGCGATCGATTGCAGCAGCAGCGACACAGGCAGCTTTGGTTGCGTGCTCGTTGGAGGGAAGCTTCACCCCTCGCCACGTGACCCTCAAGTCACGCCACTGGCACCCTGAGTTCTGACATGCTTCACTACCCTGATTGCGGTGTGCTGCTTCTGTACCGTGCGGTCAACTGCATTTGACCACAAATACGTTGAACTTGACATTAAAAAAACTGTATAATAAATTCACTTTTCTTCAACTTGTGTGTCTGTGGGAAACTTTTTGAACGAATACGTCGATGATTTTGATTAACTGTACAACTGAAGATGGTAATCGTAAACATATTTTATTTTCTGCTAAGTGGCATTTCGTTTTACTACAAGTGTTATCGTTTGTATTAGAACGCGCCATGTAAATTGGTATACATTTGGAAATATTCACCAACGACCGTTCAGTATCTACATCCAATGCAGAAAACATCCACATCTAGTTGAGTTAGCCGTTTCGAATTGGAACGAAGGGGTGGGAGCAGAAATCTTTGAAATGTTCTTCATTCGGCGCTCCCTCCCTAACTGTATGTTGTGACTTCGCTTTTTGTGCATCATGATGCATTTAGATACTGGGCATGTATCGCGTGGCTAGCAAAAATCCAAGGAGCTATGAAATTCAAAACGAACGCTTCAAAGGGTTCAACGGTCTCTAAGAAGAAAGGAAATGAAACTTGAAAGTTCTTACTAGCTGAAAAGGACGTAACCCTTTAACGTCCGCGTTTTGTATTCTGTTACCGTTAGCACAACCACCATCATTAAACTGGGACCGGCATCAGGTGGTCACCGATATCAGAATAAGGAACTGCCACTCGGCAGTGAACTCCAAAGAACATATCAGGGAACTAACTTAACAAGAAATAAAACATATTGAGACTATTTTCGAAAGAGTCGATAGACCGTTAAATTTGAGGCGTGGAATACAAGATTTCAAGGAATTAACTATAGTAGCTCTTAGCGTTCTTCAGGAATATTTGTTCCAAATCCTAGACGAAGGTTTCTGGAATTTCCGATCATTTCAATTGATGTAGAATTAATTGGAATGTACGTTAATATCCGATCTTGTGATAAGACAGCTGACCTGTATGTTCTACAAAAAGTAGCAGCCTACATAGAAAGTCATGCAGCAGCATTGGGCATGATCATTAAAGTCAGAAGCAAAAAATATTCACTCGGTATTATCGAAGCGTGTATCAAAATATCTAGTGTCTGACGCAAAATTCTGATTTACCACGCTCTTACATTGAACGTCAACGTGTATTCACTGCCTCGGTTATATTGACTAAATTATTGACCATTCTGATCGCAAGGCAGGAAAATTACTATTCCCTTAAATTCTGTAATAACTTGGCGTTCGTGCCTTCGTATAGCCGCAGGCTGCTAAATTCTTCGGTGGACTCGGGTTTATGGTTGTCAATTTCTCCAACTTCTTCGGTGGTAACTGGCTTATCATATGACTGACCTTATCTGTTTGAGTTTTCGGTTACCTGTCTTTACATTTGTCCTCGAATTCACGGATGAAGACAGATGAAACGATTTTTAATTGTAATATAAATGTAATCTAACACTATCACAATCGTTCACCTCGCTTTCTCTAAACTTATTGTTTATTGGAATTTTATGTAATAGTATTTTTATGGTGAGATGCTCCCAGCGTTTATTCCAAGAATCATACTACCATTCATGTACATTGTTATTGCTAGAAGTTCACGTACATTCACTGCCTTAGCTGGAGATCGTTTCATTTTATAACAGCATTTCTCCTACGCAATGTGCTTTCTTTACAACGTTGCAGCTGCTCATTTCCATAATATGTTGAGTTTTCCTGGCACATGATTTGTTGTGCACTGGCGATGTTTGACTTAACTTAGAGCAGAAAGTGAATTTGGCCAGCATTTATTCTTTCTGATATGATTTAACATAATACTGCATATTTTGAATGACGAAGGTCTTCTGTTTTCAGGTACGTGACTACTTTCTGGCAGAGTATGGAGACAGATCTCATGTGAGTACAAAGTTGTAGGGTTTAAAAATGCCGGTACTAGAATGTTTAGATGCATAGGTATTGGTGCTGTAAAATTAATTTAGTTGAACTGTTCACGCAATGCCAAACGAGATAATAAAGTTTAGTGAATTAAATGCTGACTATGTTCTTGATTAACTATTTTAAACTGACCTTAACGTTGGTTAGTGATGATTAAGAAACCAGCACTACCAAAATAAACTTGCAATTGAGTGATGCTTCACTGGAATTATCCGTTACACGTACGGAGCGATATGTTTGCTTACTATCGGATTGAGTATCTTGAAAATGTGAAATTCAATGAAGATCTTTTGCGAGAATTCAATTTAAGTTTGAACAAACCGTATTTCGTGGATATTTCTGTGTAATTATCGCAGTTCTTAGATTTATATCAGACGTGACTGTTAATTCGTCCTTTATTTCATATTGAATTTAAAGGTTTATTTCATCGATGACTGTTACTTCCCTCAACTTACTAATCCGTACCTACGTAATTATGTATAGAACTGCAACACGTAGCACGGTTTACCGCTGTCGCCAAATCATATGTCGCTGATGAATGCTTTCTTCTCAATATAAATTTCTCCCACGCACACATGACTGCATTGTCTTCTTTCTTATTGTATACGTCAGCGTAACGTTTGAATAATTAATTACTCTGGCTTCTCTTCAGAACGCATAAATCTTTCATTTTATGAACCCGTACGAAACTGAACAATTTATTTAAATATTAAACTGCATGAAGCAGAATTTTTATGGATTTCGCATAAGTTACAGCGATTTCTAAAATGAAAAGTATAGCTGTTAATTTTCAAATGCTTCAGTATTCCATAAACGAGGGTTTTGAGAGTAATACAATATTTCTGCGTAAGTGTGAGTCGATCAAAAAATGTACTCGAGTCGGATGAATTTTGCATTTTGCGATGCAAAAGTGCTCCCATGGAAATGCATACTTGATATGAAAAATATTTTAACTGTTTCTTGAGAGTGCTCAGGAAGAATCGTTCGAACTATAGTCCAACTACGCACTATTTGAGGAATTTATTCTATTTGACTGCACAGCATCGCCCCAGAGCAAATCATGTAATTCTGCAGAGTTTCACTTGCAATTCTAGGTAACTAGTGTTTCCCTTAAAATTATTCTGTAACTCCAGGAATTATTATCCTTGTTGTGGGAGACTGTTGTTAGTTGTTATGGGACAGTGTGAGGGCCCGAGCTGAGAGTTAGGTAGGCTTTCTTTTTAGTTGAAGTAAAATGTTTTTCTTGTGTTACGGACCACCTTTTTTTCGGTTCACTGCTGTCCTGTTTTTCAGCACCTACTACTTTCTTTTTCAACTTTAGTCTTGTTTCAAGATCTTCTTTCACAACTTACTGTTTCTATGCCATTTCTGCGTAGATTCCGCGTTTCCTTAACTCCATACTAAATGGTGCCTTCCTCTTTCCTCTCTTCGGATCGCATCTGTTGCTGCGGGTAGGGAGGCTAAAACTAACGACTAATCTAATCTGTTTGTTGTTATGTTCCCGCTTCATTTCTCGGTTCTTCTTATAGATCAGTGGAGCAGAGCTCACGCAATGGTGCTTTCGCATTGTTTTTTCTGTTTAATTTCATTTCCTTATCGATTTGAAAGGTTTTCGCTGATTGGCCTCTGGCTGCAAGGGGCTGCGTTTATCGCCTCCATTGAACTTTGTTATCTGACAACGTCACGGCTTTTTTTGTCAAGTTTTCATTGTATGATTGCTTCAGCTGCTTAAGCTAAGCCCGCATATAAACTTCCAATACTGAATTTAAATTACAGCAAAAATTTTTAGTTCGGTCGTCGTTTACTTGGGTTAGCTTATTTGACTTTTCATTATTTATGGTATTGAATTCATGACATTTTTAGCTGCGGAGCGATACCAAAGTGGGAAGCCTTTTTAAAAATCCGGAGCAAACCATCCGCTCGCTACCTCCGGTAATCCTGAGCCTATTCTACAGCGGATAAAAATCAGGAACACCTGGATAAAAACCAACACTGCAGTTGTTTATTCTTCTGCAACCGCAAACAAAAAAAATTGTCGAAAAATCCTTCTGTGACGCTTTATTTTTAACTGGTGAAACCTACGTTGCTGACACTCGGGACAAAAACTTCAGTTTATTTTGTCTTCCGTAAGTTTCCGTTTCAACGACGGTTTTTGAGGCTGTTTAGAACAGTTTTTGGAGGAGTTTTGAGCCGTAAGAAACTGCTTAAAAATGAAAGAAAAGAATTCTGGAGGTAAAAACTGACCTGTCACATTTCTTGGGCAGCAAGACGCTGAGCCTAATGGAGCCGTTTTCTCTTTTAATTTCCTTCTTTGCGCGTTCATTTAGCTCGAAATAGAAGTTTGACGGAGTGGTGTATTAACGAGATGGCTTAATTAAGAAGTCTACTGATACAGTCATCACGATGGCAGTCATCAATTGGCTTAGCGTAGCTGAGAGATTTCACGGGAGCTGATGTATAGAAAACGAAACTCCTGGGATTACGGTTAAGTTTGTGAGTGAACGAAATATATCGCTGAATTTACAAAAAGAGGAGCAATGAAATTCGAAGATAAGTTCATTCCACAAGTCTTGTAGCCGTCTTAAAATGGTACTACCACTAGTTCTTACTTCACCCCATTTGAATGGCGGCATATTTTTGCTCGAAAATCGAAAGTACGAATTTTGTTTCGTACTTCCATGCTGTACTCGCAAGCGCTTCAAGAACTAATCTTCAAATCTTGTACTTTGATGAAAGCTTCCACGCAAAATGTTATGGAAGGAATTAAAGCTAATTTTGCGACCATGACGTCCAAATCTTCAATCTTAGCTTCAAGTGTTATAATGTGGGCAAAATGATTCTTATTTCTTATTACGCACAAAATATAACATAAAATCTATAAATTTACACACAAGTTTTGTTACATGACATGTTTCGCTTTAGGCCGCACCAACGCACAATAGGTAGTTGAAGATGCAAAACTGTGCCAGTAGGAGACATTCTCTCGTATCCCAGAACAATGGCTTAATTAACGAATACAAAGCCCCAGTTTTGTTTGTCTCGTAGGTACAATTACGCGAGACCAATTAATTTGAAGTAAATTCCTTATTAAATTAGCGTCGACGTTAAATTGCAAGTAAATTCTTCGTTATTTATAGTGGTATTTTATGGCATTATCAGACGTATGAACTAATTTGTGCATTTTTATCATATTTCTCTATCGCTTCTGACTTCTAATCCATAATTTTAGCTGTGCCGTACCACCATCTGTCAGTAATTAGTGCACTCTATTAATACGCTAACACATGCGTGTTAACAGGGTGTTTGCGAACGATAAACATTTAGGTTTACGTCTCACAAAATTTGTGCTTCGCGTTCCGTCGCGCGAGGCTCTGTCTGAAACGCGCGTCTGCGGTGCGCATCAGCACGAAAAAGCGACATTATCATGAGAAATAGGAACTCGTTGCGTCATTGCAAGACTGTCATAACTCTAAAATTTCCAGTATGAAGTTACTATGTTCATAAGAATGCTGAATGAATTCTGCGTCTTTTGGCAGGAAAGTTGCAAGTCTAATTGCAATTTGGCAGAGAGATGGTGGTGTTGATTTGCATTAGATTATAAAAGTTATATGACGTAGATACTTTGAAATGAGATGAAAAACTAGTGAAAAATCATCGTGATTCGTAACTCCTGAAAAATCACGAAATTTGAGTTACGACAGGCTTGCAATGATGTAGCGAATTAGCACTCCCAGGAGGAAAATGTGCGAGGTCCCGAGCTGAGTTAGGCATTTTTTATTGAAATGAAATGTTTTTTAAAACGTTAGAGCCTAGTTTTCTGTTCACTGCTGTCCTGTTTTTCAGCACCTACTACTTCTTCTTCAATTTCTATCTTGTTTCATAAATTTCTTTCTTAACTTATTGTTTCTGTGCCTCTTCTGCATAGATTTCGCGTTCCCTTGTGTCCATATTATATGGTGCCTTTCTCTTTCCTCTCTTCGGAACGCTTTTTTTTTTAGCGGTTAGGAAGGCTTAAACTAACATCCAATCATGTCATGAAAAGCATCAAACTCTTACAAATATTTTTCATTGGTGCTTAACGAGTTTAAAATCGAATAAGCTTCGTTAATCATCCAACATTCAAGTGTTATTTTTTCCTCTAGTATACGTTTGAACTTGTTCACTTAACTTTTTTATCAGACTTGTATGCTAGAGTTTGTTGAAGAACATGGGCTCTGTTTACCGTGCATGAATTCATTGGATGAATATTCGTTCGGTGAATATTTGTAAAATGAATCTGTTAATATATATTTTAAATTACATTTAATTGTGTAGTGAATGAAGGAAATTAAGAAATCATTTGTGGTTACGGGGAAAAAAATTAGATACGATAATTTTAAATTCTGCGTGCCACTCCTCAGGGACTTGTAAACTTTTTGTCTTTCCATGACTGCTGTCGCTCCGGAAATAAACTTGCAATTTTTATCGTAATAAAACTTTTCTTTCATCTGCATTTTGTGTCCAAGGTCTTGGTATTAATAAACGCAATAAAATTGACTGCAATGTCCTGCCAAGAGAATTTGAGCAAACGTTTTATTCGGAGGCTGTTTATGTCATGCTGGACTAAAAAGGTAACTCATGTCGCCCTAAATTCTGCAGTTGGAAGTTTTAATCTTCACCGCTATTACTCAGGCGATATTTTAGCAAGCCTTCCCCTAAATGCATGCAAGATATTAACGCGGGATTACGCCGAGGAAAAACCTTCGTACGAAATGAGGTGCCGCTTTCTGGTAGTGTGTCTTGTACTTGAATCATGCGTATTATTTGTAGAGACAAAAGCAGCATAACTCATTAAAACGAGTCGGTAATAAATTCACTAACACACATTCGCTTAACGCGTGGAAGCAAGATTTATACGCCAACAGCAGTACAAAACTAAAGTTCTTAAGATGCAATTACAACAGCGGCTGATGCAAAACAAAGCAAACTGTCTGCAGCTTTAAGTATTCGAAAGTACTTCGAATTAACTTCAGGTAACGAAGTTACGCAACTCCTTATGATCTTTCTTTTGTTGTGTAAAGAGTTCTTTCCAGAGGTAACCCCAGAGAAAATTGCTAGCTAGCAATTTCAAACACTTGGCGCTCCTTGAAGAATGCAGATGAATTCCACGCGTTTTTCAGCATAACTTCGTCTTTAGCGACTGACGTGGAGAAGACATCGTTGTATGAAAATCTTCACAGCACAGATGTAACTTGAGTGCCAACAGACAAAAGCTGGCCATGCTGTAGAAAGTTTCAGCAGTCTTGGACCTAAAGCCAGTTTTTCCATTCTTGTGTGTTTATCAAGTCGTTGACGACGTTGCATTTGTACTCAACACAACCGAAAATGCAAAACTTATTACAGTCGTCCTCGAGCTGTATTTTCGTACTCATCTGTCTTCAGTCTGATTTCCTTTTCCACTGCAATTCTTCCCTAATTAATAGATGGCCAGTGAAACGATTACGTGAAAAACTATAGGAATGAAAATGGCTGTTTTTTAGGCGATAAAACCCCTCAGGAGGGATACAATTATTTAATCTATGGGAATTAGCGCTCTCAGGAGGAAGATGTGTGAGGGCCCGAGCTGAGAGTTAGGTGGGCCTTTTTTTGTTGAAATAGAACAGGTTTTTTGTTTTGTTCCGAACCATATTTTTTCAGTTAACTTCTGTCCTGTTTTTCAGCACCTACTATTTTCTTCTTGAACTTTTATTTTATTTCATGAACTTCCTTCCGACTTACTGTTTCTATGTCCCTTCTGCATAGATTCCTCATTCCCTAATATCCATGCTAAATGGTGGCTTCCTCCTTCCTCTCTTCGATACGCTCTTTTTTGTAGCGGCTAGGGAGGCTTAAACTAACCTATAATCTAATCTTTAGGCGATAAAACGTTCACATAATTTCACAAGCGACTTTCTTTTCCTGCCGCGTGCTTATCTCCTGTTCATTTGATGACCCGCGCTACTTGCTTCATTAAAACTTCCCGTTGATGGAAATCAAATAGCGTTACTCAACATCATTAGTCACCCCCATGTACGCAGATTTTTATTCCATTATTGAATGGCTTGGGATTAAAATAAAAGCTTTTACTAGCCGGGCATAATCTCGATTTATCTTCGGAGATTTTCACTCGCTATTTAATTGAAGTTCACTAACAGAATTAAATGGTTCGAAAATAAACCAAATCAAACTTGGATCTCGCTACTGAAGGTATGTGGAATAGCTTTCTGAATTGAGGCATTTAAGGAGTTGCTCTTCATTTTTGTCTTTTTTTACACTTACTTTACGGGACTCCTTTTTGAAAACGCAGAAGAGCAGAAGCGAAAGAACATACGCTTATAATAATAATTGAATATTTGAAATGAAACATTGATCGTTTGATCTTTACGACAATAGAATCATGAGCTAACTAAATTTTCGAACTAGTTGGTTCTATTTCCGTATCTTTCTCTCCGTAGTATCAGCGACAGTTCCCCATTGTCGCGCAAATCGGCTTACCGAACTTCCAATTCTTTCTGCCTAATTTATGCTGCCGCTGAACTAAAATTTTCCAAATTACTGAGAACAGCAAAACGCACTAAAACCCGAAGCCGCGCAAGCAAGAATTTACGTACCAAGATCGTTTTCATTAGCAAGTGTACTATAACTCAACGTTCATACTGTGTTTAACGAACAGATGTGTATTACTGAGTGTATTGTTGTAACAAAATCTCCGTTAACTACCTTCCTGAGATTATTTCAAAGCTGCAAAAATTTTTTTTAAACGCTCATCAATCAAAACATTTGATATTCCATCAGTATTGGAGACACTAATTAGCTAAGTGTAATGTGAAACATTTGGTTCATTTTTCCTTTCCAATTCATTAGCACACAATGCTCTGAAATCAGAGGTTCCGAGTTAGGTTTTAGCGTTGGATTCTGCAATTTGTGCAATTTAATATTGGATTCGGCAATTTGCAAGAGCAACGAAGTCATTATTGTATTTCACAATACATTAACTCGCTGCTTGGTTCATTTATTCTTGATGGGAAAAAATTGAAATATTGTTCTCGTAAATATACTTTGAGGCCCTCGCAGAAAATTAGTTTCTTTGCCGCGTGAGTCAAAGCGCTAATTAGCAAGAGGTAAATTCATTGAGATTTTTTCCAACAGCTTATTAACAGCGGTTAGCTGAGCCGCGTGTTACACTGGATTTAATTTATTTTAACCCTCCGTTGTTTCTTTTATTTGGTGAATGCCCTGTCGCTTAAATAAACGATTGTGGTAAATTTAAAATCTTGGCTAATTCCGATCTCTTAATTAAGAAACTTGTATTGAATGGAAATTGCAGTTTTCCCTGCACTGAAAAGAGTGCACCTTTAATATTCATGAGCTGTTTGAATTGGAAATAAATGCATGCCCATTGTTCAGAAGGCGAGTTGTTTACTCGGTACCATTGCTTTGTTCATTATCGTAAATGCTTTCATATTACTGCAAGACAATCATAATGGAAACTTGAGCTGAATTAACCTTTGTCCACGATTTTTTGTGAACTTGTACTAATTAGAATTCGCTAACTCAAATCATTTTTAGCTGATGCTAAATCCAATTACATGATCGAAAGTTCTAATATGTTACTAAATACTTGAATACTCTATATCAAAGTAATGTACAGATTCATCAGTATCGGTATTAAAATAAATTTTTCGAAACTCAAAAATGATGATACGTGGACCATATTTGGCTTTACGAGGATCATGTACAATTTTGCGAAGGTGGTGTTTTAAGATCAGCCGATATTTAATGTCGGATGAGTTTTTTCAGCAATTTGGTGGCCCACTCATACAACAAGTATAAAAATTTTCACCCTTCTTTGTCTAAACTGAACCACACCCTTGCACATTTCAGTTTAAGACATAGTACGAAATAATAGAAATATTTCTGGGCACTTACACCTGTTTCGGTACGGGTAAGCGATGGGGCAAAGATGAATCGGGTCATTCTCCCAAATCACACTAACTAACACTCAACGTCGGCTGTCCATCTAGACCACTTTTGCTCAGAAACCTAATTAGTGCCGCACGCCACAGGAGTCATCTGTCCGGTTTGGTTTATTTCCACAAAAAGTTGTGCTTTTGTTCCTCCTCTGCCGTGGCTATTTCAGTGAAGGAAAGAGAGTGACCTGGAAGAGTAGCTGAGGTTGATCGGGTTTGAGTCAAAGCTTTCTAGTCTCATTTTCATTCTTCCATCGTGCTGGTCGCTAGTATTGGGACACTCGAGAGAACTCAAGGTAACATGTCTTGTAAACGTTCTTTCAGTGATCCGAAGTGGCCCGAAAAAAGGCGTACATTACATTGCCATCTACGTAAAACATATTGCAGTATTTTAATTTAAAAAATTGGCAAATGCTCGCTCATTAGGAAGCCGTAAGTGTCAGTGTCAAATCGGGAAAAAAAATTGTTTACTCAAAAACCTCGAGAAATAACTGTTGAAAATTATAAACCTGTAAAGCGGTCCATTAAGTTCAGAATCGCCCTCTTTCAGTGTTATGCACCCCGTAGCTTGCTTTTCTTGATCCTACTATTTTTACCGGTAATTTCTTGTTCATAGCACTAATCTCTTTTCTTCAGACGTTATATTTTTATGACGTGACTTTTGAATTCATTTTCATTAATCGAACAATCTATAATGACATAATTCCTAAATTTTCAAATTATCAGGTCAGCATTGTTCATGTGTCGTTACGTTTATTTCAATGGTAATTTAATATTTCAATCAGAGGTTTTTTCAGCGAGTCTAAGGAAGGAATGCATGCTGATTGTTGGCCAACCATTTACTTGTACTATTAATGTAAACACAGTTTGATGAAATGAGATAAATAAGGGACGCTGTCATGGGAGAAGAGGACAAGTGCAAATATACTCTAATTTCAAAGAAAATCCAGCGACGACGATAAAATATCACAGGGTCTCTGCTTACGTGAATATGTCGAAAGGAACTGTAATTTTCACATGTATAAAAACAATTTGTTTAGCGAGATAGTAATGAGCTCAGGCTGCTATCCGAGTCCAAAATACTCGAAGTTAAATATTTGCGTCTCGATAATTAAGCAGAGACCCTGCACAGACGAAATCTTGTCGTGGAATCAATCTCATCTACCTTTACGAAGCCTTTACATAGAGCATTCGAGAGGAAATATCGTCGCTGGTGATGCAATCAATGATACAAAGCAGAAGGATCCTACTCTTCTCGTAATTCTCATCAATCTGTATAGTGACCCTCCAGGAGAATATAACTATTGTATCTATGGAAATTAGCACTCGCAGAGGAAATATGTGAGGTCCCGAGCTACTTGTTAGGTTGACCTTCCTTTTGTTGAAATATAATAGTTTTTTTGTTATTTTACAGACCATCTTTTCTTTCGGTTCACTGCTGTCCTGTTTTCTTCAGCACATACTACTTTATTCTTCAAATTTTATCTTTCTTCATAAACTTCTTTCTCAAATAACTGTTTGTATGGATCTTGTGCATAAATTCGACATTTCCTTAACTTCGTACTGAATGGTGCCTTCCTGTCTCTTTTCTTTCGAACGCTTTTGTTGCGTTTAGGGGGACTTGAAACTACCATCTAATCTACTATATCGTGATCAATTCTCTATCGGATCTATATTTTCACTAATATATATTTACGACATCATCATCGTCTCACGTACTATTTAAGCATTGTTTTCTGGAACTAATACCGTATTACATGTACTTGCATCGTTCACTTTAGATCGAATGCAGGCTTTCTCGCTTCGTTGTGAGTGATACGAAGCGCAGTTTATTTATCATGCCAGGACAGCTCGTAGTAGGAAAAATTTAGCCTTTCTCATCGCTTTAGCGGTGTTTTGACTTTATGTGATTTATAATGTCCCGAGCTTGTGGTTTTTGTCAATATTCCTTATCCTCACACTGCAACGCTTTTCGTAAGTAAGGGTGTTGACTTCGCGAGTCATAGGAGACCCATACGTCATCCATATGTTAGGGTCCTTTTCAAATGTTCATATTCCATTGCTTTATCACCAATGTTAATGTACCTTTTTCTGAGAAGATTCCTCAGTTTCGACATCAGATGTTATGGACTTCTTCAGCTAGGAATTTTCAAAATTCTTCATCAGCGCCATCTTTACGTGCTATTTTGTTACCAATAACGTGAGATCAATTTGAGATTTACTCGTCATTTTATTTCAGGAAGGTGAGCTACTCAATACTCTCTGTTCGTATTCTGATTTTCATATTTTTATCGTCTTGGTGACCTTTCCCTTGTCACTCCAATACTTCATAAGCCATTCGCTAGATAGATAAATCATCCAATATACATCCACACCCATATTCCTATAATTTAATTGATCAAATGTTCAAGCCTTTGAAGTTTCAATGTGTTGGGTACCATGAGTGTTATTGGCAACTTCAATAACGTCAGTGTGAACTTGCAACTCCAACCTCGACAGGGAAGTAAGACGACCTGAATCTCATTGATAATTTACTCTCTGAATTAACATGATTACCGAATTACCTAGCGCATCAAAGATATGCCAACCTTCAATATCAAAATAAACCTAATGCGTCAAAGGTAATCGTACGCATCGAAGATGATCTTATTTCAGAACAATGGGTGTGTTAGTGTGCCTCGACAGCTACACATGGAGCTGTTGATCTGCCTTGGATTGTTTCAATTGTTCAGGCATCTGGATGCAGTTCAATGCTTGGGGCTGGTTTTCCTGGGATGGACGTGGGTCTGCCTCTTCTTTCAATAACAAAATAAACTCGCAAGTAAATAAAATAAACGGAATAATATTTGCAAGCCCTTCCTAACCAAGTACGTCCTTCCATGGAATTTTATTTTCCTAATAGTAACGAAATCTTCAGAACAATAGTCGAATTCACATAGTTAAAAGTTGTAAATTGTTTTTCACATGCGAATGAGAGAACGCTTGAGCTGATGGACTGGCCACCGCATTCCTTTGATTTGAACTCCTTTGAAAATTTATGGGATGGGCTTGAGAGGAACCTGCGAGACTTACTGCCTTTCGACATTGACTGCTTTGGGAAACGAGTTACTTCAATCATGATCAAAAATAGATGTGCAGGGATTCAAGGTCTTGTGGAATTTCTGCCAGGTGGAATGAAAGCTGTATATGTACTTTAAGTTAAAAGCGGTCTAGTAGCTTATTTGAAAATTTCTGAACCACACAACTTTTGGCTACTTCGTGCACACCCTTCGATTTCTTGATCAATTCATTTGAGCTCATGGAACAATGCGAAAATTTTTTTGCAAAATAAAATACAAGTTTATCTGTGTGTAGGAGCTCCATTTATGAACTTTACAAGGAAAATCTATCAATTTACAGAGGGTGATCTTCATTGAGCTCTGCCAGAATTCACATCATTTACGTAACTGTTCATGTTCATCATACTATGAACATAACTGTACGAAACACCAGTTCTTAAAAATATAGGTGAGGAAAATCGCCTTCAAATGTTCATTAGTTCAGCTGACGCTAGTCCTTCCAGCAATGAACTCTTTCGTCGCCGTAATGCAACGAGAAGATAGAAGGTCGCTTCGTCGAGTTCAGTAGCAATTCCTCATTTTATCTCTTTTTAGGTCCATCGTCCAGTCCACTCAAGAGCGAGTAAATCCGTTTAGCCGCAGCTGGGCAGAATGTTGAGAGCGTCAGTGAGAAGAGCTCTCGTGCATGCCGAGAGTCTTCAAACCTCACACTTGAGACGGCTTCTCCTGTTTCAAGAGCACCCGTACTATGCTTTTAGTGCCTTTAAATTAACATCTTACAGGAGTAGAAACAAGTAACATCAGTTCTAGCGCGCTTTAAAATTTAGTGATCGAATGGATAAATTTTCGCGCATAACTCAGCGAGATGATTTTATACCCATGTGTTAACATTGTTACGGAGGAATAACGTCGTACCGAAATTCTAATGGAATAAGTGGTTCTTTAATGTTATTTTATTAAACTATTTCGCAACGTTGTTGCCAATTAATCTCGCGTGTTTGTCGATGCTGCTCGGGAGGTGCAGTGCTCCGAAGGTTGTGTACTGATGAGCTAATGCATGACGCTGCTCTTCTCTACGCGTTGCTTTGCTACCCCTCAAGTGACTTTGTATCGCTGCTCTTCTATCGTAGGTTTTAAATTATTTAGAGATTCATTTGATCCACACGGTGTTAGATGCGCTCATTTAATTTTTCTCTTTAATGGTGGCTGTTGGGTGAAATGCTTCACAATTTCAAAGTGGAGAAAACGGTATGCAAAATTTGATGTTACTAGCTAATAGTTTCCTCGAAGAGGTCTTTTGAAAATCAAGCCACAAATTTCTAGAGGTTAGGCGACAATTTTCACGACATGCTTTCTCGTACTTGGTCAAACACAGGTGAATGCCCTAATATATTGTGTTTGTACACAAACTTTAGAGCAACTGTATAGTGAAAAAGATGAATATTTTAACGCTTATACTTATCTGGCACGCATACCTCATAAAGATTTGAGCTTTAATTTTCGCACATTTGTACAAATTTTGGAGAAATGTTCATAACAATGGCTCGTGCGTGTCAATATGTTCTCATATGAACCCTCAAGTTACGTCCTTCCCTCGCCCAAAAATGGTAAAGGGCTTCTAGCGAAGGCTGATTGTTTTCAGTCAGACGTGGTATTCTAGCCAAATTAATTAGCTCTGCAAATGAACGCTGTTCCTAAAAAAGCTAACACAATGTAAAGGGTATGACTACTCTCGAGAAGTTATTTCAGTAGCTTCTTTCTTAAATTTTCGGATGAGAAAAATTTATACGACCTATCCTAATTTATACGACCTATAGCCGCTATCCAAATTCCACCCTTTGACTTCTATCTATGGAGCTGGAATAGATATGTGCATTTAATTCATATGAACTTTCCATCCTTGTACACGATGTCTCAGTAATGTCCAGTCATAACTTAGTTATTCGAATCCATGGTGTTCGAATCCGTACGTTCATTTCATTTGTACATTTGTCCCCTTGTACAACGATTTCTCAGTAATGCCCAATAATAATTCAGTTATTCGAATCTGTTTCGTTTGGACAAACCTGACGAAACGCGGCGACCCTATAGTTGAGCGTTCAGCTACCTTCACCATGGCAGCCTTCATGAGATGTAGGCAGATCGACGCCTGCTCGGGCAAATGAAGCAAGTACCTGTTGGCCGGCGTGTTAGCGTGCGCTATATTAACGTGGCACGGGCGCTGCGCCCCCTCCTTGAGGTTGCCTTCTTTTGAGGAGCCCAGTGAGTCTGAGCAGAGTCTAGTGGCTGGTGTGAGCACCAGTAGTGCAGTGCAGGAGCGCAACAGTACATAGACATTGTATTTCTAGGGGATAACTTAAAGTTCATTGCTGTTGCGCAATCGTGTTGTACGTTCATACGTTTAAATGCTTTTTGTTGTGCAGTTTTTCCAAGTAAATTTGAATGCTTCGAACGACAAATTTAATCGATTTATATGAAGAACATTGAACCCAAACATGCACTGTTACCTGGGGAAGATTTCCTCCGTACTTGCGTAATTAACATGAAATAAAAGTGATCAGATTTTACATTTTCTCTTTTATCGATCAATAGTTTAATAACACGTCGTTATTGAACCTGAAACGGGGAGGAATTTGATCAGTGCAGCGAACGAGTGACTTCGATATATTTTTCTACTGTATTTCATTATTATGAAGAAGCATTCAACATTACGTACGATTTTTGAAATTGCATCTCTCGCAATAGGACTAAAAATTAAGCCATTTTTCATGGCGTGGTGGCTGACGATATATTACATGGTATATAGAGTTGATAATAACGTCTTTTGGTTTTAAACTAAAATAAATAGCTCGTGCACATACACTTCAGTTAAACACTTCGCTCGTAGACATATTTTGCATAAACTTACATTGTATCAGTTGTGCATTTTTATAAATAAATACACAATGTAAACATTTTATTTGTCCTTCCAGATGCTACGTTTCCTTTTTGTTTTAATCAGTGCCGATAGGGTATTATAAAGAAGTGTATGAAGTCGTCGCAGTTGAACCAAGTCAATTCTCGTGTTCCATGTTTAACAATTGATGCTCCTCTCCGCAGCTATGACAGACCAGTTCGGTTATCCAATCGAAGATTCTCGTAAGTCCCTTGTTCGAGTGTGAAAGTCCAGTTTTGAATAGGCGAAGGTTGGTCAGGGAAGTATTCTTTGTAGGGTTCAAATATTCGTGACTAGCAGACCGAACTGAGATGTAGGTAATGAGCAATTTTATTTAATTTAGTTTAAACATGAAACTTGCAATGATGAAAACGATGATGAACTTTGGTGCTGTCTATTTCACCATTTTATTTTATGGTCGGCATTGAGGAAAATGTTTCTCTAATGTATGATCCGTCGTTCACCTGAACGTAGAACATCATTTTGAAGATGGCATAACCGAAACGATTTTAAATAGGCTTACAAAAACTGCGGGATGAGTTGGAGATAGATGTCAAGAACAGCATCAGATTTCACAGCAACCAAACAAGGAGGCTGATGTTGGCTTAGCACTACACATACAGTATTTAGGCTCGCCTTCGTTTTTCTCAACAATTTCTTGAAGACTCACGACCAACTTATCGTGCAAGCGATTTTCAGTGTTACGTCAAGTGCCAAGTGTTGTAGTTTTTTCTCCTCGTCCACTCACTGGGAGGTGATGCGAAAGATGGAGGGACTTGTGTGGTGGCGCCATTAAATATGTTCTGTTGAGTGCACAGACTTTAAATTATATATTTTGCTATTTAATATGTTTTACTCGCATTCTAAAACGTACTATTAAAATAATGTGTGTTAAAAATTAATCTCGGTGTATAATCCCGAAACTGTTTTACTTATATTTCGACATTTCATCCTCCAAACCTTCAACAGTTTGTGGGTATAGTCATTTTGAAGTTCTCAACAATTACTCCTCCCAAATCAGAATAAAAGTCATCCTACTTCTCAATTAACATTTTCTTCGTAGGTTGTAATTTCTTCCTCATTTTGATGCTAATAGAAGTTTGTTAGGCTACTGTCAAGTTTAGTCTTGGAAATAACCTTCTTGTACTCGGAAAACTGTTTCTCTGCTCCTCTAACACCTTGACAGCGCAACAATGAGTTCTCTCGTGTTACTCTTGTGAAAGGACAAGTGTAAACTCGTATGTTCTTCAATCTGACAAGGCTCGTTGGTAAATTTTATCGATAAAATGTTTTTTTTAATTTACTCACAAGAACGTCTCACAAAATTTTATGATGTGTGTGATTTTCTTCCATCTTATGGAGTTACGAATAATTATCATCTTTCGGTGATGACCAGCATTACCATACCGCTCCCTCAAATTTAGCTTGTTTTTGTAGCGTGTCACCCCTCAGGGGGATACAAGTATTGTATCTGTGGGAATTAGCACTTCCAGGGGGAAGATGTGAGGGCCCGAGCTAAGAGTTAGGTAGGCTTTCTTTTTGTTGAAACCATTTTTTTTTTTTGTTATGTCAAGGACCACTTTTTTCGGTTCACTGCAGTCATATTTTTCAGCTCTTACTACTTTCTTCTTGAACTTTGATCTTGTTTCATAATCTTATTTCTCACCTTACGGTTTCTATGCCCGTTCTGCATAGATTCCGCGTTCCCTTCAACTCCATACTAAATGGTGCCTTCCTTCTTCCTCTCTTTGGATTGCCTTTGTGGTGTATAGGGAGGCTTAAACTAACTAATAATCTAATCGAATCCTGCAGCGTGTCATTTATTCACCGACCCATGAAATAAAACATATTCGGCTCATTGGAATAGAGGTGTAAGTTGACTGATCCAACAAGCTTATCTGATCCCATAGGTTCTCACAGATCCTGTTGATTTGCCTTGCTCTGAGATGTATTTAACATTCAATCTATCTAGTGCCATTCAATCTACCGAGTGCAAATAGAACAGGATTTCTTTTCTTCAAATTTGAATGAACTTCTTTCTCATCTTACTGTTTCTATGCCCTTTCTGCATAGATTCCACGTTCCCTCAACTCCATACTAAATGGTGCCTTCTTTCTTCCTCTCTTTGGATCTCATTTGTTGAGGATAGGGAGGCTTAAACTAACTAATAATCTAATAATCTATCTTCAAATTTGATGTCTGGATTAAACATACGGCATCATAATTCTGAGTCATTCATGTAACTCGAGCCGTGATGAGTATTAAATTAATGTTCTGTAATGGAGTAGTCGGACCACATAAGAATAACCTGCTCTTCGTTCATCAAAATTCGTTAATTTTCTCAGCAGGGAACTGAGGAGGAATTGTTTCACTTGACCCATAGCGATTTATTCCTCTCGTAATATTTGTAGCGAGTCTACAAAACTATCCCGTCCAAAATTTGTGGCAACAATTTTTTTCGTTTTACAGCAATTTTTCATCACACATTTAGTTTCACGCAAAAAGTGTCGCCTAGGCCTTCAATTTTTGGTTTTTTGAATGAGAAACATTAGCTTTATGAGAAATACTACTAATATTTAAGGTGCATCTCGCTCATTTCTCACCAGAATTATCAAGCTTCATCGATCGGAAATCAAATCACCAAATCTATCTTCGAATTATAAGAACGCTGCGCCCGTTTGGCCTCTAGTGAAGTGGTCATAAGCAAGCCATCAAGAGATCGAACTCATTGACGGCAGCTGCATCAAAACCGCCCTTGTCTGTGGGCGCAATCAGACGAGCGTGTGTGCGCGTGCCAAGCTTCTGCTCCCCTCCGTTACTGTCACTCGCTCCCGATAACCAAACGCACCTTCTTGGGAGGTGTACTTGATGGTCGTCTTCCCTGCTTGACATTCATTTTGATCATCCGTCACTTGAACATGTCTTCTTCACGTTAACTCGGTACTGTTAGCTAATTTTCTTCGTCGAGTTTAACGAAAGAAAAATTCTTTTTTGAGTGTGGGCAACATTTTTTCTGCCTGCGAATGTCATCTTTTGCACATCGTAAAATTTGTGATTTTTATGCCGCCGTCTCTAAAGCTCAAGCTTACGATTAAGTGTGTTTTTACCGCTGTTTTATCATGCAGCTTGAAGGCACACGTGGTGATCGTAACGAATAATGGCATGCTTTGAGTGCCAAAGGGAGTGATAAGAGCCAATTCCAAACGAAGTTGACTGTTTGGATGCCCTAGAGGCGACGCTATCTACACACCCCACCCGTATGTCACTTGGACCTGTTCCTTAGTCACTGCGAAAAATACATGCAAACAGGATTCTCACATCTTTGGATGATGGACGAAAAACTTGAAAAATGCTTAGTGCGAATTTGGTCGAGCTGCACGAACCTAGCTTGAGGTTCTGAAGACAAATGGACTGTTGTTATTCAGTTCGCTAGTTAAGCGCTAAGAGCTTCTTGCTTGCAAAAAGAATTTGAGGACACAATAGAGGATCTTTTGTACGGTGCAACTACTGACCCTGTAAATCAGTTACGAGGTAACGTTCACCTGTTCAGGCGTTTCTTATCAGAGTTCGCCTGTTGCTGTTACTTAATAAGATTAAAGGGAATGAACATTGCGTTCTTAGTGTGATAGTGTGGGCCGTGTTGATTAAATTCTTATGATGCCCCAAGTTCCATTAGGCTTCAATAATCTAGAAAGGTAACGGTCCAAATTATCAACTCGAATAGTGTCGATTTAACATGTTCCTTGCGTATTGGGCCACGTGTGTACCAACGGGTAAATTGCTTATTCACGAGTCGGTATAAATGAATGGCCGTTATCAAACGAGGTGAAATGTTATCGTGCAATTTAAGATTTCAAATTTATTAGGAAGAATAAACACTTATTCCCGCAGTAAAGCCGATTTCCTAATTCTGCTACTTACTATCTAACCAAACTAACCGTTAACAGCCTCGGAAACGCGGTGAACGTGTTGAAGATCATTTTCAATTTGCAAAACTGAAGTATCCATAATTTCTAGATATACAAATAAAATTTTGCTGTACTTTTTGTTTAATTGACAGTTAAAAAGGTAATGTTGGAGAAAAGTGAAGTAAAAAATTACGGGTTACGGAAAAAGAAGTCTACAGTAAGCGCTGTGGATCTGCAAGCGTTTCCTGCGAAAAATTAACAACTATTGAGTCAATATTGGAGGATGAATCGAGACATGCTAGGCCCGATACTTCCCAACCTGGCATCCAGTTTCATCATTAATTCTAGCACTCCCGTATGGAAAATGTCAGGTCAAGAGCTGCGGGTTAGGTTGGCCATCTTTTTGTTGAAATAGAATAGGTCTTTTGTTTCGTTAAGGACCATCTTTTTTTGATTCGCTGCCGTCCTGTTTCTCAAACTCCATTACTTTCTCCTTCAACTTTTCTCTCGTTTCGTGAATTTCTTTCTCAACTTAATGTTTCTATGCTCCTTCTGCGTAGATTCTGGGTTCCCTTATCTTCATACTAAATGGTGCCTTCATTCTTCCTCTCTTCGGAACGTTTTTTTTTTAGCGGTTAGGGAGGCTTAAACTAACAAATCTAATCTTGTCGTGGATGTTTGTTATTATATCACAGCAGAATGAGACCATGTGTGAAGTTAACGCTGGCTGAGTATCTTGCTATTTATTTCAGCTATAAAGATTTTGACATTCTCTTCTTAACTTTGGCAATTCTACTCTTCGAGGGCTTCTGAGCTTCTCTCGGTAGGATGTGCTTTGCTGATCTCTGCCGTCGCAATCGCTAAGCACAAGAGTTTCTAACTATTACAATTGGCTCTCCCAATAATACTACTAACCAGTAATGCCCACTTCGAGTTTTGAGTTTATTACAGCGCACATGTCTCCTCCCTTCCCTTCCCTCTTTCCTGTAGAGCTCGAGTTCGTTGGATAATTAGTTTACACATCATTTTTAAATGAATTATTTTCGGAATTATTTTACGATTGGGAATGGATTCTACCCTGGGATAACGCAATGTGACGTAATAAATTCAGATGAAAATGTACTTGTAAGATATTCAACTACACAAATTGCACACAACTTAGAGCTATACTGTTATTGGCTGCGATCCACTTGGCGTGAGAGACATTGGTTTTTCATCATTCAATGCTTTATCAGCACTCAGTTGGGTTATTGTTCATTATCATTAGTCTGCTCCACTCAGATTTCTCCTCAGGGGGCGTTGGCTAGGCAGTAGGTTCAGGCTGATTGGGTTTGTGTGCTGTACTTTGCATTATTCTAAGACAGGATGCCCTAAAAGTCATTGAACTTATTCGGGCCCATAAGTAACTATCCTCATACGTGTCGATTGTACTAGACTTGAGAAACAATCTACTTCTGTATCGCTTGCGGTGAAAAAATTGTCTAAATTCTATACTATGGCAACAGGCGCCCGGAGAAGTGACACAGTAAGGTTGCCTCAGCTGTAAACAAGCCTTCGGGACTTCTGTTATTCGTACCCACTTTGCTTATTCCAGTTTTCATGCCTGCTTCGCTATCTGTTCGAAGTCTTTTCTTCTTCTTTCTTTCTATCTCGGCGTTTCTTTGCGCAAGGTACCTTTTTAGGGAGCATATCTCGTCCTTAGATGATCATAATTTTCTCCAGTTCATACTAATTAGTCCCTTCTCCTGGCTTATTTAAGTTTGCTTAAGTTGTGTATTAACTGTCAAAATGATAACATGCGTTGAATATTTCATTAATTAGCGAGGAAAACAACCGTACACGTGTACGGCTATTTAGAGCAAACATAGTGCACTTCATTACGATTAAAGCTAACAGAGAGCATAATTTCCGACGCAACTTGTGTTGCGTAACGGCTCTTGTACAGCAATTCACATTGATCTTCTCTAGCTCATTGTCTAGGAGCTTTTGTATGTTGTTATTAAGCCTCTGCTTCGGACTGAACTGCAGGATAGCGTTGTTTTGAACCTGTTGTTGCGGCACTATTTTTGTCTCTGCTTGTTGATTGCGAGTTGACAGCGTTATGAGAAATTGCTTGCATTTCAGTAAAATTTCTGTTCTTTCTGAACATTAGAAGCTGTGTTCTTCAGAATATTCTGATCAAGAAGCTATTTCATCATTGCGCCCGCCGTGCAAAAGTAAAACGGGAACTTATTTCATTCGTGTCTCACAAAGACGCAAATTATACTCTATTATATTTCTCTTAATTATACTGCCATACTCGTCAACTCGATAACTGCATTTACAAAACGCACGCATCCTCTAGCGCTTGGGATTCGCGTAATCAATTGTTTTCGTGAAAATTGTATTATGGAGACTCGAGTTTATTTCATTAGCCACGCCAATTTAGGTAAAATTTTGCTCTTACTGGTGATGAGAACGATTTTATTTGTCCATTTGAATATTAAGCAATGCAACGAAAATATTCGTTTATGATCAGTTTCGGCAAAAACTATTTCATGATTATCATCAATTCTTCATTTCCCCTTCTCAGGGGAACAACTATTGTATCTATGGGAATTACCACTCCCAGGGGAAAATAAGTGACCCAAGCTCAAAGTTTAGTAGGCAATTTTTTTGTTGAAATAGAATAGGTTTGAAGTTTTGTTATAGACCACTTTTTTCGGTTCACTGCCTTCAAGTTTTTCAGTACCTACTTTCTTCCACTTTTACCTTGTTTCATTAACTTCTTTCTGAATTTAATTGTTCTGTGCTCTCTGTGCATAGATTTCGCTTTCATTCAAGTCCATACTAAATATTGACTTCCTACTTCCTCTCTTTGGCACACATTTGTTGCTGCTAGGGAGGCTTAACCTGACTTATCTAATGTAATTTATTTCACTTCCATCATTCTCCTCTTAACGCACGAAAGGACATTAAAGGCTAGGTAAAAAAGTTATTTCACTGTTTAAATTGATGAACGGTGGTACATTATTAAATGTTTCAAAGTTGTTGAAACAGGAGCATAATTAGACAATGTGATAATGTTGTATTAACTTGTATATCGTATACGTTATTCCAGCATGGCGGTGGTGATGTGAAGACGAAGGTCAGATTTATATGACCAGCGCCTTTAAAATTGGATATAGAGTGGTCGTCCCATCCACTGATGCAAATTTGGAAGAGACTTGGTGCGATACTTCAGACGTAATATCCCAGCCAAACACGCTCGTTTTTGTCGGCTCGTCACCGCATAAAGTGCGGAGATTATCTTGGACTGGTAACATCTCGCCTAGACGTCTAGCTCCGTCCTCACTCTCTCGCATAACTGCCTCTTCTGATAAGCGCCCAAACCACAGAACACTTACATATAATCTGTGGTCCAAACTATCTGGCTTCCGCAGTTGAGAACAATCGTGTTACCAACGGCAAGAATCGAATGAGTGAATCAACTAACACAGATATCAGCAATCGCGAATAAATAATTGAGAAGCTAAATTCTATGAGAAATCTCTATAAATTATGACGTTTTAAATGATTGAAGTACGCAGTCATGAGTCTGTTCTTCGATACGATGTGGCAACTCGATGACATTGCAGCCCTTGCATAAGACGGATGGATGACAGGGTGGAAGTGAGCAGGAGGCGTCGAGGGCGAGCACGGAGGTGTCGGTCCCACTGACACGGACACGTTGTACATGACGCTGGGAAGCTGGCTTTCTGCGTATTAAATATTCATTGTACGGAAAAGCTTTTCGAAAGATTGTTGTGCAGATTGTACAGAGGTTTTAATGTTTGACGAGGACAGGCGTTGCAGATCTTTTTGTAATAAAATAGTAAGATATAGGTATGGGTAATAAATGTTGTATTTCTCGTAACGTTGATTTCGTTCATGTAAAAGGGGGTGTGGAGTGACCACAACACGTTTCCCTTGTCTTCAAATCTCACGATGAGCCTATCTGAAGGCAGTAGCGTGAAATTACGCAACTCATGAATTTCACTTAAAACTCACATGGGAAGTTTCAGCTCTTCATTATTACTAATGAAATTTGATTTCCAAAATTTGAAAGAACGTTAGAATCAAAGTTCTTGCCATGGGTAATTTTTATCATTGTATTTTGCACATACAGTTTAATTAACGATATTTACAAGACAATAACAGGATTTGCCAAAAATCCCTTAGCCGTGAGACTGAACGAGTTTTCACAACTATCTCTTCAGCTTAAAATTTCAAGGGAGTGGCCGGTTTCTGTAATAACTGTTTGACTTGATGCTGCCGTTCGTAATTCGGAGAGCAACTCGGCTAACTTTGTACGAAGAAGTTAGACGTAAAGTTTCAAACGCAGAAGAAGACTTTCTGTTATGGTGCAAATTGCCTTCTGCCTCCAGCGTCAGTGGTGAGAGTAAGATCGTTGCTGTGCCCTTTTCCAACATCGGCAAATTTGCGAAATTAAAGTTTTCCGATAACTCTAGCTGACTTCAGTTGGATTCCAACGATTTTGTGGCTGGTAAAACTGCGCTCTATAACTCTATTCCCTGTTATCTGTACGGTAATCTATCCGGTAAAACTCTATACCCTGTTGTTTCTTGTGTTTTTCATGACCTTCGCAATTTTCGTATGAAAACAGATTTTCTAAAGCGTCCTATATTTTCGTAAGAGGTTTGAGATGTGCTGAGATGCTCGCACTCGCCCACCCGCACACACACCTTTCTGGTGCGGCCCGTACACTTTTGGATTGATTATTTTGAGACATCAACGTTAGCTCGCGCGCTGTATACCAGAAACTTGCGCTAAAATAAATCCATGTCTATAAATAGGGGCAGTAACCGGAATGGTTCAATAGAACGTGTCGTGCGTAGATGATACGAATACCTAATTATTCGGAAGTACATTAACATCTCGTTAACGCCTAAAACTTTAAGCCTCCTCATTTTTTTAGCTCATTTTACGAGCTCCTAACGAATATTTCAAAGGTTGAAGAATATTTCAAAGGCAAAGTCTTCTAGAGAACAGGCTTTAGAATTTGTTTTAGTATTGGGCACGCACAATGAGTCGTAGCCATGATACGCCTCGCGCTCCCAGGGGGATTATGGGAGGTCCTGAGTTGAATGTTAGGTAGTTCTTCCTTTTGTTGAAATAGAATAGGTTTTTGTTTTGTTGTGGAATATCTTTTTTCCGTTCACTGCTGTCCTGTTTTTCAGTGCTTACTTTCTTCTTCTACATTTAGGTTTCATAAATTTTTTCTCAACTTGCTACTTCCATGTACTTTGTCCCTAGATCCTGTGTTCTCTTAACTCCATACTAAATGGTTCCTCCTTCCTTTCATTGGAACGCCTTTGTTGCTGTTAGGGAGACTTAGACTGACATCTAAAGTGATGAAATTTCCGTTTCACACTGAGTACATAAATTAGTGAAAATAATAGGTAAAATATATTTTACCATTATGCATCTGCAACGTAGCTAATCCATTATCAAGTCATTGATTGCAGGGGAGTAAATTATACATAAATAGGCAATAGCAGTAAAATGCTGTTAGCAGGAAGAGTGGACGATGCAAGAACTCGGTCGTACGATCGAGAAGATGCGCAACTCGATAAAAATTCAATAGGGGTATTCAGCTCAGCAACACCCAGTAACATCGTAGAAGAGTGTGATCATCGCCTTTCCTGCGTCCATGACGAGGGTGAAGACCACGCAACAGTTCGAAATGCGCGAATTAAGCCATCGGGCGAAAGGGGAACCGAAACAACAGCAGGGCGAGTTAAACGTCATCTGTGAAATCTTTTTGAAAGTAATCGTGTAAAAGTAAATATCATCTTTGATGTAAGTATGCAGAGACATTTCAAGCGTGAAATACCAAATCAGCAGTACACAAAAAGCATCATTCACGAGGTCACGCAAAAAAAGCGTGCGCCGTGCTCCTGTTATTGTCTTCGAGAAATGCGGCGTGCATTCATTGCGGATAGCGGCTCTTTTCTCGCAGAGTTGTCTGTTGCTTAGATAATAATGTGATCGAAATGTTATATTTCTAATTTTCCGTGGTGTTCTGTGTTCATCTTTCAGTCAAAAGATGTTTCTGGGGTCTCACATGAATTATTTAGTCATACTATGTTGTGCCCTCATTCACTTCGCAATAATGCATTAATTGACGAGTGTTTGCTTTAGATGAAATAATTGAATCTTTCCATCAATCGTTACTATCCCCATGTTGACCAAACAAATGCAGTGTAGGAAGCTCTCTCTCTATCTCTTATTTCTCTGTTTCTGTGCATCTTATTTCTCTGTTCCTGTGCAACAATTTTTCCACTTTTACTTTTCCTATCGAGGGTTTAAATCCCATCGTCGATACCTGACTCTCCTCATACCAGTGAGGAGGACCAAAGGTGTCGTGACAACACATTTTATGAGTACTGAAATTGTGCAATGAAATATTGAAAAATTGTCAACTCTTTTTCTGCATCTATGAGCAACTCAATTACTTGAAACTTGTGGAAGAAAAAAAGCTTTATTTCTCGCGTAGTTCTATTTCATAAATCGCTACGTGAGTCTCACTGGGTGCAGGCTCCGAGGCTCGTTAATGCATTGCATATTGCCACCCGCTGCGTTGTGTGGAGCGGCAGTTATGGGCTCTATATGCGTTGACCATTACTTTGAAGGGATGCAGGGTGCAGAATGCCGCCACGCGCTTCATAACACTTGATAAACGGCGGGCATTTCTCACCAGAGACTTCCGACCTGTGCTCCGCCGCTGGCTACCTCAATTTCTCCTCTGCATTCGCAGGCGTCCAAATATTTCCGTTCGAGGCTGGCCGCTTGAGGCTTGGCCGCTTGAGGCTTGGCCGCTTGAGGCTTGGCCGCTTGAGGCTTGGCCGCTTGAGGCTTGGCCGCTTGAGGCTTGGCCGCTTGAGGCTTGGCCGCTTGAGGCTTGGCCCGGCCCGCTTGAGGCTGATCGTTTCTAGTGTGTCTGCTCCCAATGTATGTAGTGACAAAATGACAAATTGTTGGCTCCGATTTAATTGTCCAGTATTTATTGTTACACTTGCCTCAACGGAGACAGAGGCAAGAACAGGTGGGCAGACGATCGAGTTCTCAGACGCATTGCTCAGCGGCGCTGCAGTTGGTGCTGTGCCAGGCAGAGGATCAAGGCAGAAGCCGCTGGCTGCTGCAGCTCTAAATGTGTTCGATGTTTGTGGGCCGCGCTTTTCACTACAGCTTGTGCGAAATTCCACGCATAACTCCGCTTTGACGAAACTGAAACGTTCCTAAACTGGGCAAGTTATTCTAAAGCGTGAAATCGATGTGCTGTGACCGTGTTTGAACTATTATGTAATCGTCTGAGCTCTCGAATATTTAAGATGTTATAATGTAAAAGTGAAGTTTTTGAACAGCAGTGCGGTTCAAAGCACTGCTTTGAGCTGGGGCTGGGGAATTGAGCTGGAGCTGGGGAATTTTGTATATATGTCGAGCTCATGTATATCGATTTGAAACTCTGAGAACTAGCCCAGTTCATAATTGTTTGTCGTGCCGAATGAATTCAGGATTCAGCATAGTTTCTGCAGCTGCATGTAATTGGTATAGATCGATGATCACTTCCATGTTATCTTGAATTTCTTGCCGTGCTCCGTCGGATGTACGTCGAAATAAATTATAGGAAAGATATTGGTATCCCTTATTACTAAAGTAAGTTACTGCATTAGTTTTGAATGCCTTTATTTATTTGCTATGCGACTTTTTGAAAAGTATATTATAATTAATTGTATAAAACGCACAATGAGTGCGTTTTATTCAATTCTAAGATAGGATCCTGTGACTACACCTTATAAAAATAATTGTAATTACATAAAATCTTCTAATAGCTTTGGCGCTTGAATTAAACTCTCTGCTGGTCAGCTCCTGGTGCCTAATTTCACTTGCAATTCCTCGCTCAGGAGCTCAGAGCCCTACGAAAGAATTGTTTAGAGGGTTGTAAGAGGAGTATTTATGGTTTTACTGGAGGAGAATTGAGAGAAGAGATCGGATAACAAATAGGGTAAATTGTAGTTAAATGCTTTTGCTGGTAATTTTATTAAATTTATCTTCATAATTCATGCAGGTAAATTTCTCTCACGTGTCGACTAAGCTTGACCCTTGAAATTAAATGATGAAAGCTCCATTGTTTTTTAAATGAAAGTAAATCTTGGTTTATATGAACTTATGCACTCATGTAATGGTACTATAATGCTAAGGCCTCATAAAAGGAATGATATTCAGAAACCATCGAATGCATTTTTGTACCACGAAGACCGTTCTACAATTCAAAAAGCATTTGATTTTTTGAAAATTTTTAATTGAAAAACTCGGGGACCGTAAAAAATAGTTGAAGTTGCTGAAATAAATGCGATCAACGTATACCAGCTCCGAATAAAAGATCCAATCAAAGGGTTTTAGTAGAACACAAGTGTGTTCCATGGTTTTTAAATGATATTCATTTAGAAATGGGTAAACTTTAATTTAGACATACTGTATGACAAAGTAACACATATTGAAACGAAATTCTATGAAATAAGTTGAAACCACTGTATATTTTCGTGCTTCTCTTCACTAATCATCTTAAATTTATCAGCTGCTTGTGGAAACAATTGCTTTCTAACGAGTTTTTTGTTTTGACATAGATATGTTTCAACGCATCCATTTTATTTCGGTCACGGTTTCTTTAAACACTGTGAGCGTGCGAAAAAATATTCTGAGGGCATCTTACATCATTCATTGGTTGTAAAATTTTCACTTTTAAACTACTTGTAAAATATCATTCATTTTGTGTTCTATAAGAATGCTCTTGATTTCCTCCTTTCGATTAGATTATAGACTCGGTAACTCTGCTGATAATAGAGTTGACCGAACTGTAACGGTGTTCGAAATGTTTGTTTCAGACCAACTTAGATGGGTTTGTATCAATAGTCTAAGCCTGCGCGTTTCTTTTTTACGAGCGCAGAGCTCGTAAGATGCAGCCCGTGCCTATGTTTCTATTTGATGTTGTGTCATAAGTTGAGAAAACCAGTCTCGAGGATGTGTTCGTGTAGCAGCAGCCAGGATGATCAGATAGCCTTTTTTTGCCGTTATCAACTAAAATTTCATCACAAAAACTTTATACCATTTAAAAAGCATCCAAAAATTGAATTGTGAGACATGCGCGTGATTCTCTGTGTGTACAGTGCAAGACGTAATATTTTATCAATAATTTTAAAAACTAAACTTTCTACGTGGAGGTCACGCAACCTATGATTAGTACACTATTTTGGGGCCCATGAATGACGACGTCTACGTTTTGTAAATTTTATTTTCCGAGGAAACAAACTCTGAACAAATATCAGGACAATGAAGCCGCGTTTATAAACTCGGGGGGCCGAGTCCGAGAAGACGGTCACAAACATGCTCTGCAACTGCTCTTTGCAGCATAATTGAAAGGCTTCTACCGTGCAGGGGCATTTGAGTGTCGCCCAAACGAAGTAAGGGAAAACACAGCAGCAGGAGGAAAGAGTTCGAAGTGCTGCGAGGGAAACGCTCCCTTAAAGTCTTTATCAGGCCCCAAAGGACATTTGGCTCCTCGCTATACTCGGTGGAAGGAGCTTCTTTGATGGTACCTGTCCTGACATGGCTGCTCTGATTACTCACTCGAGTCGTTCTATGGACTTTCAACTTAATTAATGGTGCTGCGTAGGCGAGGTTTGGCCTTCAAGAACACCGAGATGGCGGCATCGCGACGAGTGGTGGTGGTGGTGATGCATCTGTGTCGTTATAGATGACCGAAGAAAAACCTCTTGGTATTTGTCAAATAGCATCAAAATGACAGAGAACTTGAAAACATGTCTTCCGTATTCGGAGTGGTTTGTTTTAGGTCTAGTGTAGCTGTTGATTGTGCCTTCACATTCTACACGTAAGAAAATTAAATTCTTTTGAAAGTTTTTCACTGGTAACAGCTACGGTTCTGGAAAGATCTTTCGAATGGAATTCCCGAGCTGAATATCAGCTCGATCTCCTGAACTCCAAGGTGGGAGAAGCGCACAAGTGTTCAGTACTTGTTGCTTTATGAAGCTGCTCGCTGCTATACCGATCTAAGGCTTTTCTGACCCCGTTTGTTTGTGAGTTTCCCTACATATCCCGCGTATTTTCACAAATACTTGGTTAAAGCATCAGATCTCAGCTACTGATTTCGGTTCATGGTTTCGGTTCTCTGGTTTTGGTTTTCTGGTTTCGGGGAGTTAGCTTTAGGCCATAGCCCTTGATTTTTTCAGCTTAATCTGAGCATCTCATTAGACGTTTATGAACTCTGAACTGCACAAATTGTGAGGGAAATCAATTGGACGGTGTAACGATGTAGAAAGCGAGATGCTTTTGATAACTTCTCTTGACATGTTCTTTAGATAATCCAAAGTATTATACGGCCTTACTGTAGATACGAAACATGGACATTTTCCTCTCCCAACCATGATACGCTGTCCACACAAACATTGTATTACTAACATCAGTCGAGATAACGACATAGTTGAGAAATCTGAGTTTAATGCATTGAAGTTATATCCAGACGATGAAATTTTGTTGTTCAAGTCCTCAATTCGTTTATCTTCGTCCGTTTCATCTAATTCAATTAAAACATTTTTGTTGGCATGACAGTTGTAATGGGAGCATTTTTCATTTGTAAAACATCTGCACGAGTCCGCGTTGGCGGTAATGTTTCTGTCTCCATTAAACTTCTGTAATTCTTTTCTTTTGGAATGAATATTTATTTGTCAAACATTACGGCACTTGTATTTTTTTAGCTCATGGTCATGCAACCTTAATTTTATGAGAAAAAAACGATATGGCTTGTATAAGTTCCCATCCAGTGATTAAGAGAAAGTGAGCGGTCTTCCAACCTTTTTTTCCAGGAATTTAGTTACATTTTATTCTTGAACTCATTTTGGGAACCATTTGATAGAAATCATCAAGAAACCCAAGAGAAGTTACGCATTTCTATGAAAGTACGGCTATCGCTGCCGTGCTTGCTGCATTTATTGGGGAAATCGGTCTTCCGTTAAGGTTTCGAGTGTCATATATCTTTATAGAACTCGAATGACGTGTCGAGTTTCTGAAGTTCACGTTAGTAAAATCAATGAACTATACATATCTTCTTCAAATTCTAATATGTATCACGCTAATGTATGTATTGTTTCAGTGCGTAAATGAAGGCGATTATTTCTCTCTAATTATGATCCAGTCTTTTAGCAATTTCTTTCTATTTTTAGGTAATAGTTTTCATCTAGGGAACTATGCTTCGTACAGCAAGTTTATAATGAGTCTAAAGTTGTTAATTCGTATTTTTAACCGAAACCCATTAAATCTAGCTCCGTGTATAGAAGTAAACGTGTAAAAAGGGTACCGTATGTTTCGCATTTAGCTCTCATACATGCACGAGTTTGGCTTCAATTAATTACCCAAGTAATGAGACAAAATTATTTTGTCAGCTCGGGATGATGAACACAATCCGCTGCGTGTTGACTACGGGGGACTCAGCGCCCTGATACTGTGCCTCATAACCAGGCTTGAGAAGTTCATTTTCCTCCATTTGTTTACCTCCGCTGCCATAGTTAATCCCTGGCCATATCCGCCTCCGCTTGAGCCTATCGGTAAAAGTTTTCATCTTCGACGAAATATTGCTCCCAGAATAACTCTACATCTCGTGATTTGAAAATTCTAGTTTGTTTGACGCATCCCTCGTTGATGTTATTTACATCTCATCGATTTACTGACACTCTGATCATCCAGATCAGCTTCAGAATACAGGTGCAGTTCACCCCACATTTTTTTATTCATAAACTTATCTTCAAATTTTGCCCATGTTCATTTATAAGCACTTGGAAAGCTAGTCAATTAATTCAACCAATATTTAGGGCTTTGTAAACCAGTTATCGAAATTACGCCAATATCCAGAACCTTTTTATAATTAACAGGTCCTTAAATTGTTCAAATGTTCAAATGTTCAGTAGTTCATGAACTAGTCTTTAAATTAAATCTATTTTCTGCACTTAGTTAACTAGTGTCCTTAAACTACGTTCGTCATTTCTGCAACATTCTGCATTTTGTTCAGTCACATTTTGTAGGTTCATTCTTTGATCATGAAACAAACAGTGCTTTAAATTTCTTGTGCATGTGATTCTGATGTTAGATGTACACTAAGCCAGAAGGGTCGGGTCGTATGTTCTACAGAATTACGCTTAATTTGACAGTGAATTGCATGGTCACTCTCGTTGAGTTATTCAAATTATGCAGAAAGAGTCCCAAAAATTGTTTGTTGATTGAAAACACGGTTCAACCAAAAACCATTTAAACACTTTGTGTTGACGCGCAATACACCAGTAAAATAATTTTTTTAAATTAGTACTTTGTTGGAATGTGAGTAAATGAATAAAATAATGAGCGAGTTGTTATCAGGCTAGTCATTTAGTTGAAATACACACTGTTAAAGCCCTTTGTTGCTCTTCAGCTGATACGTACTCGACATTTTGAACATTTCAAAAGCCTTCTTTCGGCAGCGGGAAAATTTCTTTTTTCCATTTGAGTTTGGCTCGAACACTAGCGATATAAATACTTCACATGATCGTTCACATAATTTGCGAACATCATAATTAAGTCCATTCATTGACGCTAAAATAAAACGAACTGTCACCTTGCACATACGAGTGAAAGGCCTTGCCCCAGGACTAGACGCGTATGAGCTGATTAGCTCTCTCTCTCTTTTCTGTTATGCTAAACGATTTTTCGTCAGCAACTGTTGCGTTTTAAGAACAATCGAAGATTTTTTAAAGTTACCGCTCAGAGAAATATAACTATTGTACCTACGGGAAATGCCGCTCCTAGGAGGAAAAGGTGAAGTTCCGAGCTGAGAGTTGGATAGGTAATCTTTTTGTTGAAATAAAATAGGCTCTTTGTTTTGTTGGAGGACCATCTTTTTTCAGTTCACTATTGTCCTGTTTTTCAGTACCTCAAACTGTCTTCTTCAACTTTTATCTTGTTTCAAAGCCTTCCTTCTGAACTTACTGTTTCTGTGTCCTTGTGTGGAAACACCCCTGAGCATAGATTCTACGTTCCCTCAACTCAATACTAAATGAAGCTTTCATAATACTCTTTGAAACGCCTTGTTTCGGTTAGGGAAGTTTCAACTAACCTATCTAACATTTAATTTCGGGAAGTTAATTATCATAAAATAAGCTAGAAGATTAAGTTACTTTGTAACGTTTGTTTTGCAGCTCGTTTGAACAAAACGTTGGATTTGTCCACTGCCCCAGAGTTGATACGCTGTTGTATTAGAAAAATATATTTTTGTGTATCGCTGAAGCTGAGAACGTATCCCGATTCAAATCTCGTGAAGACAGTAGCCTTTCATATCTGCTTGGCTTTGGTTTCAACGTGATCATTTTATAAGTACTCCCATTGCACTCAATCGACGAAACACGATGACTACGTCATATCGTCGTAAGTAATGTTTACAGTATCTGTTCAGTAAAATGCATCCCATAGAATTACCGGCTCGCGTATCGTGTAAATCGAACATTTCTCTTAAAATAGCCGGCTCGCTAATCTTATGAACAGCGTTCTGCCAAAACTAAAAAATTCCTTCTATTGAGATCTGCTGGTCATTGCCAGCTTTTCTGGTGCACGGCGAGCAGCATCAAAAGCCGTGGTCTCGGGCTCATGTTTGCCGCCCGAAATTGGAGCCGATGGCGGGGACATCCTGAAACGCTGAAAATTTCCACTGATTGCGTGACCCAAGCTACAAAGTTTCTCCAATTCTGCTCGCGTTGAGATCCCAAAAATGCTACTCTCTGATGTAGTTCAAATAAAGTTGTTCGAAAACTTTTGACGACAGTTTTTCATTTATTTGTGGTGTTGACGCACTAGAATTAAGTCGCTCTACACCTTCAAATGTCAGTAAGTGTACGATTGAAATCGTTTCGAATTAATCCTTGTTTCACTGTGCTATCTTCTACATTCCTGATTGAATTTTCCATCTGATTTACTTTTTCTTGCTGCAATTAATCAATTCTGTTTATATTCTTGAGCATTGTCAGCCCTATAGTTACAATAGTAACCTAAAATAAAAGGCGAAATCTCGTTGTTCAATAAACTCTTCATGATATAAAAGCCATTCTGCCCTTGCGTGCACTTCCACAGCCTAATATTCTGCGCTCAAGTAAAAAACTGTTTGATAGTCTGTTCATTAAAACTTTCAGTGCCAATGAGTGTACCTGCAAGTTAAATTTGTAACAAAAGATGGACTATCTCACAATGCCTACATTTTCTTGCACCCATCTGTAAAAGTGAATATTCAGAGGTGTCTGCTTGCTGCTATCGTGCTAGGGGAAGACTAAGTCCTATAACCTAACTTTAGAATTTCTTTTTCTCGTAATTACAATAATAAGTTCAAATTCCTGAGCTTCCGATCTTTCACTGCGTGGTATAATGAAGCATCCTTAACAAAATTCACCTGCAATGATTGTATGAACTGTTGCTGGTTTTAGGCGAAGGGTCAGTTTGCCGTCCTCGATCTTCGTTTTTTTGTAGCGAGTTTCTGACAAAAAGCGAACTGCTAGATCAAAAGACCATCACTCCAAATTTGTCAGTACTTTTTATTGCGATAAACCTGAGAAGAAAGACTAACACCGATGAGGGAACAAATACCTCAGAGGGTCCTCCAGGAATAGTTATGTTCCTTGATTCGTGTCTCCATAAAATAGCTACTAGAACAGAGTAACACGAACCGATGAGGAGATCCGGTAAACATTTTAAATTAAGGAGCAACTTTCATTTCACATGTTCACTTCTTTGAACAAAGTGCTGATGAGATACGCTGAAATATTGTGAAGAATTTCGAACTTCGATACGATTTTCTGAACTAGTTCATTGAACAAAAATTTACTTGAATAGTTCTTTATGAGTGAGTTACGTACTGGTTATGTTCGGAATGAAATTTATCCGACATTCTTTTATTTCTCTGTTTAATACTCAGGGTATAGCGAAATACAACTATTATTAACTATACAACTGTGATTAACTATACAACTGTGATTAACTATACAACTATGATTAACTATGCAACTATGATTAACTATGCAACTATGATTAACTATACAACTATGATTAACTATACAACTATGATTAACTATACAACTGTGATTAACTATACAACTATGATTAACTATGCAACTATGATTAACTATACAACTATTATTAACTATACAACTATGATTGTATCAATACAACTATGATTGTATCAATACAACTATGATTCATACTAACCTACCCCGCACTGATTTACTTTTTAACTAGCAATGCTAGTTCCAGAGTTGAATTTTTCCTAGGAGTTATAAAGTTTCTAAACATGTTCCGTAGTTTGGTATTTCCGGGTGATCTTAATATTCTCCTACGACTTTATTTTCTGCAAATACTATGAACGCAGAAATGGACATAAAGATAAAGACATAACTTTGAAGTTAAGAATCTCAACATGTTCAGACACTTCAGTTGAATGAACAGCAATTTCTGAGAAAAATTGTTGTGCTTTTACTTCTTCGTCCTATCCTACTTGTACTTCTCCATCTCATCCTACTTGCACTTCTCCATCCTATCCTACTTGCACTACTCCATCTCATCCTACTTGCACTACTCCATCTCATCCTACTTGCACTACTCCATCTCATCCTACTTGCACTACTCCATCTCATCCTACTTGCACTACTCCATCTCATCCTACTTGCACTACTCATCATTTTCGCACTTCTGGAGTTGAAAATGAACGCACGTCGCTCCTTTTTAAATCGACCATTCTAGGTTTTCTTGCTCTACGGCAACGCTGGGCCAAAATTAAATTTAGGACTGGACATGTTTGATGATCTAATTATACATTTAAGAGGGAGACATTAGGACGCAGTAGTCGTGTCCCGGCTCATATGAGCCACAGAGTATGCAGATGATGCGTCGAGCTGGCAGACTCAAGACATGATGTTCATGTTGCGCAGATGAAAATGACTCAGGTTTCCCTTGTAAATGTACACTCTTCCAGTACCGGGGAAACCTCAGTACGCTATTCCAGTACGCTCTTTTTAAAGAAACTCTGATCGAGAATGGTGTAGTCTAGTTCTAACACGAGTTCCTATGAATCAGGTGCGATGAGCTTTGATGAATAAGAGAATTTAACGGCTTCATTTCGTCGTGAAAATTTTCTTAAAACCCCGATATTTCCAACGTTCCATAGCTTTGATCTTCAGTTGCAAATCCATCGCTCTCAACTGTACGATGTTTTTATCGAACATCTGGAAATGCAGCTGAGGCTTTCATGAGAGCTTGTTTAGCCTTGTTTCTGTCCTGGGAACATGCAATTTGTAGTGAACTGGCGTTCTCTTAGCGGGAAGTGGAAAGAGAAGAACTCGCTGTTGCAAAATTAATTTAGCCCATCCCTCCCTTTAGTTTTGGGCCAGTGCCACTTTTTCGCGTGGATGCGTGCATATAAAAGCGGCGCTGCATCGACCCTCCGGGATTTGTTCGGCGTGGCTTGAGAGAATTTGAAGCCAAAGAACAAACACTTTATACTGGCACTCCATTCGCCTCTCCACTGTCAGTCCAAATGTTTTTTGATCCTCTAAATCCAACATACACGTTGAGAAAATGTTGTGTTTTAGTCAGTTCCGATGTCTTTTAAGTTCGCAAAATCAGCTGGACAACGTAGAAGCAGAGAAGGCAATTACTCTGACCTTGTTTATTGACGCCCCTTCAGCTCCAGACTGTCTGTCTTCAGTCTGCAGAGGGCCGTTTGTGGCAGACGTGCTGGCTCTTGTTCCCTTCAGACCGCGGCCACTTCATCACGAATATAATTCGGCACGAGGATCACGTCACAAGAACGTAGGCTGTTCCCTGCATCAATTGTACTTGGGCCGCTCGTTTGGGGTAGAAAGTGAAAGGAGGTTTACTATTTTTCCATGACTTGTATATTTAATTTGCGTACATTAGTACGACACTGTCATGTTAGTTCATTTAGGTTTTGAGGATACCGTAGGAGTGAGTGAGATTAGTTATAACATTTGAATTCGTTCCGTTTTTGCTTCGTGTGATTACGACCATGTGTTGTTTGCTGCATTTGGCTGATGAAATGAATGAAATAATTGAATTCTGATTCAAACATAAATTACTACGCAGTTTTATCGACAGGGTTGCATTTTTTTTTTGTAAAAACTTCATGTTCGTGAATACAACCGTGGTGAGTACGGAGTATGGGAGTGGAAAATGCTTAAATCTTTATCTAACTAAAGTTGAATTTATTGCTTCAGATTTGAACCTGAGGAGCAAAACCTGCCAGGGTACATTGTGTGATGAGCATTGCTGCCTGGTCATTTTATCCTTAGTGTTTAGCGAGCTAAATTTTCAGAATCTACAAATCGATTTAGGTGATCAGACAACATTCATTGCAGTTAATACCTATTGATGTTATTTTAGATTCTTCGGAACGAAAAATAACTTACTGAGCATTTCAGCTGAAAATGTTCGAAAAAATTTTAGCACGGACTCCCTCTAAAGTTCTCTGCCAGCTGTTGTCCTAATTCGAGCTGACATTCAGAGTGCATTGGTAAGCAAATGAACGATTAAGCCGCGTCAAACGTGGTAGTGTAGAAATGGTGGAACTAATTTTGTCCCTTTCGAATTCTTGAGCACCAATTAGTTGCATAATAAAAAGCTTCAAGTGAAGACGCACAGTCGCAGCAGAGAAATTTAGTTTAAAAGAAATATTTTCACTTGGTGAAATGTTCCTGATGTTTTTTAAAAGGATTCAAACTAAATTTTAGTATTTTATCGCATTCTGATTTGTTTCATTTCTGTCGAAATCAGTTTGATTTCACACGGTTGTACATCAGCCATGAAAATGTGAAGAAATGTTTAAACCAGTTTAAGCTCAGTAAGCCATGCAAGTTGCAGAATATATTATACACTCGTAAATCAATTCTTGAACTCTTTTGTCTCCGTAACTCACTTTGTGCTGCTATGCCAGCGCATGCAATAATTTAGTCTGATAAGATCATGCAGTGGTCGCTTTAGCTTAAGAAAAACCCGGCGAGGAACACATGCATGCTCTCCGATGGCTCTAATGCCTCGCAGTTCATTCAAAAGCCCATTTTTGATTGGATCTAATGCCACCAAAAGTGGCTCAAATTTCAAGATCATAAACTGTGACACCTCTATTTTGCCTCACTCATGGTTCAAAAGTCCTTTTTAAATTGCGTTGAATCACACCAAACGTTGCTCAGATCACAATACAGAAATCTGTGACAGCTCTGCAAGTTAGGCCTCACTGTTGATTCAAAATCCTTCAGATTGGATTCAATAACACCAAACGTTGCTCAGATTATAAGATCATAAACTGTGACAGTTTTATTAGTCCTCGCTGTTGTTTCAAAATCCTTTTTTACTGGATTCGATTACACCAAATGTTGCTCAGATTCCAAGATCATAAACTGTGGCAGCTCCATTAGGCCTCGCTGTTCTTTCAAAATCCTTCTTCTTTTTGACTGGATTCGATTACACCAAACGTTGCTCAGATTATTAGCCTCAGCTCATTTCGCGGTCAAATCATCCAGACTGAGTGTCGCCTCAGGCGTCCGCCCCCCAATGGTCGCCTAATCATTTTCGCTCGACATCCCCGTTTCTTGGTGTCCAATTGAATTTGGGAGACTGGCCTTGGCTCAGTCCACTTCAATAAACCGGGCACCGGCGCCGTCGCTCCTCTACAAATAACGTGAAGCAATAGAGCTGACCTCTGCGGGGAGTATTTAAAAAAAAATTATATCTAGAGCATTCTATTTTCCTGCTGCTGTTATCCTAATCGTACATAGCATGTTAGCCTTTTCTAGAGTGGTTTTATTTTCTGGTTGTTTATAAGTCGCCTTAACATTTCGCTAAACTTTTCTTTAGACTAGCATACTCCATGCTTGCAAACCTGTACGCTAAAATATCGTGCTCGGCTTTTTTCAAAGTTAGTTGGGCTGAAATTTAGAAATTCGGTACAAATCACTCACTCGAAAATAATGTGTTGCGCCATGATTGCTGCATTTATGCATGAGCTCTTTCGCTCAGGGTGACAATGAAACAGAATTATAATGGGAAAAACTCCAAAATAATTTATCGAGGAACCCTCTCATTCCGTAAAATGATGTCTTAATTCAAGAGATCTTTTCAAGCTGTGTATTGAAAGTCATTTTAAGCCAAAATGGAAATCCAGGCCAGTGATAAACTATGATTATCTAATTTATGAGTTTCCTCATTTATTATCGGAGCCTATTTCGTGTATACATTTACCCTTGTTGAAATAGTTATTCATTTAAATACGCTTTTCTTCAGAAAATTTGTGGAAAGCTTTTTGGTACCAGCGTAATCGAAACATTGCTTGTCAAAGTTTTCCAAGAAGATACGTTTTTTAAAAACGAGCTTAACTGATAAATTTCCCTGTGTTTTTTAGTATTCCAAAATTTTAGTTCCGGCAGCACTCGCGATTTAAGAACATAAAGTAATGTATTCCGTGTAAGGAAGTTTATGGGCTGCCATATCAGAGAAAATGCACATACGGGGCTTCATTAGCTCTAATACTAAAGGTAATGCTTGTGTCTTTTCATATTTTGGATTCCAAAGGAACGGAAATCACGACACGGAAATGATAACGGAACTTTGTTGTCATATCCCAAGAAACAACACAAACATAAGTATGCGATAATGGCCTATTCCTTACAGCCCCAAATTTAGCCTTCCTGTTTTTCCAGTAATGCCTAGACCCATTTCGTTTGTACCAAAAGTACCTTAAGATTAAGTTGCTGAAATCACGAACGAAATTATAGGCAAAACTAACATTGAAAAGGGGTTTGAAAACTGTAAAGAAACAAATCTGTTCAAACTGTGTTCGAGTTGAAGTTTTAGCGGTCTGTAACGCTAAGAATTGAGCAGGTCTAGCCCTCTCATTTAAAGTCAACGCTCGTGTGAGGTCAAAAGGTTTGGAACTTGGCCTCGGCCGGTGCAATTTGGTGCCATTCTGAATTGCTTCAAGGGTTCTTTCATTCTATTGCATTTTACTTTATTTTCAAATAGAAATTTAGTCGGTCCACGTGCAGTTGCACGAAGACGGTTTGTGGTATGATATGAATAGTGGAGTGAAATTTTAAGAGAACCAATATTTAGGAACAAACCTCCGAGCATGACCAGCGAATGACCAGCTTGTTTACGGTTGATCATTTGCAACGAGAATTAACACTAAAACGTTACACATACAGCACATGATATTCGCCGAGTATTCGGTAACATTTCTAGTTCATCTCTCTAGTAATTTTGTTTTCTCCCTTCTCTAACTCGAATAATACATAATACCAAAGTTGTCTTCAAAATACTTGATCTTGCAAATTTATTCATCAAGATAAAAATTCTACTTGAGAGTTGTTGACCGCGCTAAAATTCTACGCTATTTGTAGCTCTTCAACCAATGCGTCAACCTCTTGCTCTGTTCTTAACTATCCTATGTTCGTTTTTGTTCCACGCATTAAAGATTAAGAAGCCCGAGAGTAAGCTCCAGAGGTCAATTCGGTTCATTCAGCCCTGGAACAATATCCGAGGAGCGCCAAAATGTTCATCAGCGTCTTCCGAAGCCACATAATCGGTCCCGAAGGAAGACTACTTTAAAATTCAGATAATGAGGCTGGAAGAAGGTATTTTTATTTAATTCGGTCTTATTACTGAGCCTCAGCCATTCTTGTAGTTTAAACCGCCGAAAAGTATACTTAAAAAACATAATTATACATATGTATAAAAAATAAAGCGAAAGAAAATATAGAAAAGCAAATTAATATTACAATAAAACGTATTTCCTTCAAGCTATGCGCTAGACAACATAGTGGAATTGATACTAGCGTGCAAGTTCCGCACTTTGGCCTGTTTTTATTATTTAACTGTTCATTTAGCTCGTTCCTCGTATTAGGTGAAGAGCAGTGGTCTTCACGCAACTCGCTGGATTACAGGGAACAAGACCGTAGATTTTTATAGTGTTAAGATTTGTTGGTATCTTGACTTAGGTTGAAAATTCTCTTTCAGTTCAATATAGGCTAACGAATCAAGCCTCATTCTCAACAAATTTAGCAAGGAGTAAATATCACTGAATTCATGGCCATGTAGCGAAAGTGATAGATTTATATTTGAAATTATTCTCGTGATGAATCCACTACATTCTCTGTGAAACTACTCATTGAAGAAGGCAAACGTGAAGACTTGAAGGTTTCAAACATTTTTACCTTACGCTGCCCACGGACCAAAAAATAAACTTGGAAGCCAGCCTGCATAAAGAAATCCGATATTTTGCATGACTTAGAATTTTAAACAAAGCCTTTACCGTGGTTTGTTTAAAAGATCTGTACCTATGTATTTACAGGCAGAGCGTGTTACTTTAATTTAAGTAGCAGACGTTCAAGTTTACTTTGCGAGGCATTGTGAAACATAGTGGAACATTTTGAAAGTCCGTATTTTGCAAAGGGTTTTATTTTAATCAAAATTCTTGAGGTTAATGGCGTACTTTTCAAAAAACCTAGTTCACTAACAGCTTGTCAGTGGAAATTTGCAAATGAAACAAAAATTTGTTGGTTGATTGTGATCTAGATCAAATTCAAAGGATCGAACAGACGCACCTTCAGTTAAGCCCAACCCGAGTTGCGTGTTCAGCCTGGCATAAATTTGCGTGCCAGTTCATGTCATGTGACGTGATACAAGCCAGATGTACCTGTGTGAGTCGTGGCTACAACTGACGCAAGCCTCGCGCCATTTGCATATTGTCGAGCTCTTTGATGCACCACACAAGTGCTCTATATTCCAAACCTCAAAGAACGCTGCAGCGATACAAGTTTTATTCTCATTGCTTGGTAAAGTTTAGTTTCGTGTACAGTCAGCTGTCCGCGAACTGTATTACTTAGGCAATCTAACATTTGAGTTTCCAGGGAATTTAAAACATTGAGGGCCATTTATTCTTAAAACGAAGTTGCTCATCCGACCCTTACTTGCTTTATAATGCGTGTGAGACGAGCAACTTTATTCACAAAGTAGGGATAATCGTATAACTACCCAATAATTGTATTCATCTCTACAATTTAAGTTGATTATGACGCCAGCATAGGAAGCATTACAGCGTATTCAGCGGACAAATTAAACTTGGAAATGGAATATTTAGGGTCCAATTAGACATTGAATATCAAGATACGGCAATAAAATTGACTGTTATCTCCTGAACTGACGCTACAAGGACAGACACGCGCTTGTTCGTCATCAATCACTGAATTCCTTTGAGGTGACCAATGGAAAAACGTTTTTGAGCATCTTCAGAGGGATTGAATTTTCTCTAATTTAACAAAATAAAGTTAAACATTTTTCATGAACACTTGTGTAGGTCCCTTGAGGGGATACAAGTATTGTTTCTATAGGAATTTGCCCTCCCATAGGGAAAAAGCAAATCTGAAGCTGAATCTTTGGAAGGCCTGGCTATCTGTTCGTTGAAAAAACTTTTTTTTTTCGCTCGTTTCATATTTTTTTACAAAAATTTACATCAATTTCTTATTTAACTTTAATCGCGTTTTCTTAGACTTCTCTCAATTTTCTTGTTACTATGCACAAGGAGTAGGGGTTTCTTTTGCGTTAATTCCCCGTTCCCTTAATTCCATGCTGAATAATGCCTTTCTCCTTCCCGTCTTGGGAACAACTTCGTTGGTGTCAGGGGGTTAACTAATTTCTAACCTGATCTTAATTCATCCAAGTATTTTTCTTGTGAGGCAGAATTGGTCCGGATCGAATTTACCTTTTTAGGTGTTGGCAAACGTTTCTATCATTTTCGCTGTCGATATTTCAATATCAGTGTTCCATTTATTAATGTCTTAAAACTTCTTCCGCCTTCTTAAATTGTAAATGACATGTACTACATATTTTTAAAACTCAACGAGAATTAAATTTTACAATGCCGTGAATTACTATGTTAATATTCAGCCCTACGTTTCGGTCCAATATAAGATCTGTAAAAATAACTGAACGTCACATTTCAATCTGAATTGAAAATCTACAAATTATTCCATGGAGTCGTTCATTTTAAGCTGGAATGTGATGCTCATTTATTCTTACAGATCTTATACGCCTCTGGTGAAGGCGCTCGTGCTTGGCCGAAACGTTTAACGGAATCTTAATGTTTGGGATTTACGGAAACTGGAAATTTTATTCCAGTACAGTTTAAAGAATATCAACTACTGAATGCATTTTATATATTGGGATGGCGGAAAAAGATTTTGAGAAAAGTTGTAGATAATTGTGAAGAAATGTTTTAGAAACCCAGTTTACACGAATGGCTATAAATAATAATAATAAATTTTTATTGTTCAAAATAAACGGTTATTAAAAATAACTCAAATCATTTACCGATATCCGTTGTGAGAACTTTCCCCTAAAAGAAATTGTTCTACAGATGCTCAAGCATTTTCAGCATTTTTTAATGCATTTACGGATCTTGTCACGGACGATTATAATTCATGTCTTTCAAACCTGAAGACTGCGACAACAGGGTCCTTGTGCTTTCGCCTCCTGCCTTGGCAAAAGAAATAACGGAAGAGTCGTGTTCTTTTCTCCCTGTCCCTAATTTCTCTCGCAAGTCGAAGAGAGGCCGCCGCATGCATCGTTCGCAACTTTTCTCTATTTTTACACGTAGAGGAGTCAACACCCCTGATGTGCGTACGCAGGCTTTGATGGTTCCTCTTTATTCTCATGAAGAAGATTATTCGAGTAAAGTGCATTCAGGAACGAAGACAAATTTTAGCTCATAGTTAATATTCTTGATTTAAACAGAGTTTTCCAACCGGAAAGCCGGCTGCATTCTGGGGCAGAACGATTGGATTACTTTTTGTTTTGTCGGACAAATATGCATGAGAAAATCATTTAGCGAAACTCGTCAAAAGAATGAGTATTTGAGATTTGCCAGCTGCCCATATACCTTCTACTGCACTTGAATGCTTTAATTTTGAACTCGGCTCAAAGGGAAGTTTACTTTCGATTTGAAACGGCAATATTCCGTTTTTATTTCAATTAAATTAAGTAAGATTGGCTTCCGTGAAGAATTTTTCTCTTCTACTCACAATTCACAATAAATAAGTTAAAATCCTACGAGGTACTTCTATTTCAACTCGGCCAAAAAGATAAGATTGAGACAATACACTGTCCTCATTGACGATAGTTACAAGTTATCAGTCTGCTTATCTCATCCAAATTGCGAACATTGTCGAGCTCCAATCATTTTACTCGGGATTTAAACACGAACGAAGTTTCGACGTACCATGGTCTCCGAGCTGCAGCATAACTTCCTCGAGCGCCAGCGCCGTCAAGCAAGTTAGTGAACACCGGCGTGGCGTCTCCATGCAGCACTGAGCACCGGAAACGAGTCGACGTTTCTGGTATCCCCTCGGCGGAACGCACCAAACTATACGGTTTTTCTCCCCCGATATCGGCAGAACTTCACTGTGAAAGTTTCGTTTGCCTCACTGCATTCAGTCCTTTGGGAAAGTGCTCGGTATGATAGTTCCTTGATCACGTGTCACCTCACACAAATGTCCACGATCTCTGCGCTAGGTAGTATAAGTCAAACTTGTATCAAATGGTAATCTCTTAACACTTTCAGGCACAATGTTTAAGCAGAATGTAACTGCACTCATGCTTTCTTGGCACAATTTGCAAGAAGATCCATACCAAACGCTTTATTCGAGTCCCAGCTGAAGCTGTTTTTGTCCAAAAAGTTAATAGTCTCCCGTTCACAGATGACCCTAGTAACAAGCTTTACATTTCTCTCCCATATTTCAGTGCTCAATCCAAGAAAATAAAAGAAGAGCTGAAATCTCTTGTGGTTAAATACTTCAAAATTAATTTACTTGTTATTTTGTGAGCAACTTTTGTATTAGATCGTTTTTCAGTTTCAAGGAGAAACTTACCGTTGCGATGCAATCCTCAATTGTTTATGAATGTAGTTGTGCACAGAGTGCATCCAGGTACGTCGGTTGTACCGGTCGTACCCTAGGACAGAGGATCGCTGAGAATAGGGAAGTCAGCTATCTCACAGGATCGAGGCTAGGACAACTACCCCATTCTGCAATCCGTATTCACGCAGACAACTACAATTTAATAATCTCCAACGATAACTTTTCAATCATAGGGCAAGGGTCAAATTTCACTGACACACGCGTTTTAGAATCCCTGCATATTTCAAAGGGTAGACCAGCACTGAATATGTTTAGTTTTTCCCCACCGTGCATTTCCACTAATCTATTATAATCTGTTAACCGTTGACGTCTGTGACTAATCACATTAATTTTCGTGTCGCGTGTTTTTCAGCCGATGATGGGATTTATCCCAAAACATTCACAAAAATGTTCAAATTTTATTCTTCGCTTTTAAATTTTTCATTATACCAGCAACGGTTACACACATAACTCTCCACGTATTCAAAGTTTTGTAACTGAAGCATTCTCACATACTAGCCCACTAAATATTAGAATGAAAATTATAACTATAGATTTCATTTTTGAAAATCTAACGAATTCTAGTTCTTCACGTCCAAGAACATGATTTCAACGGAAAATCAGAACTTTAAACTTTTATCCATCGTCCGAACACACAGTTATAACGTGCGAAATGTACGCCAAACACTATTCACTCGTGTCAAAGAGTCGTCGCTGCTTTGAAATGTATGAGATGTAATCCACTCCTCGCAGTTTTATTTTTTTGTACCGCTTCCTATCTCGCGAGCCATGGAATTCGTAGCTTCTGAACTTATGGTCTGAATTTTGGGCTTGACAAAAGTTCGACATTTTTGAGGAACTTCACTGCGAACTTGGCATGGACCAAAGACATTGAAGTCTATCCCTGGTGGACTTCCCGCTGTCAGAAAATTTGTTTCTTCTGTCGCTGCGGATTCTGAGCGCGTGCTGTTTACCGAGTTTTTTCAACTTCCTGAGCGGCGCGGATATTTTCACTACGCGAGCCTATTTAGATGAGTCCCCCCTTTGTTTTTGCTACTGATGCCGCGCATCGCTTTACTACAAAAACGATGTTAGGGCGTACAAATTAGTCTCCTCGATGGTTTTTCAGCATTTGCAGGTGGGCCGGGATATTTGTGTTCAAGGTATGCGGTCATAGCTTTGCCAGTAGGCATCAAGAAGTTCACAAGGAAAGAGGTTTGTTCCCTCACATCTCAAGTGTTGTAAAGTGTTTAAAAAGAGGTAGGGTAAATATTTGCATGTCATTTGCTATACTTTCTCTGGATAGTTCTTTTGATTCTAACATGGTATAAGATTAATTTATATTTTTTCACTTTGCTCTGATAAGTATATATTTGTTGAAATGTATGCTTTCATCCCGTTTTCCCGAAATCGGTGTATTCATCAGCTGACTGGAAATCTATGAGTAGGAGGAAAGTAAAAGTTTCATTAAGTTTCGACAAGCTTTTTGAGAATTGAAGCGATTTCAAGACTCGTATACCGGTAAAATTTGAACCATGCCCTAATATTCAAGTTATCACGAGTGATTTCGGACCTACGGTTAAAAGAGTGTGGGAGCGAGAACCAAATAAGAGGGTTGCCACGTGAAATAAGGGTGAATGTTTGTAGAATAAGGCTCGCCGTCAGCACTTTTAAAGGTTGATCGAAGTTATAAACTTTTCAAGGTTTCATCTGAAACGCGATCAAATAGTTCAAAACTACTAGTAATGCTACTATCCTTTCTCTTATAATATCAACTTTACTCTCTCGGTGCCATCATAGGAAATCGTTATTTTTCTTCAAATTATCGTAAATAATGATAGATTGTTTCGTTTTAGATGCAACGGAGCGATATTTGAGCGACTCGGATTCAGTTATTCAATTGCATTTGCGTTTATAGTCTACTTTCAAATGATTCACTGGACATCAGAATCTGCACACGCAGATTGGTTAAATTTACACTAAGCTTAGTTCTCTGAATGTCGCATCTACCGGTAGTACGCATGAAAATATCTTCTTTTTTATAGGCTACCTGCCACTCCTTCAATTACATTCAAGAAATGGTGCAAAAGGAGGGTCGCAGGCTTGCATGCCTGCGACTCATCAATTCTCAAGCATCCTAGCAACATTTGTTCGATTGCGCGCCGGCGTAGTTGGGTGTGGCTCGCTGTCCCTTCTCATTTAGTCGAATAAGCGTAAACTCAACAGAAAATTGCGCTCAAATGTGGTTTCGTATTGTTCTCGAAGCGCGCAAAGCTGACATTCACTCGCTGGTGTTCTTTTGATTCGAATGATGAGAATTTATTTTATCTTCATTTTTGTCTTGGTATTCATCCCCTCCCAGGGGAATATGTGAGGTCCCAAGCTAAAAGCAAGGTTGGCCTTCTTTTTGCTGAAATGAAAGGTTTTTTCTTATGTTTCTGTTGTGTTTCCCCGTCTTTTTTCGGTTCACTACTGTCCTGTTTTTCAACACGTACTACTTTCCTGTTTCAACTTTTATCTTATTTCATGAACTTCTATCTTAATGGTTACCTTCTTTTTCCTCTCTTTGGAACGTCTTTGTTGCGGTTAGGGAGGCTTGAACTAACACCCAATCTAACCTGATATTCACCACAGAGTTTTTGGAATGAAACAACTTTACTGACTGTTTTATTAGCTTCAAAACGCTAGAGTTCCTCAACGGTATTTTTGAACATTTCTTATGCAAAATACTAACCATTTGATATATGGTGCTCTAAGGGAGGTTAATTTAAATCTGGACAATCCAAATACATTCAATTAAGAAGTTCTAAAATGAAATTCACAAAATTGTTTTTCGAGAAACCTCGTGTTTTATTATAACCATTAGCCCTTCTTCATCATTCCATTCGGTTTTTAACTCCTGCCGGGTTTCCCCACTGTCATTCAGATACTCCTCCGTATGCCAATTAATTACCTCTCCGTAATCTAATTTCTCGACTGCATTACAGCCATCTAGCTTTCCTATGGTCATCTAGTGTCCTCCATCATCGCTTAATTTTTCCCATCTCCCTTCTGAGGGATACAACTATATTGTATTTATGAGAATTCGCGCTCCCAGGGAGGAAAGTGGGAGGTCTCGAACTGAAGGTTAGATAGGCTTTCCTTTTGTTGATATTGAATAGGTTATTTGTTTTGATAATGACCATCTATTTCTCAGTTCGCTGCTGTCCTATATTTCAGCAGCTATTACTTTCTTCCTGAACTTTATTGTTTCGGAAACTTGGTTCCTTACTGCTTTCATTCGCGGGAGATTCTCGCACAGGAAAACACTTGTGCATAGATTCCTTGTACCCTGAACTCCATACTATCATGAATGCCGCCTTCCTCTTTCTCTTTAAAACACATTTGTTGTGGTTAGGGAAGCTCAAACTTATTTAATACTATTTCCCTATCATCGTCTAGTTTTACCATCATCTTTTGATTTTCCCCGTCATCTTCTGTTTCCCCGTCATCTTCTGTTTCCCCGTCATCTTCTGCTTTTCAACGTCATCTTCTACTTTTCTCAGTCATCTTCTGTTTTTCCCTGTCATCTTCTACTTTTCCCTGTCATCTTCTACTTTTCCCTGTCATCTTCTACTTTTCCCTGTCATCTTCTACTTTTCCCTGTCATCTTCTACTTTTCCCTGTCATCTTCTACTTTTCCCTGTCATCTTTTAGTTTTCCCCATCCTCTTCCAGTTTTCCTTTATCGCACTACTCCCTCGTGGATTTGTTTATAAACACATCGGGCTAAATGCCAGTTAGTCTTTTAAGTTTCACCGTATTTATTCACCGTAAATTGTTTACATATGTCTTTACTCTTACAGGTTTGCTCGCGCACCATTAGATTACGACGCGCAATTTTTTGCTGGGTGACTTTTCTGTATGCGTGAGGAAAGTTTTCCTGAAGAGGACAATTGTGACGACGTATGGCATCGAGTTGGCGGGAATGACTCGGTCTAGGCTGACAATCGATAGCGTTGGCATGGAAACAAACGCAACACAAGACGGCGCGTGATGTTCACTTTCCAGAATGCACTCTCTTTCGCTCTCGCGTCTTACGAATCGCATCTAAGGGAAAATATTTTCGCTTCCGGGAGAGTCACCTGTTTTAAAAATGGGGCAGAATTTGCCTTTTATCGTAAAACTGCTCGCGGATTTCAATGACTGCCTCTTAAATTTTTTCACTTTTGTGAGCTGGGAAATAAATTGAAACAGTGCATCGAGGAAAAGGGTAGCATTTTTATATTCTTCATCAACGTGCTGCCAGTCCTCAGTTAGATTTGACTAAATTTGTCATTTCAAATTATTGAATTCCCGCTAAAATTTTATAAGTTTTTTCTGATTTACTAAATGATGCTCCGAGTGTCATAACTTCGAGAAAGTTCCCTTTAACGCATGTTAGTTCTCATTTTATTTGCAAGCAGCCTTTCACCCACTCAAGGGGAATGATCTCGTACCTCTCAGGGTTAAACATTTATAATGTCTATGGGCATTAACACTCCAAAAAAGGAATGGTAAGGTCCGGATCTGAGAATTAAGTAGGCCTTTTTTTGGGAAAAAAAAATTTTTTGTTTTAGTATGGACAGGCTTTTTTCGGTTCACTTATGTTCTGTTTTTCATCCCTAACTGCTTTCTTCTTCAACTTTTATTTGTTTCATAACCTTCCTTCATAGTTTCCTGATTTATGTGCACCGGATCCTGTGTCGGAACATATCTTCTGCATAGATTCCGCTTTTCCTTCAACTTCATACTAAATAATGCCTTAACCATTCCCCTCTTTGGACATCTTTGTTGTTGTAAGGAAGGCTAAAACTAACTTATGATTAATCAATCATGACCTCCTCATAGCTTATGTTCACATCACAGAAGTGTTATTCTAATAAATCAATTCAGCACCGCGATAATGTTTGTAGTCGAGAAGAACAAGAACTAGTGATAGCTGTTGGTAATATTTATCAAGTTTGAGAAAAATTTGATGAAAATTATCACGAATTTCGGAGAATATTGGTCATCAACATGGTTAATTTATATTCCGCATCGTTTTCTCATATATATTTTTATGCCCTGAAAATAGCGGTTACGCACAGTTCTCGACCTACAGATTGATTGCGGCGTGTGAGGCCATAAACATATGCTAATTTCATGCATCGAAGCTCCACCTGCTCCGATAATTGGAATGTTCCTCTAAAGACATGAAGTGGCAGAAGCTAAGCGCTTCTCCAGTGAGAGTGACGGCCTCCACTCGCAACGCGTTCCCTCTTCCTGAAATATTGTTCAGGTATTTCGATGGTAAAATTAGGTGGCGTTCTTTCAGATAGTTAGTGAATTCTGATTCACTAGTTGTTCGGAACAATCAGGAGAACGGTGGGAAAAAATATTTTAAAATATCTCAATCGAACATTGAAAGCTTAGCTCGTTATCACTGAAATTTATTTGCATGACATGAAACGAAATGCGTAATATTGTAATTGGTATTAAGGCCAGGAACGCACTATCAAAATTAATGCTACACAACAAGTAGGAGAAAAGAAATGCATTTCTTGTAGGTTTTTTTCTACTATCGGGTACAAGGAAGCTTTCAAGAGCGAGTGTCCAAATACCCGCCGTCCAGGAATCCATCAAAATGGAAAAATTTGAATTGGAAATGCGCCTTTCATCTATAACTTAGAAATAAACCAAGATTTGATGCGCATAATGTCTAAGTGACACAGCTCGACTGTGTTTTAAAAATACTGCCATAATAATAACATACAAGTGTTCTCATTAAGTACATAGAAACTTTTACTATGGAAAAATTAGTTTTTAGTTGCTAATCAGTCCTTGACAGATATTCTAATATTTTGGGGGAGGTTAAATTGACATCGAATTTATTTGCCTTTTGTCAATTGCATGCGTCTGTGTAATGTATTTGAATCAAAATGAAGCTTCAGGATTCATTTGATATTCTCGTTAACCTACATATAAACATAGTTTTTGTTCAAATTCTTTAATATTTTTGAGTGTAGGCACTGAATAGGCTTGCAATTAGAACCCCTCGCGGAAGTAAAATTGAGGGAAAAAATATGTACTCTATAGACTCATGAATAATAAAATAAAATAAATTAAATTCTTTATTGCCCGTTAATGTTGTAACCACTAAATGAAAAAACGTTCCTCCTTTGCTATCGCTGATGAGCCCACGTCATCATCCTGCCTTTGCGTTCCACTGTGTATTTTGAGCTTTACACATCACGGGGGCGCAGAACAATCTTAAAGCTGCTACTGGGTAACCTGAAGGTGTTTACTTCACTGGGAATTGCACTTTACCGTTAGTTTGATACGAAATTTTTATGTTCCGTGTACAAATCGAACTCCTTTTTCTAGTGGTAGCGGTGAACTAGAGCTTCTTGACAGCACGTCTATCTGATATTTTAAATCTTGCCATACCGTCGTCGTTCATTCTGTTTTGGGAAAAGAAGTGTGTTTTCTCTCTATAACGATGGTTTTTATGGCTTGATTTGTCAAAGTTAGAAAGGGTTATAGTTGGTGAGAAAAGGTAGAACGCAATGCTGAGGAGCAGCGCACACCTCCAACGCGTAATGTGGTGGAAAATGGCCCTATTGTCCTTCATCGCGCGCTTTCCCAATTTTTCAATGACGGGAACGTCAGTGAAATCTATAGGTAAAACCGTGATATAGATTTTTTAAGTTAAAAAGTACATGTTTTGAAATTTGAAATTGAAATTTTGAAGAAAGGGCATGTTTGAGTTGAAAATACACGCTATGAAACCAATTCAAAAATGTAACATTCTCCTGAAATATGCCAAAAGCAGTCGATTTTATCTACAGTATTTACAATAAAAATGAATTACTTCAGGACGATTTAGGCTGAGATCATCATGCCATCTTACGTTTAACGGTAGTTGTTTATTTTCTTTTCCGTCAGGTATAGTTGAAGAAAGCAATAGTTATCAAAATTAAAGTTACTCTGGCTCATTTTGACCAAAACGATTCTTCGAAACTTCAAAAATCACACGCTTGAAAAACAAGCTTTATCAAGTATTCAATCATGACTTATGCTATCAAATAAGGATTGTTGCACAGGAATGACGATTCAATCTTGAAGGGATCCGTGCGCGTCGATTTCAGAATCAATGTTTTCTTTGCCTTTTTCCGGGATCCCGCAAGCCGGCATTCCGCCTTTAGTAAAGGTTCCCGGGCACCTCGGCGTAGAGGGCAACGCCTATATCGAGTGCGGCACTTTTTACCCTCGTTAGAATATGTTTCAAATGTAAGGCAGATGTACAGACGGGTAATGCGAAAGTTTTTCAAAAGTCCGGCGTAGAACTATATCAAAAAAGAGAGTTGGACAGTAAACATGAATGCTTGAATGAATCCTAATTGCTAAAAGCATGAGCTGGCTGCTAGAAATGATTGAGTGTCAAGCAAATAATAAACACGAAAACATAATAAATCCATTTAATATTTTCCCAGAATTTTATACACGTTTAGCGAACGAAAAAATATTCGCGTTGAGCACCAAAATTATTAGGATCCTTGCAAACTTACTTTCCAGTTTGCTTTTCGCTCATTCAAACGTGATACTCGCTCGTGTCTCCATTTGCAGCTGTACTAGGCAGCTCTTAGGAGGGTGTCTTACCAGCCATGCTCATATATCTTGAAGCCATGTCAGTGTGCCGCATTCAAGCCTGTACATGGGCCGCTGGAATCCTCTCGATCGCGCTGGGGCGAGGATATTGCCTCGTAATGTGCTTGTGAAACAGTCACTGGAATAGGATTGAATCCCCTGATGATGAGAGATTTAAGCTCTGTGATTTCTTCTTTTCCTCGCTAGCACTGCGGCTGAATGGTTCAAGCCCTTAGGGCCTGTGAAGTAGAGTTTTTTCTGCTTGTAAAAAGAAGCTGAACATGCCTCAATAGAATCAAATGTTTTTACAAAATCAAACTGTTCCTTTTACGAAAGTTTTAGTGGTGATTTGTTCTGTATGCAATGACTGTAAATTCAAACAAAACAGATATATAACATTAAAAGGCAGTAAACAGAGAGAAAATAGATATATTTTTAAGGATATGATAGTAAGCTAGATTTTTAGCGCTCTAACTGCAAATCAAAAAATCCGTCTCGCGGTTTTTCCAAGCGTTTAATCAACCAAAGAATGCGTCATGCATCCTCTGTTTTCCGAATTCGAATTTTAAAGCTAGAGAAAAGTGCATAATCTTCAAAACCAAATTTTCATCTGACTATCGAAAAGTTGAGACATGGACTGGGAGGAAGTCTCCTCGTCCGCCTACGACCTGTTTCCAGGTCCCCTGGAGTCGAGTGCCGCAGATTCTTCGGACCGTTGCTGCAGGTTCTTAGATGCTCTCAGAGTGCTCGAGTGGTCGTCCATGCTAACGTTAAAGTTTATGAGCTTCTCGTTGCGATAAAGCACGTCTTCCACACCGTTTTCTAGCCCACGAAGCTCTTACACAAATACGACTCAATTGCCAATGATTGTCATCGACTTTTACCTGTTCGTCCGCCCTTATTGACGAATATCGGAAATGCTTTTCTGTTCGATCAAAATTCTGCATCCAAAAAATTGTTCTTCAGAAGAGTCAGATGTCGTGTGGCTTTTGCTTGAGCTATTTCATTTATGTACTACCATGGCTGCCATGCACGTTCAGAAAAGTCATAGCTACTTATCTAATTAACTACAGTTGCCAGACCATTTTTTTTAGCTATTTCTTCAATTTTCTTGTGCTGCAGTTCCTCAAACTATTCCTTCTTCCACGGTATTTCTGAGGGCAAATAATTTCTTCGGGTTTCATAGGAGTAGAGTGTTTTTATTTCAGTTACCCTCGCTCACTACTCATCAAAATTTGCTGAGGCTTTCGTTTTGCCGGGCGGTATTGATGCGCGTGTGATGGGTGCAGTCGCGTGCCGCTGCTCCGTTGCAGAGATAAGGCGCACTGGGGGAACGCTGCTCCACTGATAACAAACAATAACTCTACATGCAGCCCAGGGGAATCTTCAATCTTTCATCGGCAGAAACGCTTTGTCGAGCTTCTTAACCTTGGCGCCAGCCATCGATCCCACGTTCAATGCGGTGATGAATTTGACTAGGCACGCATTTCCCGAACAAACTTGATGTATCTGGAATTCTGTAATGAACGGGAAGATCTTATATGAATCTTTTGTGTAATTGTTACTTTTGAAGAGTTCTTGCCGTAAGTAAGACCGCGAAGCTGAATGTAATTCAAAGGCAACTAATCTGCTGTCATAAAGTTTTAAGAAGAATGACAAATTTGTGAAATGTTGATCAGTGAAAATTCTTAGTAGCGCTCAAAGCCGGTTGAAGCATTTTAACTTCGTCTCTTTCATTCCTCTGCCGAGCTACGTTGAGTTCTGTAAGTTTACGTGAAAAATTAATCACTTTAACTATCACTTTAATTTCACACGGTAATTCGAGATTTTGAATAAATTTATGTGATCTAAATTAGCTAAGCAGCCCGTTTTGCGAAAAAGAAAATATGCATTCTCTGATTCAGTGTTACATTGATTCCATTTTGTTACAGAAATTTAGCCTAGCTTTACAATACATGCTACAGTTCAAGGGCCTCAGTTTATTATTCACTATTCTCGTGCAAAAAACACAACAATATATAAAATTTCGAGCACAGCTTCCGTTACACATCGTCAACCATGCCTCCTCCCTTGCTTGCTCAACCGCAGACTGTTTTTTACGTGCGCCGCTTCAATTGACAGTCATTTGTGACCCGTTCACTGCAACATCCCACCGTTTCCAACCCGGTATTTACGAGCCGCAGGCCACTAAACGATCGAATTGTCTGCCGTCCACTAGTTATTTCTTCGAAACGTAGTCATTCCTGACGTTTTTGACCAGACTTGTGGGTTCTCATATCAGGAAGAGTTCTAGAGTGTGTGTACATAGCACCATGAGGTTCTGATTTTTATAAGTAAAAGTTCTATGTAACTGTATCCAAAACCGCACTCCGAGGGGAAAATCTGAGGTCCCAATCTCGAAGATAGGGAAGCCTTCTTTTTATTGAAATGAAATAGTTTTGTTTTGTTTTGTTAAGGACCCGAGCCGAGTGTTAGGTAGGCCTTCTTTTTGTTGAAATAAAATATTTTTGTCATGTTTTAAGGACCATCTTTTTTCGCTTCACTGCTGTCCTGTTTTTCAGCACCTACTACTTTCTTCTTCAACTTTGATCTTGTTTCATGAACTTCTTTCTCATCTTACTGTTTCTATGCCCTTTCTGCATAGATTCCACGTTTCCTTGATTCCAAACTAAATGATGCCTTCCTCCTTCCTCTCTTTGAATCCCTTTTTTGGCGGATACGGAGGCTTAAACTAACTAATAATCTAATCTTGTTTTGTTAAGGATCAGCTTTTTTGGTTCACTGTCCTGTTTTGCAGCACCTCTGACTTTCTTCTTAAATTTCGATCGTGTTCCCTTACCTTCCTTCTCAACTCAATATTTCTGTGCTCACGCAATCCTGTGCGGGAACACACCTTGTGCATTGATTCTGCGTTCCCTCGACTCCATACTGAATGGTGCTTACATCTTTCCTCTCTTCGAACATCTTTGTTGTGTTAAGGGAGGCTGAAACTAACTTGTCAATCAATTCTAGCTATAACATCATGCGTATGAAATATTTTTCTTTTATTAAGCTGATGGGAATTTCAAGAAAGAAACAGGTCTCATACTCGTTCAGCAGTGAAGAAAAATGACCTCTCTTAATATGTACAAAAGCAGTTAATGTAGCGCTATAACGAGACACCGAAGTATTTGAAAAAGTAATTAAAAGTTTTGGAGGCACGAGTTCATTGAGTGTCTATGTTCCTGCTTACAGCTTCGAGTCTATTTTGAAATGCATTCTTTAACAAGTCTCAATTCATTTAGTGGCATTGTAGCTATCTTTTTTAGTATAAGTACTGATCTGCATTATGTTGTGTTTGACCGTACGATTGTTGGTGATCATTCCAATATACTTGAAGCTGAGATTTTACGTTTAGTTTAAGTTTATTATAAAGCAAACAAATCTTTTCATGACTGATTCAATGCTAAATTTTTCCACTGTTTTGGTTATACTTATGACATCCTTTTAACTAGCTTCCCCCCCAAATGAATCGGCGTTGTCATGCCTGGAGCTATTAACTTTGAAATTGTTTCGTTTTTCCTTCATCTCACCGTACTACACTTCCAACCTACCAACAGCTGGAACTTGCCGACCACACATGCTCTGATTTCGTTTCAATAGCTACACTCACTCATGGTTCCCTAAGACTCCCTATGCCAATTACTTGAATTCCTCACACCAGGATAATGTCCGATCGTAAATTAGTTTTTCTTTATTGATTTGAAGATAGTTGCAACAATTGCATTGGAAATATTGTGAAAAAATATTTTGGTTTTAGTTCCCATTTGATTTATTAGAATCGTGTGTACGAGTAAGTGTGGATATGTGTGTGTGTGTATATATAAATAATATGTTTTATACAAATATAAGACAGTAAATTTTCTACATTATCTAACATGAGGATGCCTATTGAGCCCTGCTTAATGTGAGTATGGATCATTCGTCAGCAAGCACGGAATGCTCGACTGTTAAATTCGTTTAACTTTTACCATCATCCAATGAGTACTTTACGATGTAGATGTAGGGACTGATTTTTCGTTTTTCTCATTGGAGTCCAGAGATGCAGTTCATTTTGAGCTAGCCGGTGTTACACCTGAGGTCTTTGATGAGCAGTGTCCGTGTTAGCACAGCTGTTGAGCGCTGTTTGTTCCCGACATACACATTAACTGGTTACTAGAGAGCAACTTCAGGGCCACCATAAAATTTTCTTTGTTCGTCCGAATGAAACAACAAATCGATAGAAAATCCTCCCGCGATGCTATCGCTTGACGCTAAAGAAGTTTTAGCACGTTATCTGTATAAAAGTTTTACTACGCCTTCCGTACATGTAAAAATTTTCCAGTTAATGTATAACAGGAGAGTGATTAAGTATTGGTTCTTTTTGTGAGGTGAAATTTTTTTACTGTTCAACTGTGAAAAACATTGAAACTTATGGATGCTTAATCATGTTAATATTTTGAGTTGGTTTTTATTGACTTTCGTAAAAGATCCATTTAACATTGTTTTCTTTCATTTTATTTTTACTGTACTCCTGCTATAAGTAAAAACAATCGTTTTATGTTCCAGATCCCCTGTTATGTTACCAGGTGTTCGTTTTACGTTGAATAACTTTATTTCTCGGTTGAGTTGAAGCGAACATCGTTGAGGAGTGAAAGCACCAAAGGAGTAAGGACGGAGCAGGAGAAATGAAGCGGCGTCAATGCAAGACAGGGGATATGAGAAAGTAGCGGAAGGAAGCTCTAGAAATGGAGGAAAGTGAAAAGGAAACTGGGTGTGGGCCACCGCCAGCTCCCACAGCTGGGCGCTGGACTCCCAACCAATGGGAGTCTACGCAAGGACGTGGTCCAAGCACGTTCTTGGGCAGCTACAGACGGGCTCGAGTCGAGGGCCGCCGGGGCAGGACGTATTGGGAATGGAAAGCTGCCGAGATGCTCAAGGCCGTGAGCGGCGAGGAGGGAGATGACGAGAGAACAAGTCAGGAGAGCGGTTCCATCACAGCTCGGCAGTCAACCAAGGAAGAGAGCGAAGCTTTGCTAAGCAACAATGACCGCCCTGTGCAATCGAGAGACACAGGCCCTGGCAAAATCACCTTCGTACAACGTGAACAAAATGAGCGGGGGCGCGATTTTGAAAGCGGGGATGGGCGGAGGGAAACTCCAGATTCTGGAGCCCGAGATGCTGCAGCTCTGGGGGCGGGGGGCATCGCAAACGAGGGTGGCCTTCACGGAACTCCCGCCAGTGAGGATCGAAGCGCCGCTGGAGTAGGTGGTGTGCGCGTACTGCCGCCTTTTCTTCCACCTCAGCAATACGATGACCAAAGTCAAAGACAGACTCACGTAGCTCACACGAATGATCGTAATGAGAATTTAGTGGAGTCGCATTCGGTTGTGCAGCAGAGTGTTAGTGACAGTGGAGCAAGTGGAAAGCCCATTGCCAAGGTCAAAGTTACGTCTTACGTCCAACCTAAATTTTACTACCCTCCGTCGTGTGTGCCGCCATCAGCGCCTAAAAGGGAGGTTATCTATAATGAACCGCGTGATGACGAAGACATTAGATCGCAACCTTTAGGGGAAGAGTCAGAGCCGCCCTGCGATCTCAAAGAACCTCTTGCATGGACTAGGCAAGATTCCTCATCTCCCAGCCTCTCAGGAATTCTCAAAAGGCCTTCACAACAGAAATCCGAGCACGGAAAGCCTCACGGTTCTCCTAAAATAAAATTCAAGAACGGACAGGGTGATTCACGTGACAGTTTTGATTTGGGAGTAAAGCCTCCAATTCCTGGGAAAAGTAGCTCCAGTAGCTCGGCTAATGCCTCCCCAAATGTTTCAAAATTGAATCAGGCGAAACCCAGTGATCTCGTTTTCAAAGCAAATCGTGACAGCAAACCCGATTTATTTTCAAGAGCTGGTGTTTTCAAAAATCAAAGCTCTTTTGGGGCTTCATCTCAACAATCAAGCTTTCCACCTGCTTCTAAGGAAACTGTCGTACGTCGACCTGCTAGAGACGGAGCACGTTGCCGCCGAGGTGTTGAGCGCGAAAGCGGAGCCCTTGTTTGGGTTTGCCAGCCGGGCGGAGGTGCCAAACTCGACTGGGTACCGACACCAAACCTGTCAACTTTAAGAAGTCAGCCGCATACGCCAGGTGCTCTCGTTACGCGGCAGGGCAGCGACGCGGGTACCAACACCCGCCCCCCAGACCGAGGGGGCGGTGAACGACTCAGCGTTGAACGCATGCAGTCCTCGAGGGCAACGAGCAGTGGGACCGCTGGGCCTGCCACCACTTGCTCTCCGCCGATCTTGAAACACACTCAAAGTAGCGAGTCAAAAAACGCGCTTAGATCTGCCCCAGGCAATGCCAGGCCTGAGGGCAGATCTAAAAATGGCGAGGCCGCCGATGATTGCGTTGTCAGTGTTCCAGGGAAAGCCTCCGGTCAGATAGTGAGAATACGTGTAAGACCGGAGGTTCACGCTTACTTGGCCGGACTTCCTGTTACGTCCTCCCCGAGTTTGGGCGAGAGACGTGACAGTCTCCGGAGCGTGCACAGCACTCACAGCAGCTCGGCCTCTGCCCTAACTGGCTGTTCAGAGAGCGGTGGAGAAGGCTCGGCGGGATATCACGAACAAGATTATTCTGCCGTAGTCGATGAGTATACTCTGCTGCAAAAGGCGGTCGTTGATCACGATCCCGAAGCTCTCAGACTTCTCTCTGCTGCGGAAGCGGCGATGGATTCTGGCCACAGAGTCGTCATTGCTGCAGGTCAGTGGCTGCTCGTTTTAGAGGCGCAAAAAATTTGTGTATCTATTGTGCCTCTCTGTCTGGGCTACGACACCTTCCATGTGGTTCTCTCCATACTGTTGTGCAACACTTTGACCGCTACGTGAACCGCTGGTGGTCACGGATAGAATTTTCATAATGCTGCTGACCAACCTGTAGTCACTAACTGAACTAAATGAAGGCACGATCCAGTTAATGTTCGCCATTTTCCAAACTGCTCACAACTATTGCCTTTGAATTTGAGTTGGTATTTAACTTCAGTTTAACACACCGAGGTCAATGTGTTACAAGAATACCCCGATTAGTGCGAACTTTTCTGCAATATATTTTAAAAAATTCCTCTAATTTATAAACTTTCTTCAGTGAATTTTCGTCCGAGTAACCCAATTGCATCTTGAAAGCACGTCTGGTGTCATGTTTTCTGCTGCTTCAATTCATGTAAATCTATTCTTGGCATTCCCTCGTGCATACGAGTAGTTGTTTCTCTGAATTTTCTATCACTGCTGGCACGCGTAATTGAACAGCTTATTAATTTTCAATCCACTATAACATCCTAACGTGAGAACTGTAAATAAAGACACGAGGAGGGGGATTTGTGCCGTAAATTTCCATATTGAGCTTTTTTCACTGAAATTCTGAACCTTTTCTGTACCGTAGGCATTTAATTAACTAACTAATTTTTCACCATAATTTTTTACCAATGGAGGTTAAAATAACCAATATCTAGCAACTACGGATAATACGTACATGGAGGAGCAACACCAGTAAAATTAGGAAATTTTACAAAAAATAACATCCCTCGTCGCCGGAGGAACTCTCACTTCATTGGTTCCGGAAATTACGAAAGTGGCTTCTGCGACGAGCGATTTCTTCTCCCGAGAATATTTTTCGTCTTTTCGGGCTCATTTTGAGAACGTTTCTGCATGTCTGCTAGAGAGTCACGCCTCGGACGCCGCGTACCGTCGAGTTAAAGACGAGCAGCCTGTCTCGTAGGAGTGCCCAGCTACTTCGGCCGCATGCGCTGCGGGTTGTAGAATCATGGCTACGTAGTGACACCGTCTCTGCTCCATTTACGTGTCTCTCTTGCTATTTGGTGCTGATCGTGGTAGCTCATGGAGGATCTTGATTATTTTCCAAGTATATTTTATCAGGCTTGGGCAGTTTCCGGTCACGAAAATGCATGCTGTAGGGAAAGTCTTTAATGACCAAAGTGGTTTTACCATGAAATAAATAAGTGCTCGACATAAGTCTCGCACGCATGTGCACCCTATAGCTTGTTTAATCAGCGTTTGTTATAAGTCGACGAAACTCTAGTACACTGATAACAAATTTGCCCTTCTGTATACTTGTATTTCATCCGTCAATACCACGAAATAGTGATATACTCGTAAATTATAACCAATTCATCGCCGCATGGCAACGCTTAACTCGCGGGCGATGTTTGACAACTCGCATGGACCGGGAATTATTACTATTATCGATGATAGTACATCAGTAGAATTCTACCAAGCATTTTAAAATAGCAATAAACAGGTGTATTTTGCGCTAAATTTTTATCTGCTTCGCCATTTTAGACAAAAATATTATTAAACTGCTGATCTTAACCGATATTTCGCAGCCTCGCCTGTTATTACCAGCTCAATTTAGAATATAGAAATAGATACCCAGTTGCTTCTCCTCTGTGTTCAGGAGTATAAATAAAAGTTTATTCGAATGCACTTTACAACTAAAATATCTTATTGAGCGGCTCACGGTTTCATCATCAGGATAGTTTTAAAATAATTTTGGAGAACAATTATTTTTCTTTTTCTCAATTTTTCTACTAAAAACAGCGACGGTGTGAGCTTCACGGGAACCAATTTTTTCTGAGCTTTGTGTTGTCCGCAAACGTTCGAACAATTAATTTCGGTAAAGGCGAAATTTAAATCTTCCATTAGAGCAATTGGGTTAAATTTTGTTTTTCAGTGTCTTTTTCGTATACACTAAGTTCAACTTCATTTCGTGATTTAGGATTCCCACGTTGCTTTCGGAAGCAATGAGCACCAACTAGACAGCATGTGGGACTCGTTTAGGCTTCGCTGTAAGTGCGTCGTACCTCATCAAGTCTGAGCTGTAATTCGCTCCCGAGTTCCGACCAGCGCTCATTAACGCAGTCCCTCCTCATGAAGCAGCAAAAGAAAAATTTAGCGCAGTTAATTACATTTAATTAGGCCTTTTTACAGCTATTTTTGTTATACGTCAACTACGTCATTGGTGTGGGATTTATGCTACAAACTGTTATTTTAGATGAGAAATCTACGTTTGTGAATTATTTCAATAAATATAGAGGGTACTTCACGAATGTTTGAGTTTAATAAACCTCACCCTGCTCACTATTCATAAGCGTGTTAGAACACGCTTTTGAATAGTACCCAATAACGAATTGTCAGCTTATTGAAAATACTGCTCAGTTATCCTGTTCTTTATTACAAAACATTTTTGATGGCTGTTATAAAATTTTAACCTACATTCACAAAATCCTAACATAAGAGCTGTAAATAAACACAGGAGCAGGTGTAATTTTGTAGTAAATTGCTAGGGATGTAAAGGATGACTCAAATTTTCTAGCAGGAGAGTGGATATTTATAGGAACGGCGAAGTTTTGCTTACGCTGAGACCTCGCTAAAGCTTGAACGTCCTGCTATGCGTGTGCAGATTTTATTTGCGTCTGTAGAGAGTCATGTGGCAGAGCTCAACGTTGTCTAGTTGCTGGTGATGAATGATGGAGCAAGGCTGGCATTACATTGTCCTCCTCTAGCATTCAGTAGGCTAGGGTTCCTTAAGTGTTCTTGGTGACGTGAGGAAAGAAAAGAATTTGGTTGTGTGACCTAGGAAGGATCTATCAATTTTCTGATTAATGGGCCGTACTTTCAGGCACTCATTATGTTTAAATTTAAATATTTAACGCCTTTAGTATATTAAAGTGGATAGCGTACAAATTATGTGCATAAACACGCATGTACCAGATTACGCCCTAGCGCGAGAGATTTAATTGTTGCAAAGCGTCTAGCGTTCCCGAGACATAATTTTCGGAAATTAAAACAAATGTTCCTGGAGTCCGGATGAGAGTTCCAACAAATTACCTGAGGTTCACTACGGCTTCGTAGGTGGGCGTGGGAGAGAAGCAGTGAGCTTACAGTAGTTTGTTAAAGAGGGATTAATTAACGTAGAGCTAATTTGTTCATTTTTCGCTTAATCTTCCTCGTCATATGAAATGAAGGACCAACGTGTGAGTATCATGCACACTTGATAAATGGAAATATTTTGTAGCATGTACAAATATGTCATCACCTAAACAGGGGACCTCGCTGAAGGAAACAGGAAAAGTAAAACATACACAACTTCGTGTTCTACTTTACTAGTAAGGCATTTTTAGGCAATTGTAGAATGTTCAGATGTTACGAAGATTATACTTTCAGCTGCAGTGCCTTAGAAGCTTCTTCAGTAAGAATTATATCATTTCACCTGTAGATGTTATCTTCAATTAAAATCTACAACTATTCTTGATTCCCCTCAGGGGATACAACTATTGTGTCGATGGAAATTTGTGCTCCCAGGGGGATTATGCGAGGTCCTGACCTAAAGGTTAGGTAAGCCTTCTTTTTGTTGAAATAGAGTAGGTTTTTGGTTTTGTTACGGACCATCTTTTTTCAGTTCTTTGTTGTCTTGTTGTTCAGCACCTACTACTTTCTTCTTTAACTTTCATCTTGTTTCATGAACTTCTTTCTCAAATTACTGTTTTTATGCACCTTTCTGCGTTCCCTTAAACTCCATACTAAATGGTACCTTCATCCTTTCTCTCTTTGAACATCTTTGTTGTGGTAAAGAGAGGCTGAGACTTTCTTATGAATCGATCACTATTCATAATTGAATTAAATTTTTTTTCTATTCATGACTAGATACACTGAAAAAAACTATTTTCGGCGTTGAATTCAATGTTTCACGTCCTTACCCCCTCTCCCGTAGTGTCGCGATCCACGAAAATTTTTCCCTGCCCTGTCCAAAGGCATGTTCTAACCTGTTTTGAATTTCATGAACCGTCCACCCAGGGAGACCACTATTATATCCTTGGGAATTGGCGCTCCCAGGGAGAGCATGTGAGTTTCCACGCTCATGCATGGTTAGGAAGGCCTTACTTGGGTTGAAATAGAGGGACTTCTTTTCGGTTCACCGCTGTCCTTTCTTTCAGCACCTATTACTGTCATCTTCAACTTTCATCTTGTTTTGTGATCTTCTTCCAATCTTGATACTTTCATGCGAAGTGTTTGGAGACGTACATTGTGCACCGATTCCCAATTCCCTTTCTTTTATGCTAAATGGTGCTTCCTTCCTTCCACTTTTGGGAACACTTTTGTTGGGGTTAGGGATGCTTAAACTAACTTACCTAATCTAATCTCTTTTGCATAGATTTTCCGTTCTCATAATTTCACACTAAATGGTGCCTTCCTCTTTCTGCTCTGAGGATCATATTTGATAGGGCTGAAAAAGCATTAATAACTTATTATCATGTTGAATTTCATAAATTATTGATGAACGAACGTTTGCGTGCTTTTTTTACCATACAGCAAGACTTGAACGTTCGGATTTCAACTACCGAGTCGCGAGGCATCCTGCTGCCGAGGGACGAGCCTCTTCATAAATATGGTGATTTAATTTGTCTTTTAGGACACTCTAGCTCGTTTCCAAACTCTTGACTGCGTGTGGCTCATAAAACTTGAATTTTTCACAAAATATCAACGCCTATAATACATGGTTAATGCCTCCCTTAAAAGCCTGTTCTCTTATCGAATTTGGGGCACCTGTAAATTTTATGTTGGTAAATACTGTACTAACACTGTAACGTTGGCATAGTTGAAAATCTTTCGAATTTTGAAGTAGTTAGAAATAAACTCCAAGAATTCATCAAAGCTGCATGCAGAGATATTACCTATAAAATGTTGAAAAATTGATGTAAGGTGTTCAAAATTTTGAACGTTAGAATCCGCTAATTTAAAAACAATAAGATATAACTTTTTTCAAGAGTGTACATTTTATAAACTCCTCGTGCGGAAAATATCACTTGACATTTGTTGTTTTATCTGATGAAAGATAACTTCTACAATTTATTGCCTAGCTGTAGCACAGCTCTGACTCCTCTCTTTCTACTCTTTCTAATGGGGTTAATGCAGTCATCGTAGACTGACTGGAGAGGTTAAACCTCCTAGTTTCATCCTCGTGGGAGAGCTACATGATGCAACTGCTCGTCATTGCAATGTTGTCGCTTCTCTGCACATTTCAGCGACCTCAAAGGCCTCGTTGTGTTTACTTCTGAGTTGTTCGTCGATTATGACAATAATTTGGCGTTGAGTTTTTTACGAATAATATATATATCATCTGTAATATTTGTTACCACAGAGCAAAATATTTTTTTGGTCACATTTCTATGTAGTAAAATTGGACCAATTGTATGTGTTACTAATGGAAAGTGGGCTAGACGAGAAAGGGACTAAAACTTACCAGATCTGGTCGTTTTGTAATGAATTCATTAGGGTCGGATGGATGCACAACGTGCGTTTTTCTGAAACGCATGAACACTTAAAGTACTCATACACAATAAATTTTTAGTTTTAAAATTTTCTTTAATCCTTTACGATTCCCCACAACCGTGACGTCTTAACTAAATTCTGTTCCTATTAAGTTATCTACTAAAGGGCGTTGTCAGCGTACACAACACACAGCTCTGACATGAACAATGGTCAGCATGAGACCTGACACCAAAGTGGGTGGAGGAAGCTAGACCTTATTCACGTTAACTGCTTGGGAACCCACTAATGACCATTGAAGGGATTTCTATCATGCGAGTGATCACATGGTGGTCTATGAGGAGATTCCTACCATGTGAGAGACCCACCGTAGGTCAATGACGGGATATCCGAGTGACCAACCGGTAGTCTCAAACTTCATTTTTATTTTTACCCAATGCAAGACAGATTATGCTTTTATTTTTATATTATCTATTTTAAAGTTAAATGTTGAAATAGAATTCAATTTGAGTTGAAACTCGAATTTGAGTTTAACCCATCTCATTCAGCGTGTTGCTTTTTAACTTGAGTAAATTAACCTCTCGTAATTCCAATATTTTCCTTTCAAACGTATTCCAATAGTATGTTTTGTCGTCATGTTAGGTAAAGTGTGACTCCTAAAACATTGCATGACTCAAAAGCGAAATGTAATACTTTTTACGTGTTGTTGTGCAGTTCAGAAATATTTTGTGCACTGAAGTTTCTCTTTTATCAAGTCTTTGAATAGAATGAAGCAATAAGAAGTATCCTTTGAGGGTCCTCAGTGTCAAAGGAAACTTGACCCCATGATCTTTCCTTCTCGGCGTTTTGTTCATTTTGACGAGTTTTTCCGTCCCGTTCGATTGCAAGGGCGCGATGATGAGTGGATTGGTGGTAAGTCCTTTTCAGACTGTCTTTTTCGAATTATTATTGACTGTGTTCAGCGTACGTTGTATCCAAGCGTCCAAAGAAATATCACTAAAAGCTTCAATGGCCTATTATTTGTTATAAATTTACTACGAAGATGCTAAGCAACTGAACGATGCGCGAAAACATCCAGATCTTTGTAAAATAAAAAAAAGCCGAGGATGAAAAAATTACCCCTGAGGCAATCATTAGTAATTACTGTATGCTTCATTGACGTACTTGAAGGACTGCTCCGGTCAATTGGGCCCCTGAGTAAACTTGCTCGTAATTAGTTAGTGGTGAATTTCTGCGTGAATGGAAGAATAAAAGCCAAAGCAATTCCTCGCAAGGTAGAATTTTTTTTTATCTTTCGACATTGATCTTAAAATGACCTCCGCGTGTACCCACCCTCTCGACTCAAAAGGGGAAAAATATAGAATTTTCAGTAATTTCATCTCGGGTTACGACTAACTTCGTACCCTGAAAAACATGCTTCTTAAAAAACCTGACTAACTCCAGATTCTTCCTCTCGTCATTTTGAGCGCGCCATGGTAATTTGAATGTTAACAGTGTCCGAGCATGAGAAAAAAGTTTTGCAATGCCGCATACTTTAAGAAGACGAAAATAAATCTTTGCTTGACTGGCTTATTTTTGCTCTTATTTAGCGGTTTTATACGTGTCTCGGAAACATCAACTGCACTGTAATCATTCACCAATGCTTCAGTTTTATTTGACTGAGAACCTAAATTGTTAATGATACGATCAGAAGGTCTCGATCGGGAAATTAAAGGAAGAATCGATACCCAGAGCAATAAAACGCAGGGTACGTGAGTTGATGGCGTTGCTCGGAGAGTGGACCTTACGGCTTTAATTTCGAATTTGCTGATTGAATTTCTGCTGCTTCATGAACGATAATTATCGAATGCTCATCTGCGATGTCATAAAAGTCTCTGCTACTTTTTGAAATGTCTTCATGTGCGTTGTAAAATTTTGTCACTTTTTGAATCGTTCTCATGCGTATTGGTTCATGCTGTTAGGGTGAGAGCGACGTCATCGCCGCGTCTCTTTAACGACCGCTGCGCGCGGCGTCTGCGCAGACGCTCTCTCACGGAAAAGCTGCGCTCTTTCTACACGAGTCTGACGCCGTGCTCTGTACAAAAATATAGTTAACCCTTTAATTAACTTCCGTATTTTGTACACATATTACCGTTATCACAACCACCATCATTAACCCCTTTACGCCCTCATTTTGTACTCACTTTACCGTTATCACAACCACCATCATTAACCCTTTTACGTCCGCATTTTTTACTCACTTTACCGTTATCACAACCACCATCATTAAACTGGCGCCGGCATCATGTAATCACCGACATCACAATGAGGAAGTGACTGCCACTCAACACTGAACTTCAAAGAATACATTAGGGCACAAATTTCAAAAGGAGTAAAATATATTAGAGGTATTTATGAAAGTGGATTTTTAAATCAACTTTTACGGTGTGTTCGGGATCACAGCTGTCAAATATCAAAGCGATTCCAATTGTAAGCCATTGAAACACGTTGGGGTACGTGTTTCCCATTATTCGTTCCATTTGCTCAAAGTCAGAGATGCCGTGCTCATAATTTATTTGCAGGAAGTTTGAGTTTGGATCGCATTGTGTATTGTGGGCATTCAAGATATTATTACAATAACATGCTGCGATGCTTCAAGCCAATCAATCACAAGTCAGTTGACACCGACATCGTTAATGATCTTAAGTAAAATCATTGTTCTGTCTTGCGCGTAAGTTGATCAATCGCAAGCAGTACAAGTTGTTTTGTCTAGTAGTTGATCAGCAGTTCACTCACAAAATGCCTTCGGATAATTCGGTAGTCTGATACAAAGGTCGTTTCCTGCCTCGTAAGCACGTGCATCAGAACAAAGGCGCAATGAGGGCTTTCTTTCTCTTTTTTGTTGCATTCTAATTAGGCTTGGAATAATGTTCACCTCTTTTTATTTTCATGTACTCGTTTTTCGATCTCATGCTACTATTCACTTCCCAATGTCTTTTTTCTGGGTGTGTTTCACCCTTGTATACTTTCAATCGCTGGTTTTTCCACTCTTAACTTGCTCTATTATTGTTTAGAATAACAAAGTATTTGAAGCGCTTTACTATATAGTGTTCATACAACATCAACTAACGATTCTATACTCACCCGTTGAGACTCGATTTCTTTTCAGATCTGTTCCTGGCTTACATTTGAGATTATTCAATTGCGGTCTGCTAGTCAATTGCCTCCCTTCGCGGTGTGCGCTCGAGAGGATTATCATTCAACGTGTCTGCCTGACTTGACGGTCCTCTGGGTATTTTTAGGACTTGAAGCAGCACTTGAAGATCAATGCTGATTGTGTCTGTCCTCATCAACATATTTTGGAGAGATTCAGCTCACTGCAGTTTTTTAATTTTTACATAGGACTTGAAAATGTTGTCCACGTGTTTGCCATATGCAAAGTTGTTGAGCCTCAGCCTTTCAGTTTTTCTCATCAGTCTACCGCATGAGAAGGCTTGCATACTGTGGAACTGATCTCTTGCCAGAAGAAAATCTTCATTTCAATTTCTATATCTTGTCAATGTAAATGCTCTCGCTTCATGATGTTGCCTGCTGTAGCGGACTGAGCTAACCGGGACGAAAGAACGTATTCGTGTGTGCTATTTTATTTCACATCTTTTACTGAAACTTCGTTTCAGCTGTTTTAGCACGTCGATGATTCCATATCTTTACCTAAACTAATTTCATTATTCACTTTGCATCATCACTTTTCCCTCCATTTATTTTACTCTGGTAAATCATACTTTTTAATACTTTTTCTGAGAAAGAAAAGCGTCAAGATGCAGACGGTGTAGTTCAGTCCTACAGGGCCTTTGGTTTTATAAGCCATCCAGTGCTTTTGTCGTTCCTCAGATTTTTCAACTTTGGTTGAGTTGCTCTCATGCAAAAAGGCTGGGCCTCTATTTTTCGTTTACTGTTTTTCATACAAATTCAGGGCTTCGTGCAACAACATTTTTTTATTATGATTTTGAAGGAAACAGGCATCAATTCTTCGTAAATTTGAGACTTCATCTGAATTTTTATTTTTTATTTCTTTCGTGCCATACGAAGGTCACTTGATTTCTCGTACTGTAAGGGAATTTTAATTTTGTCCACTTGATATTGTTGGGTTGCTTTTTATACCGCTTGTTCATATCGGCTTTTAGGCACGTCAGGGGGCCTCAAGTCATAAATTCTATTCCTGTAACAATGCCGGCCCAGGAATACTTACAAGTCGCGCCATCTTGGTAGCATTTCTCGCATATTAAAATTCAGTTATAAACTTCACTCAAGTCGCTAATGGTGGGAAATTGAATACCTCACCCTCATCAATAACGAGAGTCCTGATTGAAAATGTTCTACATTCGTCCAGGTCGCATTAGGCTGTAGAGTAGCATCAATATTGGAACACGAACATCAACTATCGCCAAACGTTTCGGGAACGACATTAATGATTATTATTCAACCCTTCTATACTCCTGCCAGAATTTTCTTGACATACCCTAGCTTTCATGTGTTCTCGGTAGGTTAGTTTTAGTTTGAGGCAGTTGAAAGTTGAGGTGAGCGATGCAATGCTATACTCATGTCAGTAGAATATTGCGTGACATAAAATCAGGAGTAAGATTTGGCTGACGAATTTATCTTTAATTAGTTACAGTTTTAGGAAGTGATGGGTTTTTATATTCGGAGAAATGAGCCATCCTACTGGGAGGTGGGGAATTCCGATATTCCATTTTTGTATTTAACATCAGTGCAAATTAAGAAATCTCGTCTTTTTACAAATAATAATTAGCTCATGCGCGTGTAATTTGTTTATCATAAGTGATATTCACAACGAATTAAACATAAAATTTGCATCAATTAACTGTTTAGTAATGTCTCACTGAAGTAATTTTCGATCGCAGTTTGATGATCCACATGATGAGAATGCGAGTGTTCATGTTTTAAATATAAGAGCTATGTACATACGTCCATATTGATGAAAGAAGAAATGAAATAACCGTATATTGCAAATAAAGCTGATAAATAATATGTATTGCAGTAAATTAGGCTTGAAATTTTTCTGAAGAAATTACAATGACAATGACCCTATCAGAACAGGTCAAGCCCCAGTACCTAACTAACTTCTCAAATTGAATTAAAGGTCTCAAGTTGGATTCATCCTAATGTAATTCACATTTTTCTCTTAACACAGGTGCTGTTACAGTGAAAAATGTTCAAGATAAATAAATTACACATTTCTTGCTCGCAATTTCAACTAATTTACACCTCGTAAGCTTCAATTAACTGAACGAGGCATGACTCACAGGTTTCTGAATGCTACTCATACGTTAGTTTGCTACTTGGTTGGTCTACTCGCCTTTACTTCCACTCATTATCAGCATCTGAACATTACTTAATGACTATCAAGGCAAATTTTTGGGGAAGGAGAGATATCAATTAATTTGATATGAATTCAACTCACATCATTCTAACGTAAAAATAGAGGAATTGAGAGAGAATTGTTTGAACTGTTCAATAAAATTGGAACAGTTTCACGAATGAATAGGTGTAACTTGAAAAGTAGGGGTAACTTGAAAAGTAGGGGTAACTTGAAAAGTAGGGGTAACTTGAAAAGTGGGTGTGACTTGAAAAGTAGGTGTGACTTGAAAAGTAGGTGTGACTTGAAAAGTAGGTGTGACTTGAAAAGTAGGTGTGACTTGAAAAGTAGGTGTGACTTGAAAAGTAGGTGTGACTTGAAAAGTAGGTGTGACTTAAAAAACGCCCCAATTTTGGCGTCAGGGGTACACAAGGCAAGATCCAAGAGCTTGAGGGCGATCACCACACGCGGGCACGCCCGTGGTAGACCAGCCCAGAGGCTGGTCTGAGACTTGGCTGGTCTCCGGAGCTGCGGGTGCGGTTTAACCTTATGAGGCTGTGCTTCTTTTTCTGACGTCTGCTTCCTAATTTAAAGGATAAAGTTGGGAGGAGTGTGAGATCAGCTGTAAGTATTTTGTGTGCCTTCTAATTCAACTTCGGGAAATAGAATAGTTCAGGTGCTGCGTTTTGCAGCGTATAATCCGCTTTGCTTGAAAATAGCTGAAGTTTGCGTATTCTGCACGTGAACAATACGGTATTTTCCACTTAAATTGTTTTGGTAAGATTCGATCCAGAAAAAGTTTTCACAATAACAATAAAGTGCGAAACTTTGTTCTTGAAATTTATCGCTTTCTATGATTCGATTGAAGTGATCCATAATTAGAGATAACCTATTACCACATCAGCACTGATCGTCGATGTCACCGAAACCTATTCTCCACTGACCTCTGCTGAGCGTTAATTTCTGTCTATCTTTCAGCAATTTTTGTGGAGCTTGCAGTAATTCATGTGAAATTACTGCCAAATTGTTTAAAAATTTCGGGAGTGCACTGCATCTTTTTCACAACTTGGTTCTTCCAAAACGAGTCCAAAACTGCATGCGTTAGGTTATTTTCGTGCACTTTCAGCAATAGCTAAAAACCGTATCCAATTTTCTTTCTAACGTATCATAGGAAAATGTTGAATGCACTATGAATTGCATATACAGTGGGCAAGAATTTTTTTTTTTTTTTTTGAGTTTCAATTGGTCACTGAAAATTATTTGTCCTCTTACTCGCGTTGGTTGATCCTAAGCTGAAGAAGTCAAGCCTAGTAGCGGGAGGCATCGAGGTATTTATTAAGCGGCTACTTATGCTACTAACGACTTGAGGTTAAATATCGCTCAATAATCTTGTTCTCTCTAAGCACCCTTCAGTCGCCAGTTGGCGTCGTATTATCTGTAACGAGTACAGTGACTCTTTCAGGACTGTGTTGATTCAAGATTGCTCGAGAAAATATTGGGTGACTGCAGAGGAAGAGTCAGTCGAGTCGGTCTATCAGCAGAGCCCTGAGCAGTTAGCTGGTGCGCTAAACATAGACATGACCGCACGTGTTTGCAAGCATGTGCTCTTGCATCATTACCATTAATTACGATGCTGCTAACGCACTGGCTTTTGTGTTGGAGTTTTGTGAAATCATTGTCCTCTTGCTAATTAATTTCTTAACAAAGTGTGTCGATTGCGAGTAATCGTAAGAGCCCAGCTTTTAAAATACGATAAATTATTGTTTGATCATTTTTGTTCGACACCCAATGCCATAATTTAAAATTTAAACAATGTTATTTTGAATGCAACTGATCAATTTTCACTCTTAATGCCTTGGCTCATTTATGGAATTCATGTCACATTTTGTAGCTTAAAATTCAGCGATAAATCTGACTTCATATCTGCTCACTTGAATGCAACGGTGGGGTTTGTAATCCTGTCCTGTTTAATAAATATTCTACAACATAACGTTAAATTAGTGTCCTCTTAGGCAGCTGAATGCGTCTGTTCGTTTCAATAATTAATATTGTTTCCATTGAATAAATTTTACTTTAATTTTATGTTTTTCCCTCAGGGGAATGGCAGTCTCAGGAAAAAATATGAAGTCTCGAGTTGAATGTTTGGTAGGACTTTATTTAAATGAGGTTTTTTTATTGTTTTTTCGTTACGAAGCATCTTTTTTTCGATTCGCTGCCATTCTTTTTTCAGGAGCTTTTACTTTCTTCAATTTTCACTTTAGTTTCATACGTCTTTCAATCTTGCTGTTTCTGTGCGCTAAGAATCCTGTGTAGGAACACACTTTTAAATAGATACCCGTTCCCTCAATTTCACACTGAATGGTGCCTTCATTTTCCTAACTTTGGAAACCTATTTTATGTAGCTAGGTATTCATAAACTTGCATATAATCTAGTAACACCATTGATTAGAAAGCTCACGGGGATTTTTGTTGCATGAAGAAATACAGGAAAATTTGAAACCAAGACATAAGATCTCTCTTGTTTCTACACAAATTCTTTTGTGAAATAGAAGCACCTTGTCATTTTGTTTGTCAAGCTACATTTTAGAATTGGTACGTGTGTGTGCCAAGTTACATTCCAGTAAGGAAAATTTAAGGGTATAGAATGAATTTTACTCATTTTCGTCGAATAGGGTCATCTCTAGGTACTCGACACACGCAACCTGTTGTACAAAACAATTATCCGTTCCCCTGCACCCATCCATTTCCCTTATAGAGCGGCATCTCTTTAGGGGAAATACGTGATCAGCATCGAGCTTGTCCATCGCGTGAATATTGTGTTTTGATAAACTTTCGATAACTATTATGTTTAGCAAAGAAGTACTACACGAGAGGCACGCAGTACAAGGAAGTCATTACTCACATGTCTCCCACACGCAAAGTTATTCTCTTTGCGCGTTAGCTTAGTGACCAGTGAGTGACCAGTCAATCCATTTGCGCGATTGGTTTCCTCTGCCATAACTCGACTATGGCGTCGTTATTGCGCGTCTGAGCGTTATTGAATGAATTTCCCGCAACAGATGTCAGGGAACGATCGACTGAGCTTCATCCCGAGAGCTCCGTGTGCCAGTTCCTCTTCAAGTTAAATCGCATACATCGCTTCGGGGCGTCGTGGCCATTTGCGTGGATCGAACTTTCGCACGTTAAGATTCGCTTAATCTAAGGTTGTAGTTACCCTATTTAATTTATTCAGAATTATATCAGAACCTAAATAGGAAGCTTTACACATGGGGATAGTTTATCACGTCTTTCGACGTGATGAATGATTTAAACTGCCGAGACAAGTTCTACGTCAGCTATCAGCGTCGTATTTTCAAAAGCAAGGACGTTACCTTGTATTTCTTTTGATCCTAAGTCCGGTGTTGCGCTTTATACCATATTTCATTGAGTGCGCATCTCTCCCCAGGGAAATGTGTAATGAAAGCATACTCCCCTCAGAGAGGATGCTCTCAGGAGGATGCAACTATTGTGTCTTTGGGAATTAGCGTTCCTTGGGAGGAAAATGTGAAGCTCCGAGCTGAAGGTCAAGTAGGCGCTCCTTTGTTAAATGGGCTTTTAGGGATAGAAAAGGCTTTTGTTTGGTTGTGAACCATTTTTTTGGATTCACTTCTGCCCAGCTTTTAGCGTTTATTAATTCTCCTTCAAATCCTACCTTATTTTATTACCTTCTTTCAATCTTGCTGTTCCTATGCGCAGGGTGTGAGAACACACCTCATGCACAGATTCCTCGTTCCCTTTATTTTATACGAAAAGGTGCATTTTTACTTCCTTTCACTGGACCACCTCTGTTGTAGTTAGGGAGCTTTGAACTAACTTAAAATCTGATCTGAAAGTAAACGTTATTTGATGGTATGTTCGACGTATTTGAAAATAGGTTCGATAGTTTGATCCTGCCGAAAAATGTATTCCTGCTGAAACATAGTGATCGTTTTGTGCATTTAAACAGCGTTTAACCTCCGTACCTCATTCTACATAGCTGATTCATTTGGAGTGGGAGAAGGCTAGAAAGTTTGAGACAGTTGGAGCTGGCCACATAGTTTCTTGAAGCGAAGTCGTTTGGTGGAGGTGGTGGTGACGTCGTTTGGTAGAGGTGGTGGGCGCGTCGTTTGGTGGAGGTGGTGGGCGCGTCGTTTGGTGGAGGTGGTGGGCACGTCGTTTGGTGGAGGTGGTGGGCACGTCGTTTGGTGGAGGTGGTGGGCACGTCGTTTGGTGGAGGTGGTGGGCACGTCGTTTGGTGGAGGTGGTGGGCACGTCGTTTGGTGGAGGTGGTGGACTCGTCGCTTGGAGCTCGCTGCTCACAAGCCACTAGACTATACCACTCCACTACGCCACACCACCACACCACTCGAAGCACACGTCGCCCTGCTCTCGGTGATCGATGTTGTCATTGCTGCCCTGACCCAAATTATCGTCAAGCAAATGAACTCCGACCGCCTGCCATGCGTCCGATCTTCACACGAGCCCCTGAGCAGGAAGCAGAGTTTGTCGCTCCGTTGCTTCCGTCGGCTCAAGAAACTAAGCGGCTCTAAATTCTTCCATGTGGACTGCCTGTTAATAGAGTTGCTATTTACGAGTCCTTTCGGTGCAAGCGGCGTCCGTTTAATATATTTTTCCAAGCGTTGCTCGTGTTAAACGCAGTTCCAAAGCCACCGATTTGATTTTCAGTGTCTTACTGCATTGTAGTTCTAAATTTTACGCGAGTGTTAGCTGGTTTTCTGCCCGGAAAAAGTCCCACGTACCAAGTATTTTGTAGGCTGAAATGCAGATTTAAAGTTTACCAATGAAAAATGCGCTCTCTATTATAATGTTTAAGATAAACTGCTAGTGAAATTAATTAAATGCTAATGAAAATTTCATGACCCTAAATGGGTGGGTGATTTGGACAGTTTTCCGTTTAAAAGCTTCGAGGGTTATTGAGTGTTCATAATTATTTTCCAATCGGATAGTTACTATTTCATTTCTTTGAATTTGTGTGCCGTACTCTGAGGACATTCAAAATTTTCCGATAGAATTATTACTCTCATCATACGAGCGAGCGAAATTATTCTAAATTCGCCTGCGCTTTTATGAATTTGCGATGGAGATTTTCAGTCCATTCCATCCTGTGGACGCAAGTTCGGCATTTCCTCGCCTGTTTCCAAGAACCGTCGGCGCGGCTCATTTCGTAGGAAATGCAGAATTTTTAGCTGCTGGATGTTTGCTAATTGTGTCGATTTTTCTGCTGCTTGGTCGATATTGCAGACCATCATGCGGTGGGCACCCGTCAATACACTCCATTTCGTATTCCTGAGTGACTGTGGTTCCATAGATCTAATCGATTATCCGACTTCAGTCAGCAGTTTCACAAGCGTTTGCGCATTGGCCGTTTCACAATTACAGCGGTCCCAACGATGTGCACGGGGCCAGTTCGTGCGTAAATTTAGCGTGTTTCCATTCCATTTCTTCGGCACAACTCGAGCCTTTCAGTGCCATTCACATTGCTCGCTTTTTTCAGTATCATTGGTGAACTGAAATTAAACGCTTTGTTCACCTATCAAATTCCGTGCCAGCACATTACGTGCACGTGTTTGATACGCGCACTAAAACACAAACCTCTTTCCGTGCGTGAGCTGTGAAGTTAGCACGTGTGGCATATTGGACGGCATGACCTGCGTTCGATATATAAGTATTGAGGTTTCCGAGAATCTATTCAGAGGGAACGCTTGTCAGTCGTTAGCGTAAAGGGAAATACGAGTATCCTGTGAACCGAGGGAGCGTCTGATTATGTTGCTTGACCTTTCCCTCAGGGAGAGGCAACTATTTTATTTTGGTAAGTAGAATTCTAAGGGGGAATATGTGAGGCCCCGAGCTAAAATTTAATTAGGCTTTCCTTTCGTTGAAATAGAATAGGTTTTGTTTCGTTTTGTTACGGACTACTTTTTCGCTTCAGTGCTTGGGTTTTCCAGCACCTACTACTTTCTTTATCAACTGATGTCTTATTTCGTGAACTTCTGTCTCAACTTACTGTTTCTATGCACCATGTGCGTAGATTCCCCGCTCCGTATAAGTCCATAATAAATGGTGCATTCCTCCTTCCTCTCTTCGAAACGCCTTTGTTGTGGTTAGAGAGGCTTAAACTATAACATCAAATCTAATGTGTTACTTGACCTCTAAATGTTGACGTAGTAAATATCACCCAGAAATACTTCCCTGGTTACTTGTTTTCGTATAAAATTATAACAAAAATTGAAACTGTTCTGATAGTTTACCCTATTTTAAACTCGATTATTTTATAGTTAAAATACTTTTATTTATTTTTATAAATAAAAGACATGAATGATCTCCACAAGTGTATTTTTCCTCAGAAAATATAAGTTTTAACTAGTGTAAATAATGCATCCATTCTTTCCTGACGTATCTAAAGCGTTTTAAAAGATTTTTCTGTCCTGAAAACTATTCTCAAGTCCGACGAGTCACCGTTTAGTGTTTATCCCAAAATTTACACCTGCATTCCTTCTGAACTCAATGTTGCTAAACTGTATTTTTCTGTTTGCTTCGTTCTTCTCGAGTATCCGGCAACGTGGAAGTTGAAATTGCGGAGCGTTTTTGAGCCAACTAAGTTTTGGACGGAAAAATCTTCCCGTGCACCTGCCTTTGGAAAGTTTCAACTCTGTAAGGCCTTAGTGACTCGCATCTCTGCCTAAGCGAGCCGTAACTTCATTTCCTTCCTGGTGAACTTTCTGAGAAGTCGAAGATTTTTTCGGTGCCTGACGTGTTGAGCAGGTGTGTGAGAGCGAGGCGTTTCGTAGCAAGAAGCCTTGAATTCTGTTCATTTTGCTCTTTGTTTTATCTCACGATGTGGCTGCATAAATCAGATATGATTTAATTAAATTACTAAAAAAATAGTTGCATATTCCGTAACGATTACGCCATCTCAGTTCACGTCATGAAATTGCTACCGGTATAAGTACGAGTTTATTAACAAGGTGACCGGGAATAACTATTTCGCATGTGTAGAAGAGAGAAAATGCATGCAAATTTTTTTCTTAATTAAGCTAAAATATGAACCCTTTCCATTTTTAAGTTAATTTTTGCTAGGTCGTCATTTGAGTGACGAGGTTTCACTAGACAAGGAAAGTTGCATTTGAAATTGACATCTCCTTTCTTGACCTGTTTTTATCATTCATTTGCTGCACGGTTTGTTGATAACAGAAAAACTCTGTTTATTGTTCGAAGAAAAGTATTTTAACAGTTTTCAAAGAAAGGTTCTTTTTTCTTTCGGTCTTAAAAGTTAGAAAACCATGGCAACTCTATCATTATGTTTGAGAAAGCCCTTCCTTGCCCATTTAGGTTATCTTGGACTCCGGAATTGGTTCGTGAACTCGGTTGCTGAAACAATGGATCCTTTCGTTTTTTTCGAATTGTTTTACCTCGCATCACATATACCTTTTTCACCATATACAATTACTAACACGTCAAAACAGAACCAAAAGAGAACTATATATGTTCTGCGCAGGTCAGTAAGACTAATGGCGGCCAAAGCTTGTGATCATAGTTGATGTCTGACAAAATTACTTCAGAATTTTAGATTAAAGTGCAGAAACCTGTCTGTTCTTAAATGGTTTACGATGAAAGAGGAAATAAAAACTTTCGCATCGGTTGATATTTTGATGCAATGGTTACAATCTTTTTAGTTTTCCTCGATTTTTTTTCCTCTAGAATCAATTTTAGAGAATAATTTTCCATCCACTTAAAACGTTATAATTAAGGTAAGTTTACTAATCATTCGTCATTATTTCAGTGAGAAGTGGCGTGTGCGACGGTAGATTATCTGAACTAAAAGCTTATTAGTTTTTTTCTGATATCAACTTTTTTTTTAATGGGATGTTCTTCGACCTCAAGATATACTCAACATTGAAGACTGCGGGTTTTGTAAATGACCATCGTAAAGCGCACTGCGTGGATCTTTTCGTGAAGTTTTTTCATGGCATCAACAAGTTTCACCCAAAATAAAGGTTCAAAACAATAGCATTCACCAGCGCGGATGCCGATCGCCATGTTACTCTCTGACTTCTGAGGAAAAATAAAAGAAGCATAGGTTTTTTTGTCGCTCTCTCGTTGTGTGTGGCAAAGCCTCCATGAGAACCCCTTGTCAAACGTAGGACTTGGTTTCAATTTTCTGTCTTCATTGCTTGTTTGTGTGTACTAAGGCGTCCTCGCAGCTCCCCGCACATACACTGGGGCTGAGCATTCAAGCCAAAAGAAAAAGGATACTACTTTTGTTTTCAGGTAACCGAATTCAGAATGTTAATATCCTGTCCCTGAGAGCTCGATATCTAGTACGGTTTCTTCGACGCCAGCGCCTAGCCAAATATTTTTAAGAGCTTGATGAGTCTGACGGTACTTTCAAGTAGAGTAACGCAGCAATTGGTTCAATGAAAATTCTTTTCAAGTTTGATATCTTTTCAAGGATGTGTAGATCTGAACGTCAATAATAAAATACACGTAAAAAAATCACTAATGCATGAAACAATATTCTGCCACGAGTCAGACGTCGTGGACGTCTGATGTTACACAATATTGGCAACACCGTCTACTTTCAAGTAAATTTTCGACGTAGCTTGTCTAATGTACGCTTCACGGTGTGATGTAAGGTAGCCGAAAGCACGCTAGTCTTTCCCGACCCTGCTTTTACAAGAGGGTCAGGTTAGGGTTCCCGACGGATGTCCTTATTTACGACTCGGTGGAGATCCTTGTTCAGACTTCCGCTGCTTGGAAGGTCTAAAGGTTTTTGTCTTGTCATTTTTGGAGTGTCTTCTTGAGATCAATTACCCGCGTGTTCAAAATCCAGCTCTCATGCGGGGCCCTTTTTTAAATTCGTGTCTGATATTTTTGTTAGAAATTTTTGGGAAGAAAAACTCAAGTTGGCTTGGTAAATATTATCAAAGGTCTGATTAATGTACCTCAGAAATTAGAAGATGAAGTGCACAATTGAAACCTTACATGGGCTGCCTGGAGTTGGAGATGTGAGTTAAAATTCTAACAATTTGTTCATCTGTGAGGTTGAGCGCGGCACTACTCATAGGAGTCACAATGAGGTCGAAAGCGAAGTTCTGTGGGAGCTAATTTTGTTACATTCAGTTCTTTCCCGGCAATTCTTTTGGAGGAAGCAATCTATTTTCAGACTTGTTTATTATTTTTTAAACATTGAGCTTGTTGGGAGAAGCGAATATCTCTGAAATCACTTTCAAACTTTTTTGTGATTGTATTTGAAACATTATCTTCAGGACGAGTTTACTCGTCCTCTGAAAACAGGAAATTAGGTTGAAGCGAGTTCTCTTATCCTTGTCATGCAAGGGTTAATTTTCGCTCGCTAATTGAACTTCATCGAAGTAACTGACGGAGTTCTAGGTATAATTTTGAGTTATTCAAATTGGGAAATGGGTGCGTTTGTTCGGTTGAGAGCAGAACATCGAAAATGTGATGGAAATTCGGATGCTTCTTAAATTTTCTAATCTTCAAGAAATGAAATTCGTATTCTTCTCTCGACACGAAAACTTTTCGAGCCGATTGAAATTTTTGGCGATAGAGATCAGTTTACTTTCGTTTATTTAAACAGTAGCCAACGATAGTGTAATAAAAATCGTTTTTAATCAATACATGAATTGATGAAGTAGTTCATTAGTGTGACTTAAGCTACCTATATCGTCGTGCAAATTCTCCTAAGCTCCTGAAATGGAATTCTTCATCATCGAAATTCTCGCATTCATTGTATCCATTTGGACACAGCAACGACATTACTTTCTACTTAACAGCTTTGCTTTTTGAGACAATTTTTCCAGGTGCGCTCATATTGCAATTACAAAAGTATTGCTGCAGCTGCCTGAACATTGCTGCAGCTGCCTGAACATTAATGCAGCTGCCTGAACATTGCTGCAGCTGCCAAAGTGTTGCTGCAGTTGCCCAAATAATGTTTCAACTCAACAAAAACGGAGACATTCACGCGCCTACTCCCCTCAACGTTCGCTCTTTAAGTCTCTACAACCCAGAAAACTAGGTCAGCGGTTGTGCATTGCTCTCATTCGAGCAGCAGCGGACGGCAGCGCCGCTCTGGTGCTCTCTAGTCTGACGCTCTTCGCCCAGCAGACGCCGCACTCTTCTGCTCCACTCGGACTGGGTCGTTCTACAAGCCATGGAATGTACATGCGATAGCTGGCGCGACTCTTTTGTTATTTTGGTTTTTTTTTATTGTTGTTTTGTGTCATTATTTGTTATTATCTTAATTTTAATTTATTATTTTTAATACTTGTTTGTTGCTTTGCTCTACTCTGACGATCGTTCAACGCTCCGTGAAATGAACACGCGAGAGCTGGAGCGACTATTTTTTATTTTGAGTATATATTTGTTTTATTGTTACTGTAATAATTTATAATGTTATAGGTTATTTCGTAACTTAGGAGTATAATTTTTTGTTGCTAAACGATTGGGTTCCACTTGTTGAAGTGAATGATGGCGGTCCCCTTGCGTGAAACTGGCGTCGATGTGGTAGTTATTTCTTCGTGATGTTCGTAATTAAGTATGGCCAGTTTTTGGATACGAAAAAGATGCTCTAATCTCTACTTTTTATCCAGTGGAATACAACCAAGTATATTTAAAAACCTTCCTCAGGGGATGCAAATATTTTATCGACGTGTATTAGTGCTTTCAGGAGGAAGATGTGAGGTCCCGAGCTGAAATTTAGATAGTTCTTTCTCTAATTGATATCGAAAAAGTTGTTTTTGTTATTTGTAGCGGACAACCTTTTTTCCATTCACTGAAGTAGAGAGATTCACCGCTCCCTTAATTCCTCTTTAAGAGGAACCTTCCTCCTTCCTCTCTTGGGAACACCTTTGCAGTAGTTATGGAGGCTAGGCTAACTTATAATCAAACTTGTTTCCAAAACTGCTCCGGTCTTGCTGTGTATATTGTTGCTGACGTAGATTAATGAGTACAGATGAATGGTCTGCACTTTCTCCGTCCTGTAACCTAGCGCTCTTACATTCTGTGTTCAATTATATTTTACATGGGTAATTCTTGTTATTTTATTCCTATAATGATGATTATGAGCACCAGAGCCACAAATTCACTATTCATGCCCATTTTTTCAAAACCTTCCAGTCGAGCAGCAACGTTGGCATCGAAGAGTTTAATAATGTGGCTACTATAGAAGGCTGGTCCATTCTAGAGGGTGGCTCTAATAAATGCGCTCATTCTTTGACTACTTAGTGCTAATGTATTTTGTTTTGATGTTGCTGTTAATTTACATAGATAAGAGTCTAACTAGCTGAATTAAAGAAATTAACGTTGAATTTGAGAAAATTAAATGCCATGAAAGAAAACTTGTTTGAACCTCAAACATAAAATTTAATAGATACATCAAGTCATCCGGGGTAAATTTTTTTGAGACACCTCGAAATTATCGGATGTTTTTCCAAATTATAAATTATGCTTTGATTTAAGTTTCCTTGTTCTGCTTCGTTAGTTGCTTCATGGTTTATTGAATGAAATCTCCGGACCAAGATTCTGGAAGTTAAGAAGTATCTCAAATAAGTCACTGCGGTTCATAGTGCATCGCCGTTCTTCAAGTGGCATAAGGCGTCGACAGTGAGATTTGTTGTCATTGAGACAAACGAATTTCGACATTTTTCTGGCATTTGTGTCTGATGGAGAACTCGCCGCGATGACGTTTGGACAGGGGCAACTTTACCTTAGGTCTCTGAATTTTTTTCGGCTCAGGCCAAAATTTCATAAGCGCTGCATTAGGCGTGGCTCAAGAGAGGCGCTTCTGGAAGAGAGGGAGGGACGTTTTGTCAAGGAGAGACTGGAGAGCACGTGACTGCTGAACGCAGAGTATGGCATTGCGCGTTGGCGTACTGCCAGGGTTTGTATTGCGCTTCCTTCCCATTCCGAGGGTACTTCGGTCAAACGAGCAGCTGGTTTTGATTAAATAAACGGGCTTTCAAGATGTCTCAACGCTCGAGTATCTTTTCGCAACTACCATTTCGGATTTGTGAGATACTGAAATATTTAAGGACTTCTCTATTACTATTTTACTCAATAACTGTTAGCAAATAAAACATCATAAACGATTCACGAGCTTACGTTAGTTTTGGCAGATCTATTCACTAGTGCAATTTCAAGGTTTTCAATTAAATTAAATTAGAAAGATTTTATGAACGATGATTATTAGCGACACAAGCCATAATGATAGTCTCCACAACGTCAACTTTGTTGCCAACGAGGAAATTTTTTAACTAAAATTGTCGCTTAGAATTGAACTCTTTACCCTTCTGATGTCCACAAGCGTTTGATTTTCCTTGGTGGACGTCTACGACTATGACTTAAACTTCGCTTGCCACATATAAAGTTCCAGATATACATTGTATGATTGTTGGCATTCCGGGGTCAATTAATACACTCGTGTAGTATGTTGGTCACGTGAGGGACTCTACACGAGAGACGTCACGCTATATTTCAGAGCGGCAGTCAATAACACATCTGGGTAAGTAATCGTCCTTACACATCAATTCTCTGATCGATAAGTTCATCGAAATATTTATGGCCATGACTGCACTTCGCCGCGGCGAGCAGTGGTTCCTTTGTTACAAGCAATGGCGCCTTGTTCTATACATCCATTTCTATAGTACACCTGTTTCTATAGTATACCTGATATTTCTATGTTAGTGGTTTTCCGCCTTTCACAAGTACGCTTTTCATGTCACAGACTGACTCCTGGCATGCAATTGTTTTTCCAGATAATATTATCGACTTGCAACGAGTGCGTACGATGTAATACTTTCCTCCAACGAGCGACTGCTTTGAAGCTCGAGGAAAAATCATCGGCGGATTGAAAACACTCTGCTTTGTTGTGTCCCTGACGTGGACTAAAAGTGAATGAACCAGCGTGCGATTGTTCTCCGGAAAATGGAAACTTGGTTTGAATAAATCAAGCAGTTCTCGGTTGAGGACTAAAGGAGACTTCTGCGTTTCCTTGACGATTTTGGGGATTAGGTTTTCAACGCTTATACTTTCAACAGGAGTAATATCGTAGCTCTGTTACGTACATATTTTTTAGTGGGTGAGAATTAGTTTTTCCATTGGTTAGGAGCAATATGTATTGTTTCAGTAGTTATAAATTAGCCAATGCGTTAAAAAAGTCAACATTTTATCAATGCGGTCTGCTAGAATTTGCACCTCCACACATGCTCTGGATTACGCTTTTGCCACGTGGCGTATCAAATGCAGTCATTTTTAACTTTTTTCTTGTTGGGTTCGATTGTTCTCAAGTTGAGGTTTTTGCGTCAAAACTAGAAGTAAAATTCATTTTAGGGATACAAATTTTTACGAGGAACTTTACTTAGTCGTATGCATTTCATTGGGTCGACCGACGTAAGTGTACATCACAACTTTGCATTGCAGAGTTACTCACTCTAATGCTCCAAGTAGAAAGCGGAAACTGAGTACACTACAATTATTCATGAGATTACCATTATAAACACAAAAAAAGATATGTCGTAAGACACAAGTATGCGATTTTTCTCATAATTCAGAGGGGAGCGAGCGATGGTTCAGCGAGCTATCAGTGTCGCAGCTCCTTTTTTGAGTTTTTCTCGAGTGTAAAGCAGGATCTAGTGAGCGTGATCCCCTCCTTTTGTCTTATGGTAGGACAGGAAATTGCGCTCCTACTCCAGATTGTGCTCCAGAGCACGAGTCTTTTTCAGCATCTCCATCGGAGCATGTGTCTGCTCACCAGGGAATTTTTAACTCTCTAAAGAGCTAGAGAACTGCTTTCTTCATTCGAAAAAACTTCTTTACAAGCTACTGTACATATTTGTCATGAAGCTCGTAGTTCATTTTGTTGAACTAGCACTTTCTTAGCAGATTTTATTATTTTCGTTTTTGTTCGGGTCGCAGCTCTCCGTGTTATAGTTCATCGTCTTATAAGGCGCTGCTTTGAAGCTTCAAAGGTACCACAAATTCGCGCTGAATACGTTCATTGATGAAAATATAGTATAGCATTCGACGAAATTGTGTTTTGTTTTATTTTTCCCCTATTTAATAATTAAAAAATCGCCTTTTAAACAGTAATGCTGTTGTATTTTCGTGAGAGCGCTGCTGTATCATCCTTCCACTTCGTGATGGAATTGACCACGCATTTGGGACATCAGTGATTGATTTTGCTACTAATACGCAGCAATTCATATTAAAAAACGATGCTTGAACTTTGAAGATTTTGTTTCTGATAGAACTGTCGAATTTTATTGCATTGTCTGAATGTGTGGTGAATATACTGCTGGTAACACTAAGTTTCATTATTATGTCATATCAGCATATCTGAAAGTGTATAGAGTGAAGTTGTAGTTATAGAGTGGACATAGATACAAATATTGTATCTAAGAGAATTAGCACTTCTAGGGGGAATACATGAAATCCCGAACGGAATTCTAAGTAATCCTACCTTTTGTTGGAGTAAAATTGATTTTTTGCTTGCTCCGAAACATTTTTTTTTCTCATTGCTGCCCAATTTCAGGGCCCACTTCTTTCTTCTTCAACTTCTATCGCATTTTATGAACTTCTCTAATTTTTCTGTCTCTGAGCGCAGGGTGTCTAGACACACCTTGCGCATGTGTAGATTCCCCGTTTCCTCTAAGTGCTTCAGGCATGAGTTTTTAATTCATTTTTAGGTAGTTTAGTATTGCAAATTCTTGGACGAGGCCTCGCCAATACCCACACTTGCAACACACCAGGTTTGCGGTTATGTAAGTTCACTAAATCCGTACTCCATCAGCAAAATGCCATGTGCCGCATTGACGAGAATTAGGATGTGTTGTTCCTTCAATGGGATGAACTTGTGAAGTGCAGGATCGGATGTTCGGCTGCGGTGCTGTGTTCCTGCACGTGTTTTCATTGCGTTCATCCTGTGGCGAGGTTAGGATGCGTTCTATGAGGTCAGGTCGTATTTTTGATGTGTGTTCTTAACAAATGCGCTGAGAATATCGTAAAAATTGTAATAGCATTGGAAAAAGCCTTTTTGAGTTACCCTTTTCTAAAGGTTACATATTCACTTGAAGTGCAGCAACTATAACGATGTATTTTTTACGATTGAGGCATCTCAGCGTTTAGCGTTGTTCCAAAGCTAATTGCTGGATTACGGAACTTTATTTTTTTTTTAGATTTTCCGTTTTACCTCAGCTTGGGAACTTGGAGAGGTTTTGAAAACACATGGGAAAGCTTCTCGATCCTTTTTTTTCGTCAACTTCTATTGAGCATTGTCGACCCTAAAAATGCTGTTTGCTCTTTTACCCTATGAGACTCTGCTTCGAAACTTGATGCATATAATTATTTTTGAAAATAAAGGGGCGTTTTGTCAGTCTATTTGTCCTATTTTCAATATACGATTAGAGAAAACTGTAAATGACAGCAAGCGGATAAGTAACGAGATTTTCAAAACATTAATTATGCCCAGAGCTATTGACCACCTTGATGAGAACGGGTTTTATCATTGGATTTGGCATGATGTGTTCAATGAAAATATTAGACGATTAGATATTCAGATTAGAAAATACTTGATTTTTTTGGGGGTCACAAATAGTTTTACCCTAAATAGGGCAACGTTCCTCAGTGCAAATGCAATCTATCTTGCAAATCGAAATAAAATCTATCTCCGGGAAGAAAATTTTATCACGGATCTAATAATGTCTTTATTGCCTTTGTGTTCAAAACTGTGGGAGTAATTCCATCGAGAATGTAGATAAAAATGAGCTGCTAAAAGATTTATTACATCGAAGCTCCAGACACTATCGAAGATGTCGAAAATTTATTACATCTTATAACATCTTCGATAATATCTGGAGCTACAGAGGCTCGCTGTGCTGCCTTGAAGTTTTTGTGGAAGTTACCTCAATTTTTTCATCGACTTCTTATGTAAGCAGAAAATTTTTGGGACTGACAAAACCCATATAGCACGTGTACAAACCATTTAGGTCTGCACTTCTCACATTTACTTATTTCTCTATTTGAAACGGGAAAATTTCATCCAAGGGATATTTCCCTCATTGAAAATCCACTTCTTCTTTTTATTCTTCGAGGTGAGTCCAGGAAAGCGCTCAGTCTCTCCTTTCTCTTCTATGAAGAATTGCCGATGATTAACTTAAAGCTTTTCTGGCGCTCGGTATGATTACTCTAATTAAGGTTCACTTCAGACTCAAGCTGGATTTTGTTTTAATTGTTTTAAATGAACGTAGTTTCCATTCGGATAATTTCATTCATTCTCCTCTTTCTCAAAATCTGACTGTGTGTGTGTGATGTGCAGTGTGTAAATGGCTTCTTGAATGTTAAGCTCTACTGTTTAATTCTAATTTACCTCCGTGATTCAAGTCAATTAATTGCAGCTAAAAATTTTCCCATTCATTACAACTTGCATCGCCACTCAACATTGATGTTTTACTTGTAATGTGTCTTCATCTTCAAGGTGATTTTTTTACGGTTGAAGAAATTCTAGACATTGTCCTTTTAATTTTTTCGGCGGCCAACTTTTTCATTTAAATTCAGATATTGGGCTGCATTACTTGCCTTTACTCTTCAAAATAACAATTTAAAAAAAACACAAAACGTCTGAGAAATTTCACGGTCCTCGTGGGAGGAAAGCATCGTGAGCGGGAGTATGAGGCACTAATCCAGTTGACGTCGGCGTGGGTTCTCGTGAGTAGCTGCGACAAAATTGGTTTACCGGCGACGACGCCAGGCTCCTACTGCCTGTGGATCTCTCGTTTTGAGCAACCAATACTTGACATTGTTCAGCACATTACTTACTAGCACATCTTAAAGTGGGAATAATCCAAGCGATCCGGGGCCTAGTCCTGGATGTTGTTTTCCATGGAGAAAATTAGTCAAGAATTGTGAATTACTGGCGATGACGCCAGCCTCTCGCTGCATGTCGAGATCTTGCTTGGGCAGCCAATGCGTGGCATTGCTCAACACATCCCTCGTTAGCGCATCTTATATTGGGAATAATCCTGGCGATTGAAGCTCTAGCCCTGGTCTTTGTTTTCCAAGGACAAACGTAGTCAAAAAATATGAATTTAATATTTTAGTCGTTAAATATGTGCTTATGCGGGAAAATATCGTAGTTAAATTTCCTGACGTGTTCTCCGTGTTCTGATATTCAGATTGTCACCACTCGTCGGTATTATAATTATTCGTATTGTTTCTTCCTAACAAGTTTTACCTCAGCTCCCTCACGCAAGAATTTCTTGAACTTCATTTTGCTTAGCTCCAGGACCATAGGCCAGTGTGCACATAGCGCAAAAGAAAAGCAGTCGATTCGTTTGAGCGTAAATAAATAGAGTATTGCGTAGCTGTGTATTTTAGAGAGCTAGCAAAATCTCCGGACTGCACAACCCGGCACGTCTTTCTCACTCGGGGCTCGTAGAAAGCACCTTGTATGCTCAACTAAACGACGCGTTTCTTACCGGCCACGCACAGTGTCGTTCGGTCCAGGAAAATGTGCGATATTCTAAACCTGTGGTGCTGCTCGATTTATAGGAACCACTCTTCGACCCATTATGAATCTCCGGCTTTTACATGAACCCTCCTACTCAGCATGATTTTTTTTCGAAAGCTTTGTCCGTCATTCTTGTGACTACAAGTCACAAGAATGTCATTCATCCAACGTACAACATACATTCTACCTTCATTCCTCACGAACTGTGTTGGAAATACACGTCGTACACCAAAGTTTAAACTCAAATAAAGTGCGCGAGCTTAGGTCTCCATTTATTGCTGCTATCACCGCAGCGAGATCCTCAAAGCTTATTACGGCCAACGTACAACACTATAAAAGAGTACGATACTGATATCTTTCATCATTTAGAAGTATGTAGTTCTTTTGAAGCCTCGGTTTGCTTGATTATTTTTACCACCCTAGGTAACATTCGCTGATAATTTTTATAGTTTTTTCTTGGTGTACAGCGTTTGATTCAACATCAGATTATAAAATCAAAATGCTTCCGGTTTCATTCACTTACCTCCTTCAACTGTACTACCTGTTTCATCTGTAAAACACTACATCAGTGTACTTTGGACGAGAAAAATCTCAACGCAGCTGTATTCAACTTTGGTGTCTTTAGGAATTTACGCTCCCAGGAAAATAAGAGAGGTCTTAAGCTAAAGGTTAAGCAGGCCTTCCTTTCGTCGGAATAAAGTAAACTTTCTGTCTTGTTACCATTTTTTTCGGTTCAAGCGGCTTTTCCTTTCCTTTTTTTCGAGCGGCTAAAAGGAAAGAAGCTTCTTTGCGAAAAAAACTATAGACATTTAATTTTATATCAAATTTTGGAACGACATTGAAGGTTTTATCTAGGCGGTTTTCCAATATTTGCTAGCATTTTTCTAAAGCAATGCTTCAAAAAAATGTTTTGAACACAGCACCTGCTTTAAAGTTGACGTCTAGTAGAGCTATTGCACAGCGTGGTTTTCTGATCGCAGTGCGAGATATGACCGGCACAAACATGTTTACCACTGCGTTTTTCTATTCTGCTAAGTACGGTTTATTTACCGCTTTGAAAAAGCGCATGTCGCTAAAATTCAGAGCTCCAGGTAGAACCTTTCCTTCACCTGAGTTTTTGTCCCTGAGACAACATCAATAGAGTGATTAAAAAAAGAATACTGCAAATTTTGTTGGCCTTCGAAAAGAAAATGGTTCTGAAAAGCAAATCACACCAGGAAAGCCACGTTCATTAGGCTTCATTATTCTCGGTAATTCCAACTGCGAATGACCGGCATTTTCATAATTCATCTAATTATGAAAGAGTCGCGTTACGCAGGTGACGCCGTAGTAGCAGACAGAGGCGCGTGTAGCAGCGCAGCTTTAGGTTATCGAATACGAAGCATCATCGCTCAGCGCCGCGGCCGCTGGTGCAGCACATGTGGCCGTCCAGCGATACTTGCTCTACGCATGCGAGTTCCACACCGAATGTGACCGCGGACTGTCGAAAAGCTGAGTTCTTCGAGAAACTGTTATGAATATTGGTTTCAATGAGTGCCATTTTTCACACCCATAGCGAGTGTGACCGCGTACTGTAAAAAAGCTGAGCTCTTCGATGAACTGTGTGAGGGCCCGAGCTTAGAGTTCGGTAGGCCTTCATTTTGTTGGAATGAAATAGGTTTTTGTTTTGTGACGGACCATCTTTTTTCGGTTCACTGCTGTCCTGTTTTTCAGCACTTACTACTTTCTTCTTCAGCTTTTTTCTTGTTTCATGAACTTCTTTCTTAGCTTACTGTTTCTATGCACCATGTGCATAGATTCCGCGTTCCCTTAATTCCACATTAAATGGTGCCGTACTCCTTCCTCACTTTGAACATCTTTGTCGCGGTAAAGGGAGGCTTAAATTTTATTGTAAACAATCTTCTAGGAACTGTCATGAACATTGATTTCATTAAGTGTTATTTTTCACTTCAACGCATAATTTGTGAGCTAGGAAATTTTTCAGGTGAAGTTGATCTTTGACAGAAATGTTGCTTTCAGTTGAAGATCAATCGCAAGTAAACCTTCATTTTCGCATGTCGTAATCTGTTGACGTGTAATGTGCAACAGGTGCGTTGTGAGAGCTTTGCTTGTTATGAAATGTCTTCTTAGACAACGAGAATACTTTTTATAATTCTTGACACATTCATCGCGTTTCCACGGTTGTTAATGGTTATTTTGGTTAGATTGTAAGTAGCAGAACAGGGAAATCAACTTTACTACTCGAATACATTTTTATCCTTCCCAAGAAATATGAAAATACAATCGCACGATAACATTTCACCTTGTATGATAACAGTTATTCCTTAAATAGATCGCGAAACGGATGAAATGTCATTCATTTGTACCGGTACGTGAATGACCACTTTCCCGAATGGTACAGTACGCGATGAACGTGTTGGTCTGTTGATGATGATTATAGCAGGAATGTGAACCATTAGTTTATGATGATTTGTTCAGAAATAATTTAATATAAGGGAAATTTAAGGATTAAATTTTTTTCGGTCTTACAAACTTGAGTTAACATGGTCTGTCCTGCAAAATTAATGTTTTTGGTTGTACCCTTATACTTCATTGATGTTCTCTTTGGAACTCAAATGTCGCAAGCATCGAATGATGGATAAGAGCGTGTGGCTATGATAACCCTGACATTCATACCCTACCACATCTGCTACCCATAGTAACATCTACCCATGGTAACATCTGCTACCCATAGTAACATCTACCCATGGTAACATCTGCTACCCATAGTAACATCTACCCATGGTAACATCTGCTACCCATAGTAACATCTACCCATGGTAACATCTGCTACCCATAGTAATTTCTACCCACGGTAACATCTCCCTATTTGAAAAACTGGAAGCGTATCAACTTTAAGTCTTTTATTGTTTTTTCCACATCGTCCCCGGTGTGGTGGTCGTTATTTTCATCACATCCGCACGGCAATTACCAACGCAGTGTCATGATGAGGCCGCACAACATTTCCGGTGGCTGGTCGGCCGCGGTGTCAGACTTGGGTCGATCTGTAGGCTGTGTCGCGGTAGGTTCTGCGAGTGCACAATAGAACTCAGTTTTATCGCAGAAAATATTGAAAAAAATTTATCCCAAGAAGAGAACCGATTGGCATATTTTTAAACTTCTATTGTCTATGCACCTTGTGCATATATTCCTCGTTTCCGTAACTCCCTACTAAATGGTGCCTTCCTCTCTTTAGAACGCCTTTGTTGCGATTAGGGAGGCTTAAGCTAACATTTAATCTATTCTCAAACCTCTACTTAAACCTCTACTCAAACCTCGTGCGTCCGGCACCAACCACGCACAGGTACCATAGTATGAATGGAATAAGAGGAATGATATTCAATTTCGCGCATAAGCACTAGCACATTCAATTTTTAAAATTGAAATTCAATATTGAAATTTTAAAGTTATTAGTCACACGCCGAAAGTTCAAGTTTCCACATCATTCGCGACCAAGCATTGTGGAAGACAGAGTCTCTCCTAAATGAACTGCCATATCCTGCCTGCCTCAGCGGCCACTCAATTGACTGTCCGAGCATCGCAGCTTTATGCTCTCTCGTTTGTTGAACTTAAGAGATTCCTGCAGAGAAGCTGAGTCGGCGTTTGAAATGATTCTAATTCTCTTCTGAACTAATTTTAATATTTAATCTTAGTTAATATTTGTGTTTAATATTTACGTTTAACATGTTCAATTTCACTTTCTTTTAATTTAATTCCCTCCGCAAATTATACGACGAGCGTTTTCAACCTTCACTTCGACGAAGTTGGTGAGACTTTACAAAATCCTGACGAACTTCTCAATGCTGAAATGAAGGGTATACTGAAAACCTATACCTGATTGTGATGCAGTACCCATGGCAGCGTCCCATTTTCTTTTTTCCTCCCAACGCAAGTATTTTTTAGTTCACACAGGTGTGTAGTAAAATAAACCAAAAATTTTGACCTTGAATTGAGCTATAGAAATAGCGAGCATATTGAGTAGTCAATGAATCACGTTTTTTTACCATCAAGTCGATGCACATCATCTTGAACATTGTTTTTTCAAATAGAGTGTAACGAACATCAGGACGTAATTAAGGATTTTCCCGGAGGAACCAGGACCCATCGCTCCTACTTGGGTCGAGTGGGGAATTATGGCTAAGTTCTCCCCCTTTTCCCAACGGGGAGATTTACCGGGCTGGCATTGCCGGGAATCGAGCCGGTAACTTTTCCCGTGACAGGCGCACGTAGAGTGAGGTGACAGTAGTGTGCATTGTTGCTTCACTTTCCGAATGTCGCATCTGCTGTAAGGTTTGTCTGTGTGCCAGACGCTTCAATCAGAGTATCTTTTAGTTTGAACAAGACTCTGTCTGTACCTAATTTTGTGACAAATTAAAGTCTTCTCCTAAAGATAGAACTTTGAATGACTGCCAATTTGCTTGTTAGCGCGTTCACATAAGAATTTTATGCATAATTTTTTATACTATTATTGTATTGTCAAGTGTTAATTCTTCGATGTGAGTAATGAAATGACTTGGCGAACTTTTGTTACAAAAATCTTGAATGCTTAAGGATCTAAAATCTTAACTCATTTCCTTTAATCACGACTTCGTTATAAGGTTACCACGGGAACAAGTAAAAGTAATTTTAGCTTACCCTGGAGAGATTTGCTGAAGCATTCTTCGTAATCAACATTGTACGTCCAGAATGTGACAAGTGCTAAAAATTTCTCAAGCGAGTTGTTAGTTTTTCTTGGTCGGACACAATTTCATGTTATATATTCTTGATAAATTTGTGGTAATTTCTGAAATCGTTTAAATTTATCACTCAAAACCGAACGAAAATATTGTCTTCGGATCTCCTATGATCTACAACATTTAACAATGAGGCCTCGGTGATGACAAATTTGTATCTTCAACTGAACGACTGCTGCCTTTTCAAATCTCTATTGCGCTTATTTTACAGCAGAAAATCCGATGAGTATGACGGAAAATATTTTAAATTCATATTAGAATTTGCGTTGGAATGTGCCGAAACTTTTCCAAGATGTCTTGTACATAATTTCATTGTCCTTGATTTCTTTAATCGCTCAAGTTTTTGCTCCGGTGTCGACCAGTTTGTGCCTCAGCAGGTGGCACCATTTTTGTTATTTTTTAAACTTTTCTTGGAAGGAAATGCTTGTATTCGAGCCGGTTATTTAAAGGAATGATTCAATTTTCTTGTTAGTTTCATATCGTGACATGACAGTTTCTTCGTCATACGGTAGAAGCGTTTTCGATTCAAAGCAGTCTGCCTGTAAAATGTCATTCATGCGTGTTGCGTAGAAAATGTCTTGACGCTTTTATTCCTCATTGGGGACACTATAACATGTGAATGAGAAACGTGTTTAAGTTGCACTCATTTTGCTTCATGATATGAGAAGCTATCTTTTTTTTGTAGCGGTATCCGACCATTCAAAATTTCTTTTTTCTCTCCTCACACGGCTTCCGTTTAATCCTTCAATCAGAGAGCTCGGATGAAGTCCTCCAAATGATCTCAGGAGACGATGAGAACTCCTCTCATTCTCAAATATACTCCGTGTGACGGTCACCGCAGAATGAAAACGATAGTAGTCTTTTAAAAATACCATTGACTTTATGTACGAAATTTCTTGACTTTATCCTTGAAAACTACAGTTACAGTTAACTACAGTGTTGAAAACTACAGTTATTGATCCCTCAAATATTCATTTCCCTTGATCCTATGAATGGCAAAAATCGAAGAATGCTCGACAGCACTCAATGATAAGGCATTTGAAAACCAACATGTAACACGACCTAAGTCAACAAGATTGAAACGAATCCTCCTTTCATCCAAGAAGTTGTACAAGTGAGACATCTCTGGAGGGCACCCAGTCATGTTGGCCTCGCAAACTTGACCAGTAAACCTGCCTCTCTCAGCAACTTGTATTGCTTCGGAACTTCTCAACTTGCGGGAATGAGGGGTTTTGTTCGCTTTAGAACTTAACTTGGGCAGCTCAGCTGCTGTAGGAGAGCGCTCAGACTCAGGATTTTTATATAATTTCAGGCTCTTCCACAATTTTATGTCTCAAGAGTATTTCAGTTGCTTTCATTTCGGTTGCTTTCGTTGAATAAAAATTGTCAACTTGTAAAATTGCCGTTGGTTTGATCTCTGAGTTTTTTCTTCTTTTAAACTTGTGTTGTTTTAATACGAACTTGCTATCGCGTCGAGAAAAACGGGCTTGAGATTAATTTGATTTGGTTTTCAACGGGATGGACAGGAAGTTCAAAATTTCTGAATCAACAAGCTCACTTTAATTTTAAATGGATGCATTTCTGATATTGATGTTACAAAAACTATTCCAATCTTCTCGGAAACTTTTCAGAAACATTTTTACTTGTGCTTTCGGTTAACGATTGAAAATCAGGAAAAAAATTTCGTACGTCAAAAAATTGGAATGCACTGGCCAAGTGAAAAACCTTTGCCTCATTTTTTCCTCTCCGACCGTTATGACATCAAAAATGATCTAGTTGAATGAAACTTCATCTTATGAAAGTCCAGCTAATGACAGCGTTCCATTCAATGTGAAGCACGTTATTACGAGATATTATTTTCAGCCTAATCTGATTCAAGTGAGAGGGAGGAGCTCAACTGTCGCGTGACACACTTTCGGTCAACGAGATTTTTGTAATATGGCTGATCGCAAACCTAATTTTCATGTGTACTTGAAATCAAAACTTAATGAAAGTGCAATCCATTTAATGGGCGCCTTTTTAAATATTCTACACTGAAACTGACTTTAATTAGATTAGAATATTGAACTTCAGTTCAGCCCGCTGTAAAGAATTTCTTTGATTCCATACTAAATAGCGTCTTCCTCTTTTCTCCCTTGGAGACACATTTTACGATGTTAGGGAGGCTTTAACTAACTTATCTAATGAATAAACGGGGTAGTTTTGTGTGCTGAAAGAGTGAATAAATTCAATTACGTTGCTTTCATTTCTAAATTCACTATCAATATTTCTTGTCCTTCTTTCTGATAAAGTGGCGTTAGAATGATGATAAAGCACATTGACAGTGAAAAAAACACACGTACAGGCTTCGGCAATATGGTTTTTATAGACCATATGCACGCGTAGTTACCTTCGGCAATATGCACGCGTAGTTATAAAAACTCAATTATATTCGGATGTTTTTTTGTCCTGCAATGAATTCAATACTCTAACGTCCTTTTTATGTTTGTTGCAGGTACGGATGACAATGACCCTCTTTATTGTTCGCTCAGTCGACCTGTCGGAATTTATCACGGTATGTAGTCATACTCGATCAGTTTGCAAAGCAGGTATGGTTTGTATACTAACTTTGTGATCTATAGTTTTTAGCAGCTTGCGATGTTCCATAGCCTTTCAATTCTTTCTGCACCCTAGTTTTCCAGCTTACTGGTGTTTTAATCATTTTTATCATAATTTCGTTGTTCACTGAGATTCTGATCATTTCGATTCTTTGTTTTTTTTTCTGATTTTAGATCGCCCCGCAAAATGGCTGTTCAAATTTCCGTTCGCTGAACCTTAGCTCATATTAGCATATTAAGCTTAATTTATCGCCACTTGCGACTTTCAGTCGACGTGTAGTCTAGTGGTCATAGTTGATTTATGTTTGAATTTATTTTTTTCTGAAATTTAGCCTTGCCTTAATTGAATTGAAGCTTTCCAGTTGACGTGTTTTTTTTATCTTTTTATTGATTTTCATTTTGAGCCTGAGATTAAAACATAATCTGTCCAAATGACCTGTTCTTATTTCATATTCCAGTAATCTGGCGGAAGATCGGTCAAGATTCAAAACGTTTTGTTCGTCATGCACAATTTTGGAAAATTTTGTAGCACTGTCATTGCTTACTCTCTTTTATTCTCAGGCTAGTATAATCATTTAGAATAATCTTTTGTTTTCCAAATGTTGCGATTTAGATTTTTAAATTGAGCAATTTCAATTTTGGTGTACTTTCTAAATTGTTATTTAAAGCATCTCATTTCAAGTCATAAGAGTAACTCAAACCATTTGTTCACTGGAACTAGACACACTTCCCTTTTGATCAATTTACTGTTGGTCTATGAAATGTGGTTTCGATGTTGCAAACATCGCCAGGCATAGAAGTTGTAAAGTTACTATCAAAAAAGTTACTATCACGGTAATAAAAATGCAAAACTAACGCTTCAGTTACTTCAGACACGGTGTAAAGTATTCGAATGAACAACACAACATGTGTAGATAGGCAACACTAAGGTAGTAATGTGAAATACGGAACAAGATGACTAGACTAGGTAACATAGCATTGCGCAACATTTTATATGATGGTGATTCAATAAAATAATGATGAACTTGAACTTTTCTCAAGCCTGTAAACTCTATAAATCCAATCGCGGATGGTGTAAAAAATTGCAAAGTTACGCTCAAATTGGGCGTGCCAAAACATGGGCAGTGTGTGTACTACTCAAGTCCGTGCTCTTGGACACTTAGCAAACCGGGCCTTAATTCTGTATGTCGCCAGCGGACTTGGCTGTAATGAAGCGTGTTGCTTTGCATTATCTACGGTGGCGTGTCTAGGTAAGGTCGCGTGTGGCATTCTGTATGGACCTCATAAAATATTGCTTTGTGAGTTGATGGACAGTACCCCACCCTCGTTGCTACGAACTGATTACTTTTTGTACGTGTTATTCAAATTGTTCGCCTGTAGTGTAAAGCTGACGAGTCCAGCGTAATGGAATCGAGATCAGGTCGAGGCTGGCTGCACCCAGTGAACTGGTGGAGCCACGGTATACCGTGGTGGAGCTAAACTACACGCTTCAGTGGTGTGACTACAAAAGGAAACTATGGAGAAATTTTGCTGTAGTTCTGTATAGGCTGATGAACAGCTTGAAATTTCGTCAGAACGCTGTTTTATCTCCATTTGAGTATGAACTTTGAGTTTAACGTTGTGTCCGATGGGGTATGTTGTTGTTCTTTGTACTGACTAACTGAGCACTATTTGTGAGCACATGCATTCTAGAAACTAGAAAGGGTGATTCACCATTAGGCACGTGGGCCATCAGATTTTCGTCAGTTAATTGTTTGTCTGATTGGTCTTCTGCCCTCACGCGCTCGAGAACAGTTTATGTTACTGGAAGTACTTTTATGAGCGATAGCGAGCAGCTTCTCTCGTGATTATAGAAAACGGAGAAGATGGGCATAGGAGGCTGTAGGGGAAACTCTTTTTCAACCAATGAGCTTGGCTTAATTCTCTCCTCCTCAAGTTACGAAACTAAAAAGGCTCTGCTATTGCAACGCATGTTTAAAATCGAGCGATCATTAAAGGTGTTTCTTTGTATGTGGCCTGTGACTGTCAATAATTTACGCAGGCGGAGAACGGAAAGCAGAGTTCCTTGCTGTGCTATTAAAATCGTACATTTTTTTTACCAGAGTGATGATGTTTCAACACGTCAGGCATTCCATGCTCACCGTCTCTATGGTTAGTGCAACGGTTGTTCTGTACGTGTCGTTGCTCTTCTCTTCTGCGTTAATGCTCGAGAGGCCCTTAATGTTGAAGTTGGAGCACCCTGATTTGAAAATTAAATTTTAAAGGTGACTAACTGTGACAGAATTAGAGGGAAACATGTACTCCTGCCGTCCAATTGTCGGTAGAAAATAATAAATTTTCTCATGTCCTTGGAATGCTGGCTTTCGAATAGTGAAAATAAGACATGTGATGTACTGTTACTTGATCACTTTTTTCCAATAAGACGCTGGCAGTTGCTCACTTGGTGAGTTAGAATAGTTTGAGCTGGGCTTGTTGAAGTGAAATCTATGTGAAATCTACAGATCCACGATCCGGACGGAACGTACGGGACGGATCCACGATCCGTCCCGTTGGGGTTGCTCTGCTTGATTTAATAATAATAATAAAGTGTACAACTCAACAAGTTTGGAAAACTTTCGTCCCTGTGTGGAGTTGATAGAACATTTTGCTTACACTTTCACTTGGAGAACAGAAAAATGGAATGAGATAAAGCAAACGCACAATGTAACCAAATTTTGACCTTCAAAAATCCTTCAAATGTTTTGTTCGTCGGGTCCTACGTTGCTGTCATTGTGATGGATGTTCGTTTTCTTTATTTAATTGTCGTGACATTTCTTTCTATTCGCCACATTCATATATTTTCTACTCTCCATCAATCATGAGAAAGTATGTTTTGAGCTGCCACCAGCCCACTATTTGGGCAAATAATATTTATAGCAAATCAATTATCAATAATGATCGTCATAATTAATTAATTATCTTTGTTCTTCGGTAAGCGTGAGGTCAGAGCTAAAGGCTATTATTAATGTGCATTTTATCTTTATATTATCATCCTCATCTCTTCATCATCATCTCTTTTCATCGCCACCTCTTCCTAACTAACAAAGGAAATTAAAGACACGAAAGATTACAAAGGTTCGCTATTAATGCTGACATCTATCATGTCACAATGCTGTTGAGGGAGATGCTGGTTAGACACATAGTAAATATGTTTAACTTATCTGCGGGATCCAGTTTAGCGTTGATGAAGTAAGTGCGAGGAGGCTGGCTGCTTTTACGGTCAGTTATCACTATTAATTAGAATAAGTCGAATCTCCAGTTGATTAACAGTCAATTGTCACTTTTACAGTAGTTTAAAGCGAAGCGGGTTCATCGCCAAAGGCGATGAACCGCAGTGGAAAACACCAGTGACGCTTATATGATCTTATGCTGTTCTCTTCAAAATCTCGGTTATTGAGGGAAGTTCCTTGACTGCCTTTGACAAGCCCCCGCGTTAGACTGCCCGCGTTAGACTGCCCGCGTTAGACTGCCCGCGTAAGACTGCCCGCGTAAGACTGCCCGCGTAAGACTGCCCGTTGCCCACTTCGGCTTGAGGAGCCGAAGGCGCCTCTCCTACGTTAGCGAACAAACATGTTACGACAGCCGTTAGTTGTTAATAAGTGAAAAGCCCACGATAGTGATAAACATTAATGAGGATCCCGCATTCTATCTATTGAAATAATAATATCCTGTCTGATTAAGGTTCCAAATACAAGAAGTACATTGTGAGAGAGGAATAAGAAAGTGGTATCCGATAACTTGAAGTTGTGATCCCTCGGTTGCGTCGTGGTGGTGATGTAGAGGAGGGAAGCTGGTGATGATGGTAAGGCGTCGATGGTAAGAAAATTCTAGAATTTGACATCAAATTTCGGTCAAATTGACTACCATGACTGCTTGAAGAGATAAAAAATATGCTCAAACTTCCTTAAAACTCAAAGGCCGTCTCTTGAAATAGCTTTATTTTCGCTAGGATAAAATTCTGGAATTTCACACCTCTGGATATTTGTAGTGCCCCAAGTTCACAACTTTCAAACTAGGCTTGAAACTAACACGCTCTTAAATTCCTTGGTAAATTGAAAGTAAATAGGTTCTCAAGTAATGAACGTGAAAATTAAATATGAAAAACAATGTATCCTCTCTAAACGCTATAGTTTATAGAAAAAAATGCGACAGATAAATCTCTAAACGCCAGTTGGTCCTATGAATCTTTCGGCCGAATCTTGTGTTTTTGGCAGTCCGCGAACACAAACACATGAAGAAAGGCCAGAATTCGGTGTTGGCGTTTTTGAAACTGTTGGAAAGCTCGAAATACAAACTTTCGTAGAAACAGCGAATGCTCGTTTGTTTACGTATTTTGAATGGTGTTTTTGCTTGTGAATTACTTAGTTTCTACGTCTTTTTCCCTAACTTATCGGTTTGTGTTTTTATCGCAAAAACAGTGAATTCCAAGATTGCATGGAAATTGTATTTACCGAAATTAACTACGTAACGTGTATAACATTAATTCAGTAATAACATAATGTCAATCGGTTTAGATTTAATTTATGTTAATTTAATTAAAATAAAAACTCACCGAATATGGATGCTGCCCGCAGACAATTCACGCCGCCGAAAACGTAGTCTGGAAACGATTCAGAAAAGTTTGTGGTTTTGTTGACGTTTTGTTGTGTTAGTGATTGACAAAAAGTTGGATAGTGTAAACGGGCCTTAACTGTAAAGCTATCGTCAGAAACAATGGGACATCCGATAAGAAACGTTATCAAAGTGTACTTTTCCTTAGCTCGAAATTGGTAATTTTATCTTACTTGCGTTGCTAGTTACAAGTTATAGGAACGTTGGTACACAAAGTTATTTATCACATATTACTGCAGAATTTGCTCATCTATTGATCAGCAATGTTAATATTGTTCTGTTATGTATTAAGCATAATCTCTTGTTTAACTTTTAACAATGTACATGCTTGTAGTATATGAATCTTTCACATCTTTTCCTTGCTGCTTATCATGCTTGGATTTTTTTATTTCATTTTCGTCGTGGTCGAGATTACCATCTTTTTGCCTGATTGGAGATGAAAAGGTAACTCTTAAAAAGCCACTGATTGGTTTCATGACTCAAAATGATAGCATAATTTGTTTTGATGATAATTAACATTGCAAAATGATGACAGAAATTGCTTCGGTTTCAGCTGCCGTCCAGTTTGAACGCATAATTACAAATCGACAACCGCCATACTGTCGTATTTATTCCTGAAATCCTCATTACAGGAATTTTTAAGAACTTGGACTCGAGAAATACGTTTAAAAACGCATGATCCACATTTTCCACGCTCTGATTAATTAATGGAAGAAGGTTTCACTGATATCCAGTCTTAGAAAGATATTGCTTGAGGAAACTTGAGTGTTTCGTCTTGTTACAATTTCATTCAGAATTTTTAATCTCAACTAACTCCATACAAGAAACAAATGCACGGAGGTTTTCTTGCCTCCAAGTGTTTAAAGTTTGGTTTTTCGAAGCAGTTTTGGATTCGTCCGCGTCCTCAGACTAATGTCGAAGGTCGTAGCTGCGGTCAGCATGGGTCGTTGGCTTGTGGCGCTTGAGGCTGCAGGAGCGCGTATCCGTTATACCAGACTACACTGGGTAATTATTGTGTAACTGTGGGAAGACGGTCGAGTTATAGCGGAGCTTGGTGCCTCTCACAACCGTATGCTGCTGACACGCTGTGTTCTTATGGTTCCTGTTCATCCTCATAGTGTACCTTTTGAGGCCGGAAATTCTCAGAGCGCAGAACTCATGGAAGGTGCAATTTATTGAATTTCCGTAGTGATTTGGTTTGTTTTTGTTTTTCGAAGTCAAGTTTTACTATTAAATAGATATTTGAAAGTAACTGCTAATTTCTATTTCAAGGCTTCCGCTGAACGTAAAAGTTTTACCTCTACCGCGTTGGTAACTCGCCATGTCTAATACAAAATTATGTTCGGCCCCCTCTTAAGGAGCGATACAACTACTGTATCTATGGGAGTTAGCTCTCCCAAGGCGAACATGTGAGGTCCCGAGCTAAAGGTTAGGTAGACTAGTATCTTGTTTTTATGAATTTCTTTCTCAACTTACTGTTTCTATGTACCTCGTGCATATATCCCTTGTTCTTTTAACTCCATACTAAATGCTGCCTGCCTCCTTCCTCTCTTTGGAATACCTTAGTTGCTGCTATGGAGGCTTAAACTAGCTTATCTAACATGTGTTCGACTTCGGAAGTTACACTTTCCATCGTTTTTACTTGGTTACGTAGTGGTAAGATAATTTTTTCTTGCTCTTCCTTGGTGAATGATTGCTAAAGCGAACATATTCTTCCTTTTTAAATATGACGGAGTCTTGTCAAAGGTTCTTTCATTTCACGTGATTGGAAAAGAATGAACATTTACAGTTCTATCATTCGTCGCGCGCCCGAAAGTTAGCACTTGGAAGTAGGGATGAAACTATTCCTAGACGAACTCTAGGATTTGGAAAATCTCGTCTATTGACGAAATTTCTCAGAGTCACGAGGTGCGCTATATGTGTCAAGACTTCTTTTATCACTGCATCGCAATGCTGCTTGAAGCACTGGAAATTGTATTTCCTCAAATAAATTCTTAATTCCTTCAAAATAAAAAATACAGTAGCAACAGGGAGAAATTTGTTTGCAGTGTCCGGTAACGCTTGTTAAATATTAAGTTTCGTAGCGAAGGAACTCCACACGTCAAGCACTATTCTTTTTATCACTTCACGAAAACTCATTTATTCAGTCAATCTTTGAGTGCTACATCTGATGGATTCTTGTTTCAAATTTACCACAATTTTTCAGTTTTTCATAGCATAAATAACAAGGATTGGTCGCATAACATGATGCATAACTCGAGAAACGACTGAACTGGAACTTTGATTATAAATTATGGTAGCTACCACGCTTCCGGGTTTTCAGGTTTCGTTGCAGGTTAAGATTTTCGACTATTTCGTTCACAACGCCCTCTACTCTGCGGTCACACACGAATTAGTTTGACGATAACTCTCCAGAAAACTTTGGCAAAGGTGAAAAGACTTTTATTAAAAGTTAGCAGAAACTATCTGTGTTCAAAAATTTACCCTCGGTAATTTTTGACAGGGACGTGAAGAAAAGTAGTGCGAAACAAGCGTTCTTTGAACAGATAGTTAAAATATCTCATCAAAATCCTGTTTTGCTCCTCCATATTTAAAATCCTCACTCTATGGGTTACAGACTTAAGTCTTTTTCTACCTTTGCAAATAAATGACACTTTCTATTTTTCATACAGACATTTATTGCGGTTTCCAGTAAACTTATTTCATTTTTGGTCCCCTCAAGGGGATACAACTATTGTATCTATGGGAATTAGCGCTCCCAGGGGGACAATGTGAGGGCCCGAGCTAAAGGTTAGGTAGGCTTTCTTTTTGCTGAAATAACATTGGTTTTTTGTTTTGTTACGGACCAACTTTTTTTTCGGTTCACTGCTGTCCTGTTTTTCAGCACCTACTACTTTCTTCTTCAACTTTGATCTTGTTTCATCAACTTCTTTCTCATCTTACTGTTTCTTTGCCCTTTCTGCATAGATTCCACGTTCCCTTAACTCCACAATAAATGGTGCCTTCTTCCTTCCTCTCTTTGGATCTCATTTGTTGAGGTTAGGGAGGCTTAAACTAACAAATAATCTAATTTCATTTTCTGGTATGTACACTGGGAGCGATACCTACTTGTTAAGAATTTATCTTTGAATAAAAGATCAAGTCATCGCACCCATACAGCTTATAACGTGCCCTTCTCGTTTTTACGAACTGTTGTTTATGAAGATGTCAAGGTAGAATATTTGACTGGTATAATGGAGAATATTTGCAAACCGAAACTAGAAAGCTTTGTTTCCAGCAAGAGAAATCGTTACTTTACTAAAGTATTTGTTTCATTTAGTACGTTAGATATTTGTGAGCGTTGATAAATGCTTCAGATAATGAAACATTGTTAACCCGGTGATAATTTTTTTTCCTCTGTGCGAGTTGACATCCACGTAAAATGATGTATAATTCGATAGTCCACTAATCTCTAATGATATTTCATTTCTTTCATTCATTTGTGCATTTTTTAAAGTTTTCAATTCAAAATGGAATCATGCGCATTATATTTCGTGTTATTCAAAAGTATTCATAGGAAGATTCATTATAGGATATCATGAATCAGTGTAGTAAATGTTACTTTTCAGTTTAAGGACAGTTATCAGATGGGTGTAGGAGGAATTTCAGGCTGCTCATGCTTTTTTCATGAAACCTTTTTCTTAAATCATGAGTTTTGCTTTAGATAAGCTCAACGTTACCTAACCATGACGAAACTCAAGGCAAGTTTTTTTACAGACTGCCGTGTTTTTGTACATTGTTTTTTTGTTTTTACAGGGATAATATTTTATCACTTTCTAATATGGCGTTTTCATTAAACATAAAATCTTTTATTTCATGGCCTTACAACTCTTTTTTTTACATATCATTAGCTAAATGTTGGTAAATTTTCCATTCATCTCGATGTTCTCAGAGAACAAACGGTTTTCTACCCCCTCGAATTCTGAAATTTTTTGCTGAAATTGTTAACCTAACTGAAAACTGCGGTTCACACGGTCACATCTTGCCTAGAATTTTCAACTCAATTGTGGTTCTAGCAGTGTAACCATGGTTAATTACCCGTATGTTACGCATTCATCTAAATACATTGCGTACAATTCGTAAGTATTGATTCACTACATTTTGAACTTGTACCCTGATTGCTGTTTTTTGCACTTAAGGTGATTCATGCTCATGCCGGTTTATCGTGGTAATGGGAAATTAGTTTGAATTGCATATTTTCCCCGAGCTTTCGGTACACTGATACGTGTACTCTCATAAAAGTGAAAGAAAGGTATGAAACTTGAAAACATGTGGTGCGGGTGATCAAGGGCAATGCGAAAACCCGTTTATGAAGAGTTGTTAGACCCGAGCATTGAGGTCTCGCTAACCTCAGATCGCTCTACGCCAACGGTCATACCGATGCTGCCTAAATTTTCTTCTTCGTCAGTATGCGGCAACCTTTTCTCTCATAAGGGTTAAAAATTAGTCAACCATGGTTCTTCAGTATCATCGAAACTTCTCACCAAGATTATTCTTAGTAGACCTATCTCGTCCTTGAATTTTTCGTTTTCGGCATGGTACTCAGAGTATTAAAGCCAAAGCCTTATTTTTTATTTTCTGTGTACTGGGGTAACTGAGGTCGCCTACAGAGCGGAGTCCGCAAACAGACGGCTGACGGCAGCCAAATCTGCCAAAATGTTGTCAGTGGTTTGTTAGTGCTCGAGGTGAATGGACGCGCGCAAGTGGCTCCAGCTTTCAAAGTGATTAATTCAACGATTCTTATCGATGTTGAGAATTTACTGTGAATTTTAGAAAATTTTATTATTTCTTTCGCACAAAATGTTTTGATGGTCTGATACGCTTTCATGTAATTTCAGTGGTGTAATTACTTGTCCTCCTGGGAGAACTGGCCGCGAGTTTCAAAGCAGCGTCGTGGGTTCACAGCTTGGTTTGGTTGCAGCTGTCGAATTTTTTGCACGAAAATTACAATTGAACCATTTTATGTTACTTTATGAACAATTTACAAGCATCTAAAACTTGACTTAGAAGATGGAAGTTATGGAATGTCGTAACAACAATGGCGGTGTGGTAGATTCTAACATAACTCACGACAACCGTGAAGATTACCCAAGCTTCCCCTTGTGCTCTGCGCCTCCGCAGTACCCTTCTCATCGTCTCTCCTCATCGAGTCCCTCGCATCACTCCACGCCACTTCACTCCAATTCCGTGCTTCATCACTCCAGCTCTGTGCCGCATCACTCAAACGATGTGCATTATGCCGATGATGTTGCGCACCACTCCAACGCGTTGCCACATCACTCCAACGCCATTTCTCATCACAACGCTTCCCCCCCGCGGTATTCTAGCGTGCCTCCTAGCGTTGAAGGAGCAGATGCCCACGAAACGATTGGCATGGAAGAATTGGAGGAGCTGGAGCTACTCGAAAACGCTAGGGATAAATACACCGATGATGAGTACGATGAGGATGAAGGTGGGTATCATCGCCGGTGAATTAGCGTGATGATTTTTATCAAGCAAGCGTCGTCTGCTAAGTTGTAGTCTTGTGAATGGGAAGCTGTGTATTGCTTGTTTTGGGTTCTGAACGGAAAATTGTGTATTGCGTGTCCTTGGTTTGCTCCAGTATTAATGAGTAATAGTTTTATGGAGCTAATTTTTTCAAGTTCTTGTAATTTACAATAGCAAATTCCCTTGCATTATTTGCTCTGTTGAAAGTGGTAAGGAAACTAAAAAACACTGTTTGTGTAGGAATGAAGGGAAATGGCTTCTTCATTTTCAAAACATTTAAATAGAAGTCTACTGCAATTTATGTTATAGTTGTTGGTTATCTCTTCAAGTGAGTTAAACTCTTTAACAGATTACTTGTTCCCTATTTCTAAGTTTTAACATTGGGGTCTGTAAAATCCTTGGTATTTTCTTGGGCATGGTATGTTCCAAGGTATGTTCTCTCTCCCTATGATTGCTGTTCAGCATGGTTTATGTGATCAATTCGAAACAGTTGTGAGATACAGAAAACATTGTAGATTTAGTTTTTACTTTTCTTCATTTATGTGTTGCTTATTATTTTTCATCAGCTCCACAGGTTTTTTTTTACCATCATGGGAAAAATTGTTTGCCTGTGTGCAAATTCAATTCTGTTAGAATGTTAACGTTGTCGATATTTTCTATGTTAGTTGATGAACGCTGTGAAAAATTAGGTTCGTTGATAAAATTATGTTGATATTTTTTCATAGAATTATGCTTCTGCTGTAGGATTTTTGAAAAAGTCCTACATTGCATCAAATATTCATTATCGTAGGCTGGCGAATTAAAACGTTTAGATGCATAAATGTCACTTGTTTTTGTCAGCCCTTTTTATAAATCGATAGTTAGAGTATTTTAAATCTCTTTAGAGTATAATTTAAGTTATAGTATGCATGAGAAGCATAGCCTAATTTCATATTTAGGCGAGAAATTACTTCAAACGATGTGTCGAGTTGAAGGTGATACATACTTGCAGGGTTAGGATGATGCACCACTGACTTTTAAACCGGATTTTTGTCAATGTTATTAAGGCGTTTATAATTGTGCTCTGTAATAGCAGGGATTAATTAAGCTTCGACTGCTACAAACCTAGAATAATCTTCAAAGTATTCTCATGAGTCGACGACTGCTTCTATGGTATTGCTGTATTGTGCACATTTTCGCAGTAGAAGGTTATGGCTTCTTCGTGTCAGTGGCACCCAAATGTGAGCGCCATTCATCGTAACAATTCGGCAATCTTGTCACTCGTTTTTTTTAACTGCGCTTGTCAACCGGAGTTACCGCTAATGATTTACTTAGAACTAAATGGAAATGTTGGTAGTAGGAGAAGTAATGTATAAACTTTAATTAATCACTGGTTCTGGATGTTATAAACAATCGTAGGTGAACAGTTTAAACGATTTATTATCGATAAACTAAACATAATTATTCACTGAAATTGACAATAGCGATAATAAAAAATTGTCAAAACTCTAAGCTCTTTCGCTTTCTTGGGGTTACAAAACGTCCCAGTGACCAACGCCGGGCGAAACAGCATTTTATTGTGTTGGTTTCTTTTCTTTGCTTATCGTGTGAAAATAAAGTGATATTTACTGATGAACGTACGTTAGTTTACACTTGAGCCTCTTAACCATTTGAAATGTTCTTGTGCATTCCTTTAAAATAACGTCATATTTTTAGGAAATGACGCAACTCAGATACGCTGTGTTTTATTGTCTAGATCTCTATTAGTACTAAGAAAGACTTTCGTTAGCGATTTAGATCCAGCTCATATGTCTTCAACATATGGTGCTCAAGGTTGTGAACCGTTCACGTTATTATTAAAATCACCTAAAATCATGTAAACGAGAATTAACAACTCGTCTGTCATCCATTCTCCTGCAACGATTACCTTGTTTGAAGCGAGGAGTGAATGCATTTGTATCCAGTGTTAAATTTGTAGAAGAAAGTTGACCATGGAGTGTGTGCTGTGGCACGCCTTCGCTTCCATATTGATGTGGCATCCAGGGCATCGCGCGAAGTGTAGGAGTCGCGGTGCCGGTAGTCAGCTCCTCGGTATGTGAGGAGAGTCTGCGCTGCAGTGTAGGCGTCCAGGTGATCCAGCCCCATTATCTCGGCTGTCTCATACAGCACAGTTTCGAACCACGCTACTCATTATTCATTTGATGGCGCCATAATAAATTACAGCAGAGGTTCTCGACTAGGGATATATTTACTCCCAGGTGGGGCAAAATGATATAGTCATGTGTAAATAATTGAAGTACCTGGTGATTTTAAAAATAATTCAATCAATTTAATTTTGTAAAATGAGAGAGAATGTGAAGAAAGTGTGTGTGTTTTGTATGGTAGTAGGAGGTAAATAGAGATACATGAAGCTCAGGGCGTCAACGATGGAGGACAGGTTGAGAATGGCTGAATTAGAGGAAATTATGATTGTTGCTAAGCTTCTTATCAGAAGGATGCTACTGTTGCATCGGAAGAATTTGTGCTCTTGGGGAGAAGTGTTATCCTTAATTGAGAATTACTTACGCCTTTTCATTTTTGGTAGAAAATAGGATTTTGGTTTTGAACCATCTTGCATCGGTCACTGTTGTCCTGTTTGCTGCATCTATTACTTTTTTCAACTTTAATCTTGTTTCATTAACTTCTCTCAACACACTGTTACTATTTGCATTAGGTCTCATGTAGGAACTCACACCGTGTATAGATTCCCCGTTCCTTATGCTTTATAGTAAATGGTGCTTTCCTCTCATTGGGACACCATGTTTGTGATTAAGGAAGCTTGAAATCATCTAACTTGATCTTTAATTAATTAGGTGTTCGTTGAGGTGGTTCAGTTTTAACCTGTAATAATACCGTTGATGGTTAATGCTTCCCGATAATTTATGTTTTGCCTTGGTACATCAATGTCCATGAATCAAAACCCATTCCCACTATGTTTTTGTTTTTCGCTGTGGACCCCCTCAGGGGGATACAAATATTGTATCTATGGGAATTAGCACTCCCAGGGGGACAATGTAAGGGCCCGTGCTGAGAGTTAGATAGGCCTTCTTTTTGTTGAGATAAAATGCTTTTATGTTAAGAACCATCTTTTTTCGGTTTACTGCTGCCCTGTTTTTCAGCACCTACTACTTTCTTCTTCGACTTTGATCTTGTTTCATGAACTTCTATTAACTCAACTTACTGTTTCTATGCCCTTTCTGCATAGATTCCGCGTTCCCTTAATTTCATACTAAATGGTGCCTGTTTCCTTCCTCTCTTTGGATCGCCTTTGTTGCGGATAGGGAGGCTTAAACTAACTAATAATCTAATCTAATCTTCGCTGTGGACCCTCGTTTGTTTACAGAAAAATTCATGAGCCTGGTGCTGGTTGCGCATTATTGGCTGTTATTTCGAATGCGCTTGTCGGTATTGCGTGGAAGCTCGTTAGTTTCTGCGTCTAGTTTCGATACGAGGAACCAGTTTTTTTTTTGTTCGTCATACGTTTACCACGATTTCAGTTAAATTTATTTTTTACTGTTACATGTGAAGCGCGTCGACACTGCTGTCGTGGGCTAAGCAGTTCCATTAATTTTCTTTCGTTCTAATTTCGAGTAAATTTATGCTGTACGGTGTGTTGGTTATATTAGTGTTTAAACTTTAAGTGCTGTGGTTCTCAACTCGGAGTTAATAGATCAACATTTAAATGCAGGGACAGTTCGCAATTATGCGAGTGACGTACCCTCTGCAATAGTGGTGTCCCATCGGAGACTTTGGTAATGGGTTCAGAAGCAAGCAGTAAAGTCTCTTTTCTTAGGCATGCCGTAGGGACTTCTCTGCTTTTCTCAAAGGAACAACAGGAAAGTGCACACCTCGATGTCGGCAAAGAATGTTACTTTGTATAAGCTGTTATGACTCGTAAGGAGATCGTGTATTTTGGAAGAGTACCGACGGATACAATGTATTTCCCAGGAATTGAATTTTAAGGGAAAAATATTGACTAATTTTTCAACGAGACCGTAGTTTATTGTCCAGATCGTTTCACGAGAAGCTCACAATCGCTGTTCGAATATCCTGTGTAACTTCAGTTGTTTTTATCATGCCCTTTATTATTTTTGGGCTTATAAATCCCAGTTCGGAGGATATTTTCTGAATCGTATTTTAATCCTTAATTTAATATTTTGTTTGAGATGAACCATTTTACCTTTATGACTCTCTCAGGGGGATGCAACCATTGTATCTATGGGAATTAGAGTTCCCAGGGGAGGAATATGTGTGGCTTTGAGCTGAGATTAAGGTAGGCCTTCTTCTGGTTATGTTGAGGACCATCTTTTTTTCGGTTCACTGCAGTCCTGTCTTTTAGCACCTACTACTTCATTCTTCAACTTTTATCTTGTTTCATGAACTTCTTTCTCAACTTGCTGTTTCTATGCACCTTGTATATAGATTCCTAGATCCCTGAACTCTGAACTTAATGGTGCCTTCTTCCTTCCTCTCTTTGGAACGCCTTTGTTGCGGCTAACGAGACTTTAACTAACATTTAATCTTAAGCTTCATGACGGCGATATTAAGATTCTTTAAAAACTGTTTCATATTATTACTGCATTCATCTAAGGTTACCAGCTCCACACTCTTGTGCAGACGAAAGTTCGGTTATTGTTGACGGGGCGAGTTCGTACCCAACGTTTGCCGTCAGAAAAATGGTCCTCTTCATCAATAGTGTGACCGTGTTGAGGGTCCTTGAACGGGCTGGTTAAGAGCTGAAAAAGGTCGAGCAAAAATTTACTAATCCCCTTTCACAAATTTGCGTTATCACGCGTTATGTTTTGTTTAACAGTTCAGTAATATCACCCGTGATAACTGAGCCATCTATATCTGCATCTATAGTTGCGCGATGTTTCAAGTGAATGAATATCTTAAACGCTGTCGAAAATAAGTATTAACGGACTATCCTTTGTTCGCTGATGATGAATATATGCCTGCTGTCTTGTGCAATGGTTATTTATAGACATGCCTGTTTTACAGTTGATAGGAGTTCTCTGCATGAAAAACCTGATACCTAAAAGTCAAGCTGTAATAGGCACGTCTATAAATAACCATTGCACAACAGGACAGCAGACATACATTTTTTACTAGAGAACAAAAGGTAGTTCATCAGTACTTATTTTCAACAGCGTTCACAATATTTAAACCTGTAAAACATCGCATCACTGCTTGACCTCTAGGTATCAAGTTTTTCATGCAAAGAATTCCTATTAACTAAAAAACCCCGAGTTCACGATGCATTTTGCATCATAGCAAAAAATTCTTCCTGGTCTCGCCGCTGATGTTCTGCCTGGGCACAATGGAAGCGGTCACCGCTCTTGCTGCATCCTTTTTTTTAACGTCGCTTCATTTTCACTTTTCTGCGACGAGCTGGAGCCCGGGCGTCACGTGACCGCGGCAGGTTGTCTGCCCGGCGCCGCATGCTCAGCTCCTATCTGATTTTGTCTCTCTGCAGTGGCAGGCCAGCAAATCGAGTGCGCAGATTACGGTTAAAGCAAACATGATGAAGTTCTGTATTCGCTTGAATGTTTTTTTTATGAGTAAATGTGTCCGCTCTACGGAGAGATGCAATTATTGTATCTGTGGGAATTGGCACTCCCTGGGAGGAAATACGAGGTCCGCAGCCGAGAGTTAGGTAGGCATTTTTTTTTGTTGAAATTAAATTGTTGTTTAGTTCCATTTTATCTTGGTTCACTGCTGTCCCGTTTTTCAGCCCCTTCGACTCCCTCAAGTTCCAACTTTCATCTTGTTTGATAGTTTTTTTACCTTCCTGTTTTTATGCGCTGGGGATCTTGTGCGGGAGCACGCACACCTTGTGTGTAGATTCCGCGTTCCCTTAATGCTGTCCTTCAGATGGTGCCTTCATACTTCCTCTCTTTGGAACGCCTCTGTTGCGGTTAGGGAGTCTTAAACTAACAAATAATCTGAGTAAATGTGTCCTGTTTCTCGTTGACTCGCTGGTAACTTTCAGTAAAAATATTAAGCTATTTCAGTTCAAACCTCGCCTGTTGTGCCTCAAAAAGCATTTCATGTTATGGGGGGTCGGACTGAGAGTATTTATTTCTAAATTTTTCTTGTACATATAATTACGGATGAATGCGTTGCTGAGGTAATATTACACTCGGTGTAACTTCAGGAATGGTGTTGGGTACGCCTTCTTTTGCGGGTATATTCTCTTTCAAATGTTCCATTTGACATGCGAAGTTTCGATAGCTTGTGGTGATCGTTCAATTTTTGAAGGTTAATTTCCTTCCAGTACTTGGCTTTACAATACTTCGTTTAATATTTGAAGAGTGAAATTTGTTAATACATTCACTTTCAATGATCAGTCTTTAAAAAGGGAGACAACCATTGTATTCATAGGAAGTAGCGCTCCTAGGAGGGAGTTGAGTTGGCGTACTGAAGATTGGGCTGGCCTTCTTTCTGTTGACGTTAGTTCATTTCTTGTTTTGTTACGCACCGTCTTTTTTTCGGTCCATTGCTGTCGGTTTTTTAGCCCCCATTGTATTCTCCATGTTATTTCCTAGAATTCCTTCAATTTTGCTGATGACATGCGTAGAGTGTGGCGACACACCTTGTGCATTTATTTCCCGTTCTCTTAATTCCGTTCAACTTGTGTTTTTTTTTCCGTTAGGAGCACATTTGTTGTGGTTAGAGAGGTTTTAACTATCTTGTAATCTAATCTAATAATCGATCAACGATATTTTTACTGCTTCCTGAATGAATAAGTACCTCAGGAGAATGCAACTATTGTATCAATGGGAATTACCTCTCTCAGTGGAAAATGATCAGATCCCAAACTGAGTTTAAATAGGCCTCCCTCTTGTTGAAGTAATTTTTTTGTTTTGTTCGTCAACTTTTGTTTTGTTTCATAAGCTAACTTCTTACGTTACTGTTTCTTGCGCAGGGGATTTTGTGTAGGAACAGACCTTGTGCATAGATTTCGCTTTCTACACTCCATACCAAATGGTGCCTCCTTCTTTCTTTATTTGGAACATACATGTTTTGGTTAACGATGCTTAAACTAAATTATCTAATCAAATTGAATAATTTTGCTGTTCTTCCTACTATACGTTGACGATTGTTTTTTTATTATGCACTCGTGATTACAAATCATTTGTGGAAGCAGCAATGCAAGCGGTACGTTTGCTCTGTTTCGGTCTATGAACGGTTTTTTACTTAACTCGGATTAGACGTTCGTTACCTTGCAGAAAAAATACTCAGTTTTTAATGTATGATAAACCAGAACTGCGTTGAAAACTTTTATACTAGACGAATGGTGTCAAAATTAAGCTCTTGACTTTGAAGTGCTCTATGCGTACGACGAGCTCAATCTGACAGCTTTGAAGATCAGTTAAGTAATGTAATTTTCTCTCAGCTAGGACTGCTTCATTTTTTCATCATATGCAGACGTTTATTCTTAAACAAATGGTGCAGACACTGTATTTTTGCAAGGGATGTTTCTCTCACTGTATTTATGAATTATATTCCTTTGCATATCTCATGTATAAATGAACTACTCCACCCAAATTTTATAAGAAAACTCCTTGCCTAAGTCGAATAACAAGTTCTGCATTAAAAAGCAAGACATGTGATAGCTTTAGTATGTTTTTGTAATATATTTATGCTTTGAGTCGTATTTTTGGTTTGATTGTGAATGACAAAAAGAAGCTTTTACGGAAAATTCATCTTGCAGAATTTTTTTCTGTAGAGCTGCCGAGGAAGAACAAGTAAATAATCGGTCTAGCCTTCAGCGGCATTGGATAGAAATTTCTTGTGAGCAGTGTCACATACGCAAGTATTGGCTTTATTCTTGGTTGAAGACGTTGATGTCCGTTTCAAATAAACCATGGATATTAATTTCAAATTTGACATCACTTGATTCCCAATAATTGTATTGATTTTAGAATACGTTTGAATTACGAGGTTGTAAATGTCAGCAGTGTCACATTAGCGAGTATTGGCCATTTTCGTGGTAGGAGGCGTTGATGTCAGTTTCAAATGGACCATCGGTATTATCACCAAATTAGACATCACTTGATTTTCAATAATGTAGTTCAAGAATTTTATATCTGCGTTTAATTTCACATTAGTTTCTAAAAATTTCTCCACTTTTTTAAAATCATACTTTAGTTCATTGACAATTTCTAATAGAACAACTCGAGAGTAAAAATATGAGCAAACTAAATAAAAAACGACGTTTCAACCTTCCACGTGGGTCATCATCAAGGTATATCTGTAAAAAAAGGGACAAAGCCTAAAAATGCAGTTGTATTAGTTTCAGAATACGTTTAAACTGTGAAGTTGTAAAATGGTGTTCGGTGTGAGGTGCTGAACGTAGGCATGGCCGACCTTGTGCTGGGCGTAGCTTGGCTACAGCGCGCCTGCGTACCTTATACGGGCATGGGTCGCTGCTCTTCTCTCAGCGTTCCGGAGTGAAAGACCTCAGAGATTGTAGTCTGAAAAAAAAGCAAACGCGGTGAACCCCTGAAAGTCATGTTGAGAAATGATCATCTGCAAGGATAGGAGATCATGAAAGTTCGAAGGAGGAGATTTGGTTGGGATATTTTTCTGTAAATGCTGTGAAAAAGTGTTGTGAGAGATTGCGTTTCAAAGAGGAAAAGAGGAAGCATAATGAAAGAGAATGCAAAACAATAACTGTTAGAGTAAGCAAAAGTTTATAAGATAACAGAACCAAAAGCTGAAGGTTTGGGAGGCCTTGCATTTGTTAAAATAGGGTAGTTTTTTGTTACGTTCGTTTTGTTACGGATCATCATTTTTCGATTTGTGTAGTCCATATTTTCAACACCTATTACTTTCTCGTTGAACTTTTATCTTGTTTCACAATCTCCTATTAGCCTTGCCGTTTCTCAGCGCTGAGTCCGAAACACACCTTGTGAATAGATTCCCAATATCTCTAATTCCATTGTAAAGGGTGGTTTCCTCGATCCTCAGGAACTTTGTTCTTGGGGCTGGGGAGGTTTAATCTATTTTATTGTTTAATCTCATGTTACAAAATGAATAGAAATTTGAATGTATATACTCTGTACTGAATAATGACGTAAAATGTGTCAAAAAGCGAGAAATCATTTTTTTTGTAGCGTAAGAAGGAACTATAAATTTCTCGAGATCACGATTTATTTTAACAAATATTTATACTGATGGTAGGTGAACTCAGTTATTAAGGAAATGAATTCAGTGCGAAAATTTGTAAATTCAGAGGTTGAATGCGGCAGGTAATGAAGCGAACGCGACATGCTGTGGAGGGACAAGGCTGTGTTGTGGTGCCATAAGCCTCTTGCAGTTCGTACGGATGTTGTAAGTTAGGATGGAAAAAAACGAAAACCTCTTTAACGTTAACTGAGAAATATTAAACTGAAGTTTTGAATTTTAATTCAATTCAACTCCGTTACACTTTCAAATAAACTAAAAATTGATTGAAAAAGGGCCATCGGCTGGCTTCGGAGTGGTAAAAAAAGAATGCGGTTTGCTACTACCCCTGGTGTCACTAGCGTTATGGAAATCCCCTCAGTAACCTCCCGTGGATCACAAAGCCTTCAACGTGTTAATCTCGATTGCTCTTGACTTGATAAATTCTACGAATCGCAAATCATTTTAAATTCTACAGATCGTAAATCATTCTAAATTGCTCTTTAATTTCACTAAAATAGTGCATTGACAATTTTTGGTTGAATTTCAACAGTAATGCTTCTTCGCAAATCTCTCAATGCTATGACTGTAAGTTCCATGAGCTGCCCTAAAGCCTTTGCCCGACTGGGAGAAGAATGCGAGACGTTCAGTCATTCGAAACTCATTTAACACGTTCCCCGCGTATTGGGCCACATGTGTACCAACAGGTAAATTGCTCATTTACGTATCGGTATAAATATACACGACATTTTAAGTTTCGCGACAGTTTTTAAAACTAATTGTTATCATACGAGAAGAAATGTATGTATCGTGCAATTGTGTTTTTCATATTCATTAGGAAAAATTAAAATTTATTCAAGCTGGAAAATCGATTTCCCAATTCTACTACTTACAACCTAACCAAACCAACCGTTAGCCGCGAAAACGCAGTGAACGTGTTAAATTCATTCAGGCTAAGATCAAGCTACTCTTAAAGTTAATTAAGCTCTCCAATGTAAATTAGCTCCCCAAAGTAAATTTACTCTCTACAGTAAGCATCTAGCTTTGAAACTGTACTACAGAAAATTCGTTCTAAAGTATAGTTTTGTAATGGTTAAATTTTGTTTACAAATTGCTCAAGACTGAAAAGATATTTCCGTGACTTTTTAATTGAATTAATCTTTTTCTTAAATACCGCTCACTGAGGGAAGATAGGGACCCCGAACTGAAGGTTAGGATGTCCTGTAGTCGAAAAAGAGGTTTTTCTTCTAGCTATCTTTTTCTCGGTTCACTGCTGTCCTTTTCTTTTAGCGTCTATTACACACTACAACTTTTGTCTCGTTTCATGTACATGTCGTTTCGTTGTTTCTTCGCGATGGGTGTGGGAACACACCTCGCGCATAGATTTCCTGTTCCCTCAATTTCATCCTTAATGATGCCTTTCTTCGTTTCTGGGAAACATCTTGTGGTTAGGAAGGCTCAAATTTACTTCTCGGATAGTCTAATAGAATTCTTACTAGTCGAAAGTTCTGGGTTATGTCCATTCGCGAAAAATTTGATACCTTCTCTTTTTGTTAAAGTTAGTTTCCTTTTTAATATATGTTAATTCAATCGCTCGCAGAATTTTATGTATAGAAGAATATGACAAAGATGAACACAAGTAGTGATGGATTGGGGGATGATAGGTAACGACAAAGAATAAATAGCGTGAGAACTTACTACTTCAGATTTCGAAACATCGTGCCGTACCAGGGAAAACGGTCTGGTGATGGCAAACTTCGACGCTGATACGTCCAAGCCTTCATTGGAGCATTCGTTCTAAGCTCACCAATCCGTCTCTATTACTTGGTTGTTTGATTCCAATGAAATAGAAACGGTACTCCAGCAATCTTTCGGATGCGCAATTCTTACACCATGGGTCCCGAAACTCCATTCTCTCAACAGCTGCGTCTCGTCTATTGAAGAAATTCTTAGCTTATGAGAACACTTCCGAGTTTGGAACGGACTGGTTTGTGTTTAAAAATAGATAGCTTGGATGACGAGGAGTTCGTGGCTTAGTAGTCGCGGCAGACGCTGGGCTCATGTTGATGCGGCAATTGGTGACAGATTTTGTGGCCGGTATTGTGGTGACGGGACATGTATACTTGTGCATTAGCAAGAGGTATCCAACAGTGAGATAGTTTTGTTCTTGTCTGGCGCCTGTCAAGTCGTCTCGCTAATGGTTTCTTGTTCAGCAACTGTCGCCCCGGCATGGGACTATCTTTTTGCTTGATGTTCTTGATTTCGGTGGCGTAGAAATTGTAAACATATGATCAGATATTATTCGTCGCATATCCATTATCCAGCTGGGACAACTTGACATAAGAAACAAGTGTTCGTGATTTTTTTCTGCTTAATTTTCACATGAAGCAGTGCGAACTCAAGTTCGTGCATTTTTTAAAGGAAATTTAGCAAAGGATTCATGTTCAATGATCTTCAAATTCTAAAAAAAAATTCCGTGCAGCACTCGTGCCGGGGAGTACATCAAGACCTAACAAACAGAATTTTTTCAACATTACACAATAAACTCTTACCCTTTCATTACTCCAATAACTAATTTCATTCGTGTCTTTAAATGTGGGCGGATTGGAGCGTAGAGCCCTGATTGGCTTGCATCTCTGGACGCCGGCGTGACAGGAGACCCTAATTTGCTGGCAACTGAGCGCCGCCGGGCGTGCGGCCTGCCTTCCCGCGACTCTTAAAGTTGTCTCATGACA
>JACJUY010000100.1:315566-370216 GCA_014220935.1 Platorchestia sp. MABIK | reverse complement strand
CCTTGAAACGACTGATGAAGTAGAAATAACTGTATAATTGATTTGAAAAGAAAAGAAGGCTACGACAACATTCTAGGATGAAAAAATCTCGTGTTTCACTGAAACAAAAAATAAATTTATACATTCATGGGGAATTTTTGAAAAAAAAATGAATTCATATTCCATTACGAGGCCCGATAGGCAAATAACAATCAATAATACATGGCTGAAACTGTTTCTGTCAGTAACAATCTTATAACCACACATTTTTCTTCATAGATCCGAAAGGAAACCATTCCATCATTTATGGTAGATATTCTGCATGCTCTACTTACAAATGACAACACAATTCACATTTTTTCTACCGAGAACTTCAGGGCGCTGTGATCTTTTAAGACAGTTGGAGGTGTGGAGAAACTAACTGATGCCAAAACTGATGCTGAATCACCAGACGATAATCGAAACCCTGGCAATTTATCTCGGCTACACAAATACAACTCTTAGACGAGTAAGAACTTTTCAAAGGAAGTGTAGCCAATGATCACAAATTACTGATCGGCTCCATTAAAGCTGAGAGAGAACGAACATCAACTCTACACCAGCACCAAAAGTTCATGAACCAGCTTCGACACAGAGATCACAATACACCAGCAACTAAAAACTCACCTCACCTCCCTAAAAATATGACACATATTTACGAGAAGCTTTCCCGTACTAAGACAAAGGAAACCAAAAACATAAACTTGCTCGTATACCAGTTTTTGCAAAGCATAGTCCAACCGATGCATTTCGTTTTCAAAACGCGTGACTGAATGTCTCTCACTCTGTTATAAGAGAAAGAGCATCGCACCGTTTATCATGCGCCAATGGAAGGCTAAATAAACAAAAATGATCAAAAAAACACGAATAAAATAGCGATACTCTGTGATGTCTCAAAATATTAGATACTTTGAGATTCTAATCCATAGTTAACTAAAACTAAATCTCAGGAACCGTAACACTCGTGAATTCTTAAGACACCACACATGAGAGTGAAAATACATATCGAGCAACTTCGACGATGAAAATGCAACTACGGTTAGATAAAATAATTATGTAATTACTCAAATGGGTAGTAAGATACAACACGTCACACATCACGACAGAAGTGCACTAGAACAAACACACTTCAATGAAGGGAAGGGAAGAAAGCAGCCATTCACCACTCACCAATGGAAGGAAATTTCGAATAGCTAAGCCACAAGACCAACGTCAGCCTCATTAAATCCATTTCAGTAACTTTAAACTAAAACCGAAAATGATCATGTCAGCTTCACTGCACTGGAGTAAGATGAAAGGCCATATCTGTTGTGGAGAATACCCAAATTATTTCTTTAGCACAAAAAAAAGTGAATTCGAAGGCCATGTTAGCAACGGAAGATAGTGCAATCAGTCTCCTATAACAAAATACATCCACGAGACCACTCAGTCATCAAAGATCGGCTAGATCAGAGACCTCGAGTTTATATAATGAAATAGAGCGCATTGAAACGCAACAAAGACGTCTCTCAGTGCGGCAGGAAGAAGAAGAAGAGATTCTTTGTTGGCTTCTTAGAGCCTAGAAAGCGAGCTAAGATTGCGTATAATTTCAAAACAGAAGTGCCTCGTTGAATAATTTGCGCAAAATTGCACAGGAATAATTTGAAGCAGGGAAGGAAGAGGAGGCCTGATCGGTGGAGGAGCAGACTTGCAGAGCTCGGTGGGAGGCTTCAGCTTCTCGTTAGCAAGCGAATAAACGTCTAATTAGGAGAGGGTAGTTGGAGGCGCACAGCAACAGGTCTCATTAACATGGAACAGTCACGCTGGTCCATAATGTGCACGAGTTTCGTTCAACCTTGACACTGGCGCTTTACGATGACTGACAACACGCCTTGTGAAGTGCTGTAATTAGATGCGTTCCGAGCATGGCAACCAAGTAAGAGCGACAGCACAAATATATTCTTGTCCACACATATCGTAAGTAGAGATCACTCATCACAATACTTACGGATATTAGAAATAGAAACTTCCGTCAGGAATAGAGTATTTTACAGAAACTAAGAACTACGTAGCCATTAAATCAAAAATTTTATAACAAACATAAGAAGTTTGAAAAATGGGCATATTGGTATCAAGCACATTTAGTCATTGAGTAAAACTAAGTCGCTTAATTACTGGCATGACTGATACTCATGACCAAACACAACAAAGTACAGAAAATAATTTTCCCTGTACTCATTCCTGCGACTCGAGCTCCACTGGAACAAGAGAAGCGCAGTCGTTTATGAGAAAACGATACAATTCAGAAGCATGGAGTTATCGGTCACTTAGAATCTCACATTTGCGTAAGCTGGCAACAGTTGCCGAGATAAAGCGGAAGTGAGGCGCGCACTCGAGCGAGCGGCCGCATAAACTGGACGAGCTTGGTGTTCCAGCAGACACATCTCTTGCCAGCCCATTACTGCACCAAATGAAGACGCACTGCCCCTGGAATTACGGGCACAGTTGCAGCCGCGCCCGTAATGCGGTACGTGCAGGCATCCTCTCGTGCATTATAAGCCTCGAGCTCCAGCGTGCGCAATGGTATGTGCTCGCTGCGTGCACTGTGCCAGGAATTAACATTAATGGTTCGTCTACTTTCCGCACCCGGGCACAAAATTTCATAGAAGGATGCTCATCTCGATAATTACTGTAGCTCGTTTCTGGTAAGTACTAACTGCAGGTTATCTCTGATAATTACTAAAGGAGTGAGAATTGAATCGGTTGAAATTCATCCTGAATTAGATTACTCTATAAACTTCATCACATTTTAGCATCAATTAACTACTCTTCCTCTCATGTAATGAACTGGAGCTCCCTCAGAGGTAATTATTATTTTCTAAACTGCGTTATTTTTTGCTCAGAGCTCGATAGAATCAAGCGTTATATCTGGACCCTTTGCCATCCCAATGGACTCAAAACACAGGCAAAATGAGGCGTTTAAAGTTGACCACACTACATTGCGTTCTTCAAACATCGTTCTGATTCCGTAGCGGAAAAACTGAAATTACCTGTACGAGTACTTCCTGTGCTCTGGCATGTTAACGAAGGTGCATATTATACAATGCATTTCATTGAGAAGTTCAAAGACCGACGCAAAGTTAGAATACAATACAAAGTCAGCACCCCCACGCCACGCACAACACAGAATACCTCATCACCACCACACCACACACCACCCAGAATACCTCAGCACCACCACACGCAACCCAGAATACCTCAGCACAACCACGTCACACACCACTCAGAATACCTCAGCACACCACACCACACACAACCCAGAATACCTCAGCACCACCACGCCACACACAACCCAGAATTCCTCAACACCACCACACTCAACCCGGAATTCCTCAACACCACCACACACAACCCAGAATTCCTCAACATCACCACACACAACCCAGAATACCTCAGCACCACCACACACAACCCAGAATACCTCAGCACCATCACACCACACACAACCCAGAATACCTCAACACCACCACACACAACCCAGAATTCCTCAACACCACCACACACAACCCAGAATACCTCAGCACCACCACACCAAACCCGACCCAGAATATCTCGACGCACATTCCAGCAGGCGCATTGCAAGCAGAAGTAACGTGACTCCGGTAGAGAGGCCCCATAATAAAAGTAGCCCGCTGACCGCGGCCATTTCTCGAGACCGCCATCATCTTCATGGCTTCCCATTCCAATGCTCTCGGAGTACTTCTCCGGCCGCGCCTGGAACACATGCACAGTCCCAGGAAAAAAGTGATCGTAAGTAACTCAAGAGTTCAGGGAGATCCAATGGGAACCTTTCTCACAAGTCGCCTTAAGGTACGGTGTTCTTGCGCCTCAATATTACTTGTAGGGAGAAGTTATGACTCATATTATGGAAATCCTGATAGCAATCAGGCTCACCTGAGAGTCGCCATGTGAGGTGCGGTTCAGGACATGCTTGCTGTGCGCGAGCAGCGCATATATAAGGAGGACTGCGCAAGAATTTATTGTAGAATTAAGGGAGGATGAGACCGTCTTCATATTATGCACAAATGAGTGTCAGAAAAAATCGGTGGACAGTATCACAATGCACGGCTAAAAAATGGAATTCAGAACACATATTTGTCTAGATTTCAAATAAATCAATCATTTTTTTATCATGATCGAAACATGTTTAAAGTATTATCAGTAAAAATGGTTCTAATTTATCGCGGGTTAAATGTAATTACTGTACTCCTAATTCTTTATTCCCGTGTTACTGGTGAACATATATTTAAAAATTTAAACTGCTAACTGCTAAAAAAGTGTTTATTAGTAAACTACATGAGAGAGAGAGCTTCTAGTCACCCGAGAGTCAAGCTTAAATAGTAACGGGGTACTAGAAAGATCGTGCTTTAGAATTATGTTGACCAATATCCAGCATGTCGCTTTTAAACTTTCAGATCTGCGCTACGGTTGTCGTTCTCCAAAATCTTGAGAAGTTCATGACTATGCACTCTACACGTGGAAGATGTTCATACAACGAACGTGCCGCAGAATTACACGTAATCATTTTCCAGCGCAGATGACACATGAAATTAGAATTGTTGCTTAATTTGTTTTCGTACATCACGTCACACAGAAAAGAATTAAGCTATTAAAACGCACCTACGCACCACAGTTAAACAAGCAGTTCTATTCTGAAGCTTAGATCCGACCGACTAAATGAGCATAGATAGCGTCTATGATGCTATTACAAGAAAAACCATCCCTTCAACTAACAATCGCGGAGTGGCGAGCAGTTCTAAGAGTTCGGAGGGTTTGCAAACCAGATGCAATTATTTGACATTAAAAATACTAATCAAAATCCGGTTTATACGGTGAAGATAAAAACTTCATTTGCAAATAATTTCCCAACGCATTTCAAAATGAATGTTCTAGCGTGCGACAGTATTTCAAATGAACGAGATAAAATATCACGCGAATTTTCAAAGGCCTTCATAGGAACATTCATTCATTTACCCACACTCAGACCGGCAGTAAACGGAGAACATATGTCGCACTGAGAGCTGTAAAAGTGAACCAAACTTTAGGCTACATTCATAGTGTCTAAATCTAGGCCCATTGATCTGACACGGCCTCTATTTACGGCCTCAGTTAAGCACGCACATCAAAGCCCACCAGAGGTTCGATCTTATAGCGACAGCACCGCGACTGTGAAGTACGAGACACGTCTGGACGAGATAGCCATTTACCCGCAAACCCCAGCGAGGGTCCGCAACTAACCGCGTCAAAATCTCACTCGCCGCCGCCCTGTCTCAGGTCTTCAACGACAGCGCCTGAAGCAAGAGCTTGAGAGTCATGGGAACAGTGATGCAAGGTGGTCCGGCGGACGCGTCACTTCTGCATGTTTTGAAGTTCAAGCCAAATTCACACCTGTCGAGTACTTTTAAAGAAGTTTGTTCTTTAGGCAGTAAACAACAGAAGCAATTTCGTGTTGTGGTAGAGTTGAAAAGGATTTAAAAATATTGAAGCAAGCACATGTTTTCGAACCGATTTGGACGCTTAGAAAGATCAGAACAGAAATTTCTTTAAACAAAAATTAATAAACACTCAGCAAATAAAAGTTTTTCTAGCCCCTCATGACATGTTTTATGATATAGAAAGAAAATGAGAAACCTTCGAGAATTAGTTAAACGTCTAGATTAGATTATTAGTTAGTGTAAGCCTCCCTACCCGCAACAAATGCGATCCAAAGAGAGGAAGGAGGAAGGCGCCATTTAGTAGGGAATTAAGGGAACGCGGGATCTATGCAGAAAGGGCATAAAAACAGTAAGTTGTGAAAGAAGATTATGAAACAAGATCAAAGTTGAAGAAGAAAGTAGTAGGTACTGAAAAACTGAACAGTAGTGAACCGAAAAAAGATGGTCTTCAACACAACAAAAAAATTTAACTTCAACAAAAAGTAGGCCTACCTAACTCTCAGCTCGGGCCCTCACATTTTCCCCCTGGGAGCGCTAATTCCCATAGATACGAGTACTTTCAATAGTTGTCTCCTCTTGAGGGGAGTTAAACGTCTAGAGGATTCATGCAAGAACCTCCCATCATGAACATGACTCATAATTGTACAGGGGTTTCGATCTACGACTCAGGTGAGCATGTGAAGTTGTGCGATGTCTATTGAAAAATAAATGAACAACAGACGTGAATAAATTAATTAAACAAAACTAACAAAAAGACGCGAAAGAAAACCTTACAAAAGAACATGGAACTATGAAATTTCAGGCTATATGAATGAAAAGCAGTTCAATATTAAAGAAACTTACAGTAATGAAAATGTATTTGTTAAAGCACGGCTGAAGTCGGCGCTCGAGGTCAAGATTGTCGGTCGCAGAAAAGCAAGCGCCACGGTAATACGAGACTTGACATCAGTTAGTAGTCAGGAAGCGCTCGAGGATGCAGATAAGATTAGACCTCACCAAATGTGCTCCAAGGAGAAGATTTAATAGATTATATAATTAGTTCAAGCCTCCCTAACCACACCATAAGTGTTCCAAAGAGAGGAAGGAGGAAGACATCATCTAGTAAAGAAACAAGAGAACGGTGAATCTATGCACAAGGTGTGTTCCCTCGCAAAATCCTCTGCGCATAGTAACAATAATTGAGAAAGAAGGTGATGAGGTATAATAGAAGTTAAAGAAGAAAGTAGTAAGTGCTGAAAAACATGACAGCAGTGAACCGACAAAAGATGCACCGTAACAAAACAAGATAACTCATTCTGTTCCGACACAATGAAGGGCTCCTAACCATCAGCTCGAGACCTCGCATCTCACCCCCGAGAAGTTCAAAGTTACGAAACTGTAGCAGTGAAAGCGTCAATTATTATTTAAGCGCGTGAAATCGACAACAACCCATCAAATCTGTTAGAGCAATATGAAAACTAATGCTTTTCAAAATTCAAAATCCGATGAGTTTATTTTTGAAAATTTAATTCGAATGTTCATCCAACTTTTGATTCGCCTCGACAATCTTAATCACAGTCAAATTCAGTAGAATGGTATTCAATGAAAACGCCGTGAATAATAAAAAAAAATTACTCGCACATGTTATAATGAAGAAGAATTGTTTGAGAATAATTTCGTCAATTTCGTTAGATCCCACGCATATAAGATTTTAGACTAGTCGACTAGGCACGACGCTGCCAGCAAGCGGTTGGTCAACGCTCGGAACCCTGACACTGTGTCAGGGCTGATGAGATGATGTTCTGGTCAATGGGGGTTTACGGAGGCAAAGCTTTTAGTCAATCCCAAACAAGGACTGACGTAAAGATACCTTATGATTCTGATCCTGCTTTTAAGCCTACCCGATGTCAGCTGCTTTTGTTAACAATCCCGATCAATGAAGGGAGTGTCTTGGTGAGAGATATTCAGAGCCCGGCCACACCAAAAATAGGGCGGGGCAGCAACAAATGAGTTCACCTGAATTGATTTTTGTTCCAGGTTATCAATCTTGTATTCATGGAAATGTACAGCATTCGAAACGGACTTCCTCATTTGGTCGGACCGAAGCCACGCACTGTGTGTAGGGCAGACACAGATGTTCAAAAGTGATTCCTTAAATCGGTTCTGTGACACCGTCATTTTATCACATTATTCAAACTGCTACCGAACAGAAATGAAATATTAAGCTCACAAAGTAAGCAAACGCGACGGTAAAATTTTTTTTCATTTCCCAAAAATGAAGCAATATTAGCAATTTATAATGAAACGCACAAATAGAAGTAATATTCAAACCTTATTCATACCGACAGCAACGAGAACGATACTCGTACAATAGACATCATTAATCCCCAGCTCTTGAAAAGATGAAATGGTTAAATAAGTACACAATTAACAAATAGCATTAATCCCCAGCTCTTGAAAAGATGAAATGGTTTAATAAGTACACAGTTAACAAATAGCACCAAGCAAAAGTTTTCCTTTCGTCAACGCTTACATTAATTAAACAAAGAAAGTTATTCACTTATGATTTTTTGGGGCTCATTACACGCTGTACTGAGGTTTAAAGGAAACTTGATCGTTTAGGAATTGTGAATCGTCATTTTGCGTGTCAATGTTTAAAACAGACTAATTTTTAAAGAAAAATTTTTTGAGCAGAATGGATTAGATTAGATTAGATTGTAAGTTAGTGAAGACCTCCCAAACCACAACAAAGCATTCCAAAAAGAGGTAGGAGGAAGGCACTATTAGCATGGAGATAAGGGTAAGGGGAATCTATGCGCATGATGTGTTCCCATTCAAAACCATCTGCGCCTAGAAATCGCAAGTCAGAGAGTAAGTTAATGAAACAAAATAAAATTTGAAGAAGAAAATACATGCTGAAAAACAGGACAACAAAGAATTTAGACACGATGGTCCGGAGCAAATCAAGAACCAATTCTATCTGAACGAAAGTAAGGCTTACAAACCCTTCAGTTCATGACCTCACATTTGCTCTTTGGGAGCGCTAATTCCCATAAATAAAATATTTGAGTCCCTCTGAGAGGAATTTGTCGAGCATCACGTATAAAAACACATAACGGTTTTCAATCACATAACACATCATTCATTCTACATTGTTTAATGTACATTATCTACATGTTACCCCCAAGTGAATATTCTGGTTAGAATTGTCGTCAAGCTCTTTTTGGTGGACCTAGCGCTCCTCGACGCAACTGGATGGAGTACGTTGAAAGTGTCTGTCCTCGTCAGTGTAACTTAGGGGAACTGGCACTGTACGGCGGTATTCAACCTTAAAATTAGTAACACTTATTTCAGGAGCCTGTCGTGGGTTTATTTAGCGTTGAAGATAGGTAGGCTTTATGTTTCGTTTTTTGTTTCCTCGTTCCGACCGAGGTTTAAATATCCTGTAACAGACTTCGTGCACTAGTCTCTTCAAATTTTATATCTTTATAATCCTTTCACCTCTTTATTTCATCGAGATGCTTGCACTTTTATCAGCCAGCATTGAGCGCTGTGTTGACGGAGACACCCAAATTCAGCGCTTTTGTTGTGCTGCTTTCACTAAAACTGTATTAAGTTTCTCTCTGATAAATCGTCTAATTTTGCGCAAACGAAGGTTTAGCCTTAAATGTATTAATAACATGGTTCAAAAATACCCACTTACGCCAGAGTACAATGTAAGTTCTTGGATAAAATACTTATTAAAGGTCACTCTTTCCATCCGTTGTGAGTTGAAGTCGATTTTAAAAACGGAATAAATCGAATTGAAAAATTTTTGATCTTTCGTCTTTCCCAGCGAAAATTACAAAATAGACGTGAATAGACCTGTCGTACACTCCTCTACTCCGCTGAAGAGAAGCACTTCTTAAATATAGAAACTGCACATCATTTTTGAGAATAATCACTCTAAGATGCTCCTACTTCTTCTTCTTCTTCCGTTCGGGATTCGTCAATTTAATAAATCGTATGAACAAAAATTACTCACACATGCGTTTGTGTGATACACTCTCATGCCGCATAATCTCATGGAATGTTTTTCATATCTTTCAAATATTTTGCTGGGAAAACATCCTTTGTATGTTGACCATCATCACTATCATTATCTGGTTTAAAAGTCGAGATCACACTTAATCCATTAGCGTTTGTAGTGTGACGTCTGATAACAGAATGGAGTGTGCTCTGTACTTCTCTGTCATTAATTTTAGGTTTTAAATTTCACTAATAAACCTTACTACAGCTTCTGTTTCTAAATCAGGTATAAAAACAGTATTTCGAGCGGCAAAAAAAATACCTATTGAATTAAAGTGCTTCAAAAATGAAGTATTTTAGCGGATGCTTTTCATAAATAGCTGAGGCGATGTGACCCACGCTAGCTCCGCAGTAACCGCAAACAAGGCTCGCACGTCGCGAGTCAGGCCTCCGCCGCGAGACACAAAAGAATCACAATTTCAAGTACCACAATGGAATGAGTAACGGCATGCCAAGAGACAACCTGCATTCCTCACGTAGCGCTTAGTGTGCTCGGCATCAGTGACTTCAATAAAAATTTAGTAAAGAATCATCGGCTGCTGGAGTATAAATTAGCTAACGTATAATTAATGAGTAGTCGGCCTTTGTGATCACCAAGATGAACTATGTCGGAGTCCTGCCAAAGACGGGCATGTCGTGTACATTAGCTCAATATACAAATATTAATTGGACTGCAGGCCATGATTTATGCGACAGCTAAATTGGCTAAGCCCTGATTGCTCGTGTTCGTTGTTTGCACGCGATTTACTTCCGCTCAGGAATGTCAACGTATCGCTAATTTTCCAGTCACGAAATGAGCTGGCTGACTTACATTAACATGAGAGTACATTTTATAACTTGGAAATAAAAAACTAGGAACAAGGTCACCATCCATGAGCGTGACAACAATTTGGACAAGAACTGCGGGGCACTGATATTGACATGGAAATATATGCTATCACGCGTGTATTAAGACTAAATCCAGAGAACGAGACTCAGAATTTTATAATACTAAAGCTAATATATATATTTAAACTCTTTAAAAACGATTCTTCCGAGGTATAACGTGTTATAACGCACCTAAAATTACAACTAAGTAGGAGGAGACAATCAGAGCCTTTGTTGAGGCCCAAATGAATTAAAACGTCAATACGACACCAATTCACCAACACTCTTAAAGCGAGTTAACAAAGCGCCAAGCGTCTCAGATATCGCAGTATAAATTACCGCTCAAAAAACTAATGGCAGCAAAAAAGGGGAAACCCATCCGTTTATTGCATCGCCTACTCAGACCAGCACATCGTCACCTCTATGTTGGCGGTCCACCTTCACGATGCAGAATATTTTATACGGCTTATGTTGCCAATTTATCTCGACATAATTGTTTCCCATTGTGTCGGATGCTCATATCTGCTTGCGCGTTCGGAGAGCGGAAAAGGAAAACAAGGACATGTTTTTGTTCTTCAGTTAAAGATGCAACATTGGATTTGACATCGCAGCTCTCCAACAAGTACCCAATATTTGGATTCATACTGAGATTTGAGTTTTTCCGACGCAGAGATTTAAATATTTCCGTTCATTTCGGCAAAGTGTACCGAGACATCAAAGAATGATAGATTTGGAATAAATTAGACGGAGCTATAGGCGTGTTTCTCCACCCAGAATGATCATCTTCGTCGCAATTACAGCCATCACGTATAATGAGAAACTAAACAAATGGATTTGAGCAAAGAAAGAAGTTGACCGGATGATGCACGTAATATATAAGGTGCAGCAGTCAATCCTTTGTTTTAGGCATCCACAGGACTGACTACCGCACCTTGTACTTTACAAAATTACCACTGATTTACTCAGTCTTAAATCATTTAACGTCTGAAAATCCTTCTCATTTCCTCAAATTGATACACAGCTACAAAAGAATCTCACGTAAACTCAGTTCACGCTATACCAAACGATCTCGGGATATTGGAAAGAAAGAATGCTTCACAAAATAAAATGAAATCCATACTTTCCATGGAAGCCTCAATATGAGTTCCGTGAGATCAATGATACAATTTCCCAGAGGTAAACACCGCCTAAATGAGGGACGCTGGGAACCCTCGCTCGGAACCAGGCCCGCAAAATGAGGGATTACGGATAAACAAAGTCAATTTGGGAGGCAAAGACAATATGGCTGCGTCCATGGGACCACCACGGAAGCCTCAGCTTGCACGCATCATGGCAAGACCAAAAAAAAAAAAACAGAGTGACGAAAACTGCTCTACTAGAAATAATGTTCTAAATATGGATGTTCCATTCATATATATCTTGGAGTAAACAGAGTTACACCTACACAAGAAAAAACTTGAATGTAAAGTTCATCACATTCAAAGGAAAACCAGAAAGATTTTTTGCGTATGAACAATGAATAAGCGTCACTCATATAGTTTGCCAGAAACCTTTTAGTTCAGTTTTAGAAACTAAAGACAAACAGTTCAGCTCAAACAACCCAGGCATAAAATTGCAAGTGAACTTCTACAAAATTCTCAAAAATTTAGGCATGGAATATCGTACTCCTGCGTATGTATAATGCCCTTTCACATATAAATAGGTGACTCATAAAAAAAAGATTTAACTCAAAGGCAAGAAATTTCATTAGTATTTCATTGGAAATTTTATTCAAAATTAACGAGAGAAATACACGCGAAAATTGAGAGCTAAATAACCGAAATCGTGCACATGAGTTCAACGAGGGCGTACATTTGATCAGTCCAGCAGAGGCAAACAAGTTGCTTATCAACTCCTACGAGATTTCGTATCTTTTTGTGCCGGTCCCCCCACGCTGGCAAATTAATATCCTTCCTTAAGCTCGCGTCGCAAAAGCAGTGGGAAAGGGACAGAAGGAGAGGCAAAAAACAAGCGCGCCAGCATTCCGGCCGGCGCAGCAGTTTCGAGTCGTCTACAGTAAAGAGTTGAACATAAAGGTGACAAATGCGCGGGAGGGTGGGAGAAGACATGACAAATTACCTCCGAACTTCAGTCAGTGCTCTGATGTCTTCCCGAACTGAGCTGTTAGGAACATTACGCGTAATGATCAAAATTACGGGGGAAAGAAAGCAGGAAAATCGCTCTGCCAAGCGACTTACGTAAAAGAAAAATACGACGTCGTGCACGAAGCTAAAAACTGCACAAAAAAGAGCTGTGAAATACAAGACAAATATATGAAATACACGCGTTCAGAAGTATTGAGAAGGAAGGACCCGAGTTTACCCAAAAAGCCTTGAACATGAGAAGAAAAATCGAAATGTTGAAGGTAAAATGAACACATGGTTTTGTCTAATAGCTGCTCTACAAAAAATCACTTTTCGTGAAGGCAAGCGAAGACGGTACGAGTAGGCACTACATAAACGTCGCTCGAATCTCCAGGAATTTATTTTCGAGACATTACTGACAGCGACTGGCCCTCATTGGGGGTGACTTGAACACAAAGCACCCGATGTAAAGTTGGGCAATTTTTAGCATTAGTGTGAGATGGGCATCAGGTGAAGGCGGCTGGGACCACACAGCTCGGCGAGGTGAAGGGAAGAAGCAACTCACTATGCGTCCTTTGTATACCCACTAACTCCACGTACGATGATCAAAGTCGGTGATCGGAAGACGGGAAGAAGCAAAGTGTAGCCGTACGAGGAGGGTCGGTACTGTTCGCAACAACGGCGCTCTGTGCTCGCAGCGCTCGTGTGTTTGGAGCCACAACAGCGGCGGCAACCCACACGGAACGAGAAGATCGATGTACGACCAATGATGACCGACGTAACTACAAGGCCCCTCTCAGATCTCAAGCTCGAACAAACCATATGCATTACTTCAGTACGGGAAATAAATACAGCCTGAAGCCCTCTCTCGAAGCTAAGTGTGCTTTATAAGATGAAGCTAAAAATGAACGGCACGAGTAACATGATTCACCGACACAACTGCAGACGACCGTCAAGGGTTCGTAGAGTCGAGCTCCCACCAAGTTGAATTATTTAGCAGACAGCAACGAGTCACTAACGAGAATACATTAACCAAGCAAGAGAATTTATTTTCAGTTTGAATCTCACGACTTTTTCAACCAGAAACAACACAACTAAAAACATGTAGACAAAGATCAGTCGCATGCATGTCAACATAGCGGTTTGAAAAGAGTACAAATGTGGGGCACAGAGCAAGCGCCAATAGCTAAAAGAAGAAGTACTGCTATGCAATGAAAATATTTTCGTTTCTGTAGAAGAATCAGAATTAACTTGGTTTACGTTTCAAAGGTAGCTATTATCAAAGTCTTACAACCTGTCATACTAATGCAAGAATAATTATTTTTAAAATTACATTGAAAACCTAGTCTGAACTTAAAATGGATGAGTAAATACGTGATGTCCAACTCATACTGGCATAAAAATTGTTCACAAAATAAGATTGAAGGTTTTCCTTACAAATTCGTGACTTAAAAAAGAGAACCTCCATGAACGCATCTTCGAATATTAAAAGTACAATTATCTGATGGTCCAGATTAAATTAGATAAGTTAGCTTAAGTTCCCTAACTACAAAAATGGTGTCCCAGAGAGAAAGAGGAAGGCACCACATAGCATCTATATAAGGGAACACAGTTTCTCTGCACAAGGTGCACAGAAACTGTAGGTTGAGAAAAAGTTTGTGACACAAGATAAGAGTTGAAGAAGAAAGTAACAGGTTTAGAAAAAGAAGGCAGCAGTGAACTGAAAAAAGATGGTCTGTAACAATTAAAAAAAAATTATATTTCAACAACACTTAGACTTTATCCTTTAGCTCTGGACTTCACATTTGCCCCCGGGGAGCGTTAACCCCCCATGAATATAGTAGTCGCATTCCCCTGAGGTGTGCCGTCAAGTTCATCGATTGGTCAAAAATTAGACAACAATAATAATTCTAAGCCAAATAGGTCGACAATTTCAACAACGAACACAAAGTTTTAGGGTAGCATTATTGTGGAGACCATTTCTTGGCATGCGATTAGCCGATCAATAAAAGTTCAAGAAAGACCAAAATTACCGTCGCGTTTTAAAGAGGGAAAGAAAGCATTGGAAGTTTGAACAGCTGAGGGCAGCCGGCAGCAGAAGCAGTCTTTTTTTTTTGCTTTGCTTTCGTAAGTGTTCCTTCCTTATCTCGGAGGGAGCATAAAAACCCTCGAGTGCCCCGCGCTAAAAGCCTGGTGCCTGCGGCGATAGGACCTCTCAAGAAGCGCAGCTTACGGATAAACCGAGAAACAAAATCATCTTTGCATTAGGTCAGACAAGATTAAACGCACATTTTCGTACAATGTCGAAAGTACGGAATAATGATAATAATAATAATAATGTGAAATATTTCGGAGCATCATTTACAATGCTATTCTCTTAAATAAACAAATGAACTGACAATTTATACAGAAGTGCGCATAACTTCGAGCCTCCCTAACCGTAATAAACGCGTTCCAAGGAGAGGAAGAAGAAATGTATCATTTAGTATGGAGTTAAGGAAACGTGGAATCTATGCATAAGGTGCATAAAAACAGTAAGTTGAGAAAAAAGTTCATGAAACAAGGTAAAAGTTGCAGAAATATTAGGTACTGAAAAACAGAACAGTGAACAGAAAAAAGACAATCCGCAACAAAACAAAAAACTTACTCTAATACAACAATAGGAAGACCTACCTATACTTTAGCTCGGGACCTCACATATTCCCCCTAGTAGTGCTAATTCCCATAGATACAATAGTTGTATCCCCATGAGGGGACATAAACAAGTTCCTCGAATTTTAGAACTCACCTTCGGTGCCATTAATCGATTTCTTCCAAGTTCAATAGTTATAGTTAGCTGCAGGCAGCAATTTATTTCCAAGCTATTGATCGAATATTTATTATAAACATTCCAGCATATTTCAAACTAAGAGGGAGCGGCGCCACCAAACAAAATCTGTATTAATTAAATCCGCAAATTCATTTCCCTTGCAACTTATGCACGAAACACAAGCAGCAGCAGCAGCAGCAGCAGTACCTGACATGCACGCTCATCTGTCTACCACCGAGCAAACGCTTCTATGGCAAGAAAAACATTCCTTGTCTTCCACGTATACATCGCGTACCACGAGGGTACGAACAAAGGACGAGCGCCCCCAACAGGACCTGTGGTAAATGATTAAATATTAAACCACACACTTGAAGCCTTTGAAGCCGGCGGTAGCTTCAATTTCCCGCCTTTTAAGGTTTGACCTCCGACAAAGTCTTGGTGATCATTCAGTACCTCCTGTGAGTATATTCTTTGTGGGCAGAGCTCCGAGCGACCCAATGAGTGTGTTATGTGCGCATCGGTCGGTCAGAAATGCGAATTCCTAAATCAAGTAGGAGCTCCTGGAATTGGACTGAACTCGACTTAAATTTGAACATTTGATTAAATGCTTTTAAGAGAAATAGAGTATTCAAATTCGGTGTAACATACTAACACAACTTCGATATTTTATTTCAAACATGACGACGAGTTAAGTTAGAATTGGACGATAGGAGTGAAAATTAGAAGGCAAATGGCATCTAGTTTAAATTATATTATAGTACAGTTCTATTACAACATAGTTTAAAGACTCAAAGCATTGAATTACTTGGGGTTATTCTCTGTAGATTTCCACACTCACAAAAGACAGCACAGTGAACAGTTCATTAGAGATATGTATCTCGCGGTTGAAACATTGAACCAATGCACCGTACTATCACTAGTAGTGCAAGATATGATTGGAACCTGGATTATTATTCAAATTAGTTCAAGACTCCCTGAACAGGCGAAGGCAATCTCAAATAAGTGAAGCGGAGGAACCATTAATTAAGGAGTGGAGAAAACTGATAATCTAGACACAAAGTGTGTTCCCACGCGAGATACTTAGCGCATGGAAGCAGTGAGTTTGAAAGAAAAAGGAAGAAAAGACGAGAAGATGGTCGGTAAAGAAGACATAAAACTGAAAGCAGCGAAGTGGGCACGAAAGATAGGAGTCCCAAACGCCATTTTCTCTAGGACACCACGACACACCAAACTATCCTAACATCCTAACCCTACGCCCCCCCCCCCCCCCCCCCCCCCCCCNCCGGGGAGTGATTCCTAAAAGGAAACGCGTTCTTACCCAAACGGAAATGAGACGGAAAAGAATGTAAATGAACAATCAACTCCTGCAACAACATAATTACCGTTTCTACCGCTAGAACTGCAGTTAAAGATGTTTAAAGGAACGTTTTCCAACAGGTACCACAAGGAGTAAAGACACTATCGGCAAAACGATTCAAGCACACGAGGACACCCACAACATGGAAAGCGCAGTTCCTTTCTTATTCTCGGAGTCAGCTCTGTCCGCACTCCCTTCTGCAAATTCTCTTCGCTCAAACTCATCTCCCGCAAAAATAATGTATAGAAATAATGGTAGAAAAAGAAACGCCAACTTCTTGTTTCAGATATCGGTTGTATGGAACTTTCCAAAGTTGAAAATAGTATAGATTATGAAATTCTATTAGCCCACATTGCAAAGGCTTACTCCGAACTTGTTAAATGCTGAAAAATATTACGCAAGACATAAGTTATTTTACCTTACTATGGCTACATTGCAACTCGAGTGTTTTGCGTCAAGGAAAACTCGCACACAGTCCATGGCGAAGTAAGTAATGAAGGCTAATAAACAGGAAAATTGAATTTACAGGTATTCAGACAACCTACCCACAGGTCTGAAGGTTTCACACTTGGATTAATACAATACTTGAAGAAGGAAGAACGTCGCAAGAAACTATTTGCCGGACGGAATGAGGGAACATCAAATACTAACATCGTACAGAAATTGGCCCAACGGTCCTGCGACATGCATCCTCCAGCACGCAACGCTTTCTCCTCTCCTCGCATGCAGCGCGGCCAGACCTCGGCATGAGGACCGCCGGTGTCGAGCACGGGACATGACTGACGACTCCAGACGAATTCAATGATTATGGTCGATTAAGATCGTTCACTTACCCGAGTAGCAATCCATTAGCGAGTGTGCACCAAGCATGCATTTTTTACGTGTGAGTGGAACTGGAGAGCCGGTTTATGATGGAAGTGAGGGCGTTAGTCTCACACGCGCAGCTTTATTTGGTCGCCTCTCTCCCTGAAAACTCCGGAAAAAGAGCTCTTTGGGCTGGGCCCATATCAGCGAGAACTTATGCCGCGCCTGATGAGCCATTAAAGCGTGATATTGAGTCGACCTGGGCACGCTGTAGTTCATGCCTCCGCGAGCTCGTGGGAAACCATTCAAAACGCCCGTGGTTTCCGCTGTCGCAATGGGACGGTACGATGACTCATGTTGTCTAGTGTGTAACTTTACACGTTCTGAAATTTGCTCATTTCATAAAAGATGCCTCAGTACATAAAAACATGTATTTTAATAAACACACGTTGTTGAGTGACGGTCGCCTCCGAAGAAAGCTGATTATGGAGAGGGATTAACAATTTGCTTCTGCCAAGAAAGCAAAAAATGAAACTAAGCATCCATAGCTAATATAGAAAATAAGCTAACGATCTTTAACTGAATTTTTACACGGAAAAGAACGAAATCAAACGCAGAACTTGTCATATTCCTTTAATTGCGTTGCTTCATCGAAGTGAGAAGTTTTAGAGTTATCGTAACTGATGTCAATCACCTCGGCAAAGCAATTAATTATGAACGATAGCTCTTGATACCGCGAGAAATTGTACCTATAACATTTGCAAAGCATTATGGAAATTACCAGGGGCTCTTTACTGCGCGTTTTATAGTCTTCCAAAGTGCCAAATGAAAGCAAAATCTGACAGTCAACACGCTAGGATCTCCAATAACATCTATTTAAAGGTACTCCAAAAACGCAGTAAACACTGATGGACACTTAGAGCTGAGCCTCGTTTTCTCCATACTGGACTCATTCGCACACATTTCCTATTTACGAGCGTGTGCGGCAATTAATTTACATAATGCTGCATATAATTCTTAGTCATGATTTCAAAATTCTTTCACTGTAAATGATCTAGGAACAGACCGAAATGATAAATGATAATTTCTTGAAATGAACGAGAACAATTTTCGAAGCTGAAAGAGCCGCCAAATTTTCTACGGATCAAAGCTGAACATCGATCTAAAGTTAATATTTATCAACTCCACGTTGTGACGCTAGTATACGAGTTTAAGTTTGTATATCTTTATCCTTCAAAGTTCTAATTTTTTCTTATTCGCCACGACATTGCAATAGTAACTGTGCAAATTCCATTTGAAAATGAACTGGCTCTTGTAACAACAATAGGAACAAGGAGTTTGTAACAACAATAGAAACAAGGAGATTGTAACAACAATAGGAACAAGGAACATCATAGCTATGCTGGCCAAAACACTACTGGATGGCAAAAAAATACGCTACAAATATTCCCTATACGTCTTAAATACTTGGAGTTAGGAAGTCCTTTGTATTTATTTATTACACAGACGCTGTTGGTCTAAATACAAGGACGAATTAGACGCTATCCACTTTGATTCAGGTGAACCATTTCGGCCGCTCACTCTCCGTACTTCACACCCCACGTAGGCAGGCAAACGGGCACACAGGCAAGCAGGCACACAGGCAGGCAGGCACATGGGCAAACAGGCAGGCGAGACGGCCAATTGCTACACACCGACCATTACGGTCCATAACAGGAGCTAATCTCATCTGTGACGCGATGAATCACTTCATATCCTCACTGCGCTGCTCAAAAAAAGTCGCTGCTATCCATTTGCTCTTAGGCGCGTACGAAAAATCGACGCATACTAAAGTTTTTTTTACCATATACGAGCACATAACATTTTCAGGCGTTTCCTACACATGTTAGGAAGTTCATTAGCAAAAAGGTGAAAACCTTTGTCAGAAAAATAACGAAAATTTATAATTGATTCCCTAATTGAAAGTATACTACATGAGAATGGACGGCTGAGATGCAGAAAGGCCTTTGATTTACGTAACGTCAAATATGTGCCATCTAATGCGTACATCAGTACGCACTTTAGAGATCGCTCGTATACTTGTAGAACGGGGAACAGGACGCCGCTGCATAACAGCACCTGTTGTTTCCCATAAAATGCAAAGTTGTGTGAATGAGCAACGTTTAATACATTTTTCCCGCATGAGCCATCGCGTCCATCAGACATGTTGTCACTGCATCCAGAAAAGTGTATTTTTCTGCTTGCTTCGATGTTTCGCTCTCAGTACTGTTCTGCCGCACCATTGAAAGTTTTGAGATTGCTCAAATTTTATGGGTTAACGATCATTACGAATATGAACAGGACAATCCTGATCTCTTCATAAAGAGCAGCAACTACAAAATAATCCTTTCTATCACATGTGAACGAGTCGTCAAACAGCCTCTTACAATCTAAAACAATTTAGGGGGTCAAGCGCTATACGCAGCATGATTTCAGGAGTTTTTACCACGCTATTTTGAAAAGGATCTTTGTACTTTTCTTTAACACGAACTAAAGTTTAGCAATGATGCTGATGTACTTCATCTGGTGAGGAATTTATTCACGTCGCGTCAGTTGACCCTCTTGATTCACAGCTGAGTCAAAAGAACGACACAAAAATAGAAACGAGTGCAAAAATGTCAACACGTAAAACGACCGATATTAACATGTGCACAAACAACGATTACAAACAGCTTGCAGCGACTGCTTACAGTCTAACAGTCCGCAGTGACATGCGCTGTATCCCACTAAAGTTTAGAGGTTCTGAAGCAAAAACTGACCAAATCTTGGGCAGAAATTGACGTCGAAACTATGTGTGCCACGTGTGATCAGGTGATCCCTCGTCTTCGCCAGGTTATCAAGGAGAAGAGAGGATATATTGAATAATTCATGGATGTTATTGAAGACAATACATTTTTCTTTCATTTGATGTATGAGTTGTTTTGATTGGTCTTCATAAAACTGAAAAAAACCTAACTTTTATTTATCCACACTTCCCCGGGCCACCCGATGTAAACAAACAGTCCGCAAAGACTGCTAATATCACGTAACAACAACCAGGGATGGTTTTCGAACAAACGAACAACGGCTTTTGAACGAACTAACAACGGTTTTCAAACAAACTAACTAACAAACTGTTTTCGAACCAACGAACAACGGTTTTCGAACCAACGAACAACGGTTTTCGAACCAACGAACAACGGTTTTCGAACCAACGAACAACGGTTTTCGAACCAACGAACAACGGTTTTCGAACCAACGAACAACGGTTTTCGAACCAGCGAACAACGGTTTTCGAACCAACGAACAACGTGGTGCACTAAAACACAAGCGACATCTCCCGAAGCGGGGCAGCTGAGCCCTCCCTCGCAGAAGTCGCAAGACCGAGGAGCGCCGTAAGCCCGGGATGCCACGGCTCGCTGGCAGCAGCAGGCGCTCTCTCGACCGTCTGTGAGAGCTTTCTCGTGTAGCCGGGACGTGTCGCCTTCATCGCTCCCAACGCAGCGTCACGGCGAGGCGGGACGGTAATACGAAGGTACATGAAGGATGCAAAGTACAAATATTAGGTGCGTTCCCAATGTGACAGTCTATTTTGTGCACTAAACGTGACACCGTTTTGCTGTTATGAGTGTATTAATGGAAGGGTGATGAGCAAGGTTATATCTGTTGAAAATATTTTATAAGGAGCACCGCGAGTTGTTTACCTAGCTTGTAGTTATATACACTACTTTGTAAATAGCATTAAATTAGATGTTCGTTTAAGCCTCACTAACCGCTAAAAAAACATTACGAAGAGAGGAAGGAGGAAGGCACCATTTGGTAGGGAGAAAAGGGAACGCGGAATATATGCAGAAGTGGCATAGAAACAGCAAGTTGAGAAAGTAGTTTACAAAGCAAGATGAAAGTTGAAGGAGAAAGTAGTAGGTGCTGAAAAACACGACAGCAGTGGACCGAAAAAAAGTGATCCTTAACATAACAAAAAACATTTTACTTCAATAAAATGAAGGCTTATCTAACTCTCAGCTCGAGCTCTCACACATTTTCTCCTGGGAGTGCTAACTCCCATAGATGCAATAGTTGTATCCCCCTGACCGGTGTAAATACTGTCAATAAAATATGAGAGACTACTGGGCGAAACCTTCAACGCGCAAGTAAGAAAGGAAAGACACGTCTAGTATGCTGCACAGAAACGTACCCGCTTCTGAAATGGTTCTCACGTTATTTGAAAATCATTAAAAAATTGCATCGTGTGTTATAAATATATATATTCACATATATTTGTTACATGCATCGTGTGAAATAAGAAATCAGCGACATTAAATAAAACAGTATGCTAGAAAATTCGTCAAAAATGCAAGTCTTCGGATTTGAATCGTCTACAAAAATCATATATTCCCTATAACATACTACGGGTCAGTCGGGAATACTTAATTGCACTGTAATCGTTTTGATAGTTTTCTCTTTTAACTTCTTCGAGGGTAGCAAGTTTCGCAGACCGCAAGTCACGCGCTGTTCATGTCAATCGAACAACCGCAAAATGCGCTCGGAAATAAGTGTCCCACTCCTCAGCACTGCACAAGTCGCACAGAAGCTCACGTGTTTCGCGAGAAGACCTAATCTTTCGTAAGCTAAAAGCTGCAAATCAGACTGTGAGAACACGAGGTTCTGACATATGAATTTTAACTAAGGTCTCGGGTAAATAAAAGTATAGAGGTTTTTAAGCTCCATTATGCACTGTGCATAAGACAGGAGACCAAGTCTTGTTACCGAGAAATTTCTCCTGAAAGTGGTGTTAAAAAATGCGGACTGCAAATTTTCCTGAAAAGTGCTTACGAGTACTAAGTTTTACCCCAATAATTCGTCAGAAAACTTTACTTCTGATTCTATTTACCTGAAATGAGCTTTGAACTTGTGTTCGGATATTTAAATTCATTCGCGTCGACTTACGAATGCTTTCATTTATGCCACAAAATTTTTCTCACGAATAAGCTGCAACTTGCAGTGGACGTCTTAAAAAAGAATTTTTATTCTGGAGAATAATGTTAGAGGAAATGTTTCAAGTATTTTCTACACGTGAAATTCATTTCACACGAGAAGTCTTAAATGCGGATATTTATTCGCATGCTAACTCATTTGTTCATCTTTTGAACATACTCGTTTAGTTTTCAGTTATTTACACTATCAGCATCAAAAACACAACATAGGGAGCAATACGCGCGCAAACCAGCAAATTTGCGGACAACTCTCGGTGCATTTAAAGGATTCTCAAAAAAACTTTTCTTTTCGTTTATTCACAAATAAATGCACATACAACCATGAAAGAATAACAGACATTTAATCAGTGCTCCTCTATAACTCAAAGAAATAAAAAAAGGTTCAAAAACATGCTAAGCGACAAACTTTTTGCACAAGACCAGAAGACTAAAAACGAAATCCTGAAACAAACGGTACGTATATAAAATGCTACAGATAAGGCTACCCAAGTATAGAATGGACTGTCATGAAAGGAGAGTTGTGAAATTGTTTTCTAAAACATCCGACGTCTCGCGCGTAACTTTTGCCGAAATAAAAGTTTTTACCCAATAGAAAGATGGCAAAAACGATGGTCCATCCACGACAAAGTGCATTTTAAGATTTCAATGACAAAAAAAGTTCGTCAAAACTGACAACGCTTTCGTCATGAACAATGACATTAAATGTAGTTCAGATTCAAATGAGAATGAAAATCTCGAAAACATTTTGCACATTATGCAGTTTTATTAAAAAATACATCGAAATGCTGTTTGCGAATCAGCAAAAGCCATACTCGCGAATGCTTTTTGCGACAAGCATTGACAGCTTCAACAGCCTCGTCCACCCGGCCAAGAAGCTTTGGCGCTTTGCATGCAGATCGGGGGCACGCGTTTCGCTGAGGAAAGCGGGTTCTAATTCCATATTCCATACAGAGAAAATAAAAAAGGAAATGTTTTTTTTTCTCGTAGCCTGATTTGGAAAGTAGTAGATTAGTAGTTGATAACATGACAATGGAGGTAGTGATGTCGTTACGTGTGTAATCTGAAAAAGGCAAATAGAAACAAAGTAATAACACTCATTGAAGTCAATGTACATTGCAAATAATTTTATCAAATTCTGTAAAATAGAGAAATTACCTCAATTGAAAGAAACTTTTATGGAAAATGAAATACGCCCACAAAATTTCATGGAGAGTAAATGATGGTTTATCCATTTAGAAATAGTCGCAACAAAAAAAAGTAAACACACAAATTCATGTATTAGATTATAATTAATTTTAAGTGTCCCTAAACCACAACAAAGGTGTTTCCAAGAGAATAAGAAGGAAGCGCCATTGAGTATGGATGGCACTGGGTAACAGGGAATCTAAGCACAAGGCGAGTCATCACACCTTGTGCATAGAAACAGCCAAACCGAAAAAAAGCTTTATAAACATGATGAACGTCGAAGTAAAAATAATAAATTATATCCGTGAATGAAAAAAAGGTCCGTAACTAAAAAAATATATTCACTTTCAATCTAATCAACCTAACTTTCAGTTCGGAACCTCGCATCTTCCTGGGAGCAACAAATAAAAATAAATAAATATATATATATTAAGGGCACCAAGTGGCTAGTTATAACGACCGAGAATGAAATAATTATTGAGGTATTTTTTAATGGCAAAATTAGAAGTAAAACACTACACTATCAAATTTTACTGGTTACACAATGACCATTTACACGTGTATCTATTGATCACCAAAAATGAGATCGAGACAATTTCTGTGACCTTTCCAGTGGATGCTTCTCTCGATCGCACATCATCATTTCGGAAAAGAACGAGAGCGAGAGCGTTGCAAGGAAGCAAGGAAGGAAGGAATAAAGGCAGGCAAGTCGCCGATAATCTCTCAAAACGAGGAATCGCTGCACGCTTCATTGAGCAGCGATATCTGAAGTAGATAAAAGGAGATCTCGGACCCGCATCGTCGCCGGGCGCACGGAGTCTAAAACTGACGTCTTTGCCCTCCAGCTCTGAACACCTCGCGTGCTCCGTCAGGCGAGTGTCGAGCCGCTCTGTCTCTAGATTTCATTCTCGAGTTCATTATCACACTGGCTGTTTTGCACATTTATCGCAATTTAATTATTTAAAAAGTAATAAGAACAACTGCTATGGGCCAACTTTAAGTACACAAAGAAGCATTCGACATCTGATGCACTTACACCTTAGCTTTAAATGTAACAGCATCTCCGTGCCCTATTTCACAAAACGCCAGATGATGTAGCATTATTATCTTATACCGCAAACAAAATGCAGGCAAGAGAGTCAATCATTTTCTACAACTTCGACGAGATTTTCCAGTACTTTACTGGAGGAGATATCTGCAGGCAAGTAATCAGTACATGCTTCAAACCGCGAAATTAACACCGAAATACGTACCAATTCTGAACGGTAAACGGTAAGGTCGTTGATGGTGAAAAGCGCCCTATGTTTGCATGCATTTTCAAAGCAAACTACTACAAAGTTACCATGACGAATGAGATTGCAAGCCACGCCTTAAGCGGTAACATGTGCATGCTTTAGCGATGAAATCGCGGCCGTTCGCGCCGCACCTCAATTTCGTTAATATTTAAAGACCTGTGTTCCACGCAATTACCTTAATGCTTCTCTTGGTGGTGGTTAAATTTACTTTGGGGGCCGCCGGGCTCTTAAGAAGATGTGAAATTCTACCGTGGATTATTTAACAGCTCATCTAAGGAACATGGAAATGCCCTCCACTTAAATTTAGGAGAGCATAAACAAAAGAAATCGCATGGAAATTAAACGAATGAAAGCTCGACTGACATGGATATTCTTGAACATTCACTCAAGATAGCGCAGTTCATCAAACAACCTAGTTAGAAAGATTACAAAAGCGTTAAGCAAAAAAAAGTCACGCAGTTTTCAAACAATAGAATCAGAATTGCCCATCAAATGCTTCCCATGAGAATGTCACTTACGTTTCATACTATTAGCGGAACACAAAAGACAATAACTCATGTAATTCATATGGCTCATCCCATACAAAGATCAAGAAAAATATTGGGATTTAAAAAAATAAATTTAGTGCAATACAGCACAGATTCAAGAGAGAGCATTATTCTGAAATTTTAGCACGCTCCTTATTTAAGATCACATTTTATGGAAATCAATGAGATGATCAAACCTTCAATGATGGGGCGCGACTCGAGTGAACAACATACTCGTTTGCTACCAGCATCCATTCACTAATAGAACTCATCTAATTTGATAGGGTCATTACAAAGTGAAGGGAATGCTTAGGCGAGGACGTAATTACAGAATTCCAATAACATCGGTTGTCCTAGGAAATCAATTAAGTAGGTTGCTTACGGGTCAAAACAGAACTCGCATTACAATGTTGTTACTCAAATATAATCCATTGTTCCGTGGGCTCTGTCTGCACGATCATGGAATATCGTAACTCGAACGCGTGATTATTTTCATTGATTGAGTAGTTAAATCTTCAGTACCGTCACAGTACAGAGCGAAATCAAACCATGAGCATTCTCTCGGTAATTGCAATGTCGGCCGGTCGGCGGAAGAGTGAACACGGCGATATTGCGCCTTCCAGTAATTTGAGAGACATAATGGGGCACCAACAGAGATGTCTCTAAGTTTGGCGTCGACTGCACGTTCGTACAAGAGAATCCATGAGGTATATCCTCCCATTATAAAATTTATATGCTTGTGCGAAAATCAACAGACTTCGTAGCAAAGTGCGTGCATATTTATTTTTTTAACACAAAAAATATCGATTATTCTGAGGAGGAGGATGGAAGAAAGAGAAAAAGAACATGTTAAAAACAGACACGTGAACGTAAAATGCAATGGGAAAATAAACAAAAAGAATTGAGGTCATTTGACCATCTTTTTTCATTTTCATTTTCAGGTTATTAACTATTCGTTAGAGTGAAACCGATATTCAGTTAAGAAAAACCAGCGATCGACTCAACCGTCTAAAAAAACACTGACAACGTAGGAATGAAGACCACCAGCCCATCCATTAGCTCAATGAGACACCCATAAACTGAGCTATATTTCACGAGAAAAAAATAGCTATAACTGCGCAACAATTCTTTATGCAAATATAAAGTCGAAATTCCAGTTTCATAACCTGGTGTCGGATGCCGATCGCGAAATGGATTCACAACACAGAAGCAAAGCTAATTTTTGAGGCATTCAAAAAATCTTATTTCCATGCGACGGTCATCAACCATAAGCGAACATCGCTCAAATAATCAATTGCCAACAGAGAGACGGACCAGGAGAACAAGAACAACTTGAGGATCTCCCATTGTTGCCAGAGTTGGCGACTCGGAACTGCAATTACGCGCGTCTTACAAACTTCGGGGGCTCAGCGTGGCTGAGACTGGCGAGCTGCTTCCTTGTCCTCTGACACACAAACTTTCATAGGACGTGCTCCAGAAAACAATTATTATTAAAGAACCAGCGATACACAACACTTAACTTCGATGTACATTAGGGAATAGAATCTGCAACTCGAGCTCACCGAGCACACAGAGCAAGAGTGAGTGAGAGCTCTAGGATGTCGATTCGACGCGAACGACGCCGTTAGAATAGAAATATTCTCGTGTATCAAAATAGTGAAATCAAGTTAATTTGAAGTGGAAATTTTAGTTCATTCCACTAAAGGTACTCCGGTTACACTGCAAAATACGATAGGTTTCTAATGACTCTTGTAATGTCACGCACATGAATAGGCACACAAACCAGTTCGTTTCAGTTGAGTCAACCACGACTACTTACAGAAAGCGCAATTCAGTATGAGTAAATAAGATACACCGAAACTTTCGAAGTCGATAACAAGCAGCGTTTGCTTCGCTGATCTCAAAGTGCACCGAATGAACTCAAAAGTGTTTAAGCAGACAAAAGTTTGCGCAAATAACGTCACATGGCTCAGGTCGGGCACGAGGAGCGCAGGGAGACAGGCAGGCACCACACACGCCGAGCAAATCTCCATGTGTATGAGGGACATTTCCCCGCCCACAAAGAGCGTCAGTCGCTGACAGGCAGCCAGTGAGTCAGATAATGCGCTCATCAGTCGTCGGATTTTCATTTTCGGCGACATGGCGGAATGACCTAAGCAGCGATATTACTTCAAATTTAACAGTTCGTTTGTGCGCCAGTAAAAATTTCTCGTTAGATAATGTGGGTAACCACACGACAGCAGGAACCATGAAAATTAGATACTCGTGATGCAAAAATATGTTTTGAAAACGGTTTCAGCTTGAAGCAATTCAAATTTTCCGAAGAGGATAAATGACCTTAATGACACAGTTTTTTCTACGGAGCATTAATCTAAATAGAGAAATGATAAAACATTAGAACTAATAAATACCAAGAAGAAACAAGCGCACGCGATTATGTATAACTTGGTTCCAGCTCCAACAGTCTGAGCATAGCACAAGCTGTCACCCACAACAGAAAAATTGCATTTCCACTCAGGAATTCAATTTTCGTTTAGTTGTATCCACACGATAACAGCACACACGGGAAACACGTCGGACACCCATGCCGCTCTAGCTTATTTCACTAGACATCTTTCTTCTGCCTAACTGGATTCCTTTCTGACCCTTTGGAATGAAAAGTTATAAGCATTTAAGCAGGAGTATCGTGCTATACTACCTCAACTTATGGAAGAAAAACCCAGCGTAGAATCGTTTTCCCCATCTGCAAGCCAGAAGTTTGAAAAGAAGGAATACAGCCTTGATTAGGGCCACCTCATGATTAGATCTGATGTTAATTTAAGCATCCTTAAACGTAACAAAGGTGTTCGAAAGAAAGGAAGGGGAGAGGCGCCATTTGGTATGGATTAAAGGGAGCGCAGAATCTACGCACAAGGTGCATAAAAAGAGTAAGTTGAGAAAGAAGCTCATGAAACAAGATAAAAGTTAGAGAAATAGTAGGAGCTGAAAAACAGGACAGCAGCAAACCGAAAACAAGATGGCCTGTAACAAAATAAAACAGTTTTTCCATTTTAACAAAAGGAGGTGTACCTAACCTCTAGCTCGGGACCTCACACATTCTCCTGGGAGCGATAAATCCCATAAATTAAATACAATAGTTGTTCTCTCCCGAGTGAAGAGGGGGAGGGAGGGGGGGGGGGCATCTCATGAACTATGTTATGTATTCTATTCCAGAATGTTCGCTTTTTTGTTGACGTGTTTACGAAATTTAATTTAAATTCTTAACTGGCCCTCCTATTTTAGTAGAGTGACAACTACAAAGAATTCTGCAAAATGAGATTCTGCATATTCTGCAAAATTATGAGAACCACTTCTCTACAACTATGCTCTTTATGTTTGTACAATGTCACCATAGCTAATAATGATCATTAGTGAGCTACAGTTATCAGAGAAAAATCGACCATTTAACAATGAAATTACGGGCAACAGCGGAGGAATCCATTAAAAAGCATTTACAAACTCGGTGGAAAAAATTTTAAATTGCGAGATGTTCGAAACTTACAGACGAAAGGCTACGCACTTCGAAAAAACAGCGTTGTTTTCAACGAACGCATATTCTACCTTTCCTCAAACTCATCAGCAAGGAGTTGCAAAAACGCCCCATTCATTACCATAATATCACCAGAGCGCTGATGAGTGACGTTAGACCAGCATACGCATTAAACGTTTTTCTAGCAGCTATTGTGTCCACTGTGTCCTCTCTTGCCGCGCAGCGTTAGCTCCCGAGGTGCGAGACGTCGAATGTGATCAATGTGATTTAATTTCACCTCGGTTGCCTCTAACTTTATCAGCAAAAAGTCAGGTTCTGAAAGTAAGCGAGCCTATATCATTACTGAACGATAAGACCCTATAACCGAAAATCACTGATGTTTCTCTTACATGAACTTGAGCTGTGAAATCAACCGTTAATACACGTGGAAAAAGTGTATTACAGTACATTACGTTTTGGCAGGACTGCGAACACACATACACCTAAGTTCCTAGATTTCAACGAAATTTCTTTTTAAGACTGGGTTAGTTTCAGGAAGTTCATGTGAAAATTTTTTGTGACTTGACCGCATCCTCCGAAGCAATTAAGTGGTGGGACCGGTTCCAAGGCGAGTGCAGCTGCTGAGCCAATTACAGGAGTAAGAACCGTACTTGACGCGAAAATAACACTAATAATATCCACCAAATCCGTGACGATTTAATTTGTAGCGACAACCACAAATATACATGGTCCCCTTTTCATGATTGTAACAACAGCAGAACAAAATAAGAATAAATAGAATAAACTTTTTTCAGTTCTTCTCAGCTACGCATCGAGAATTCATGTTTCAAATTACCAAAAAATGCTTTTATACTAAAATCCCCAACAAGTGACCTAAAACGACAGTTTTTTAGAACTTCTGCCAAACGAGCTCTCGTTTGGCAATTCATGAGCTGGTAATTTACAGAGTGAGAGAATAGTTTCTTGCATGTGAGTACACACAAACCAGGACCAAATTCAATATATTCCCATTTCAGGAGTTAGGGATAACCGCGACTTGTTTTTCGTGAGCATAAGGACGCAACGCACAAGTAAAAAATCAATCTAGTAATGAACAGTGATAAGTCGGCAAACTATCAGTTCACCGGAGGGACTAAGGACTTCAGATATTAATTTCCATCAGTCGGGTATATAAGATAGAGATTACTAGACCTGAAGTTGCTACTTATAGCACGCAAGTCGCATTAAGAAGCACGCTAAAACACAATTCATGTTTCCGAGTGTGAACGAGGGCATTGTGCTCCATGCGAAATAATACAGCAGATTTTCGCACCACAGCAGAGCAAAATGCCTAAAAGTATTCCACTCGACACTTTTGAATTGCGCCCCAGCGCGATCGTTCGAACTTGAAAAATCTAACTTTTAATATTCTACAGAGCAAATTTCTGTAATGGCCAGCACACATGATGGCTGTTAGTTGTGATGGAGTGCTCGCACCCGACTATCATAAAAACTCTCACAGTAAAACGTATGGCAACTTTTCAAACCCATTTGCGTGCGTGACGAGCTTTTTTTGTCCTGGAGCGATGTGAAACGCAAGTTTTGGATCATAAAAACACAATTGTAATCAGAGCAATTCAGTTTAATGGACGTTTCAATGAAAAATATAGAGTAGCAACTGAGGCAAAGAAATAGAATAGAAAACGCATTGCAGTCCACTTCATTATCAATCGAATTACTAACTACAGTCTCAAGATGGGGAAAGATCTTTGATAACCTCAACATCAAGTTCGGAATTTAAATACAGTTCTGGAACATAATGGGGATTAGTAACTGGCACAAGTAACATTATTTAATAAGGCAACGAGCGGTAGGATGGCGCACTGGTGAGCAGCTCAGCATGTGTCCAGAAAATTTCGTAAATAAAACCGATAACCCGAAAAAGAATTCAAATATAAAAATTGACAATTAGTTTTCCGAGAATTGACAAGTCTAACAATTTCGACCTTATTTGCATTGTACATTAATAATATGTGAATACATATGAGATATATCAAGGGAAGCCCCAGAAGCACATCTGCCTACATAATGACTTGGTTTAGTTAGAGCTAACCTTTCCTGCTCATTTTACTGCACTGTGCTATTGTTTTTATTACATAAGTTCAAGACTCCCCTCGCCATAGGCAATTTCAAGCGAGTGAAGAGAAAGGACCCTTAAATATTAACTATAGAAAGATTAGATTATTAGTTAGTTTAAGCCTCCCTAAACTCAATAAATGAGATCCAAAGAGAGGAAGGAAGAAGGCACCATTTAGTATGGAGTTAAGGGAACGTGGAATCTATGCAGAAAGGGCATAGAAACAGTAAGATGAGAAAGAAGTTCATGAAGCAAGATCAAAGTTGAAGAAGAAAGTAGTAGGTGCTGAAGAAAAAAGGACAGCAGTGAACCGAAAAAAGGTGGTTCTTAACATAACAAAAGCATTTTATTTCAACAAAAAGAAGGCCTACCTAACCTTTAGCTCGGGCCCTCACATTGTCCCCCTGGGAGTGCTAATTCCCATAGATACAATATTTGTATCCCCCTGAGGGGTATGAACTATAGAAAACAGGGAATCTATGAAAAGATGTTTTCGCATACGAGATACTGTGTACATAAAAATAAACTTGGAAGGAAGAGAAATAGAAGATATAATATAAAATTGAACTAAGTAAAGCAATAAAATTGAAATAAGTAAAGTGGACACGAAAGACTGAGTTCATGAATACTTAACTGTGGTTAAGGTTGCCTAACAGTATTCCCCTGGAGATGCCAGTCCCAACAGCTTAGGGTAGACAAGCCTAACTTGCCTAGAACTTTTGCCTACCCGATGCTCCGTGAGTGGATTTTTCAACAAAGCTGTAATATATCATTGTTAGACAAACAAATATCAGGCAAAAAACAAAGGGGAAAAGCAAGTTCTCATAAACTCGTTCAGAGCCGTGTACGCTCCGATCAGCAGATGACCTGTTAAAAAAGGGCTACAACAAACTTCCATTATTTACAGCTAAATTTAACCGGCTCTCACTCTAAACACGTTTAAATATGGATTATTCTTCGTAGGGTTAATTAACGCGGAGTAAAATTCATAACCGGTTCAAAATTCGCTTGTCCTTAGAATAGTGTATCAACGAGCACATTTCTTTACGCGGGTTATCGTAACAAGACGGGTTTAAGTAATTAATTGGACAGTATAAGAAGTACGACGGGGCGAGCCTCGGCCAGCTCTGGAGACCTCCCACGGAGCTACCAGACTTGAAGGCAGGAGAGGTGGTGGAGCGTCCCAATGCACGCAGACCAGTTGGTCGCTCGAAAAACAGGTGGAGGAATACTAAAATATTAGGTTTCTTGGCCGCTGCAGCTCGAGGATGTTTTAGGGGCGCTTAAAAATCATCGTGGGACGAAATTAAAGTGTTTAGATGAGTCGTTAAAAATTCTAGAATAAATATAAACTGGGCAGTTACAATGTACAGCGACTGCACACGTGTGTTTCAGTTTGCTCTGAAATATACACACTGATGGCTGCTCGAGCGAAAAACATATTCCATGTTCAATACGGCGATGTTTTATGGGTTGATAGAGGTAAAGGATGCATGAGTTCGAACAGGAACACCGAGAGCTGAATGGATAGCACACGACGCTGTAATGCAGTATAATATTTGAAATTGTTCTTTCTCACACGGTATATTTCACAAAATAATTCGTTCGCAAGCGGGTTTATGTTGAGAAGACTGTCACTCATCTCTCAACCCATATTTAAATTATGGAATTCACACCGTAAGCTATAAATAAAGACATTTGAAGAATTTGACACAACTGACATTCTCTTTCATTCACAAAATGACTCAAAGTACAAAAGAGAATCCTTCGAGGAGAATACTATTTATTAGCAAGGTTGAAAACACTTTATAAAATAAGATAAAAGTTAAAAACAAAAGGCCATCGATATGGAAAAGGCCTAACTAATTTTCAGCTCGGGACTTGACATCTTCCTCTTGTAGGCGCTAATTCCCGTAGACACAACAGTTGTAAATCTGTGAGGGTACAACTTCATTCACTTACAGTTATTCAGCAAAACCGTAGCACTTCCATTATTTCATGGAAATATCTTATAAATGAGGGCCGATTTATAAATAGAAATTGCAGCCCAGATAAAACATGAAATATGGACCTGCGACTCAGTGGTAACAATTGAAATACTGAGAAAAAATAAGCAAAAGAGAATGGCGTACGAAAGTGAACAAGCGAGTAATACATTTCCTCAAATTGGAGCAGCTACAAGTGCAATTTTTCGTAAAATAGCACGAATTATTAGATGAACTATGCGTCTGAGCTTTCCCGCGGATATTTACCGAGTCGGTCGCATAATTGAAAATAAATCCCAGCAAATAATACAAGTTGCAAGTTACACACAATCAGTCAATTTACTCCCTCGTCTTTTTAAATACAACGACAGAAAGTGAATTGATTTTAATATTTAGTTTTCTAACATTAATGAAATACTTGTTCAAATTCCACACAAAACTACAAAATAATTTCTGGAATAATTTCTGTCAGAGAAACCGTCCACAATAGCCCCAAGTTTCTGTAGTACTATGAATTATCTCGTTTTATGGAGACAGAAGGAACAAAGATAGGTTTTCACAGAGGGATCTCAAACTTCTCCAAAAGCGGAAAATTATGAGATTAGAAGTCATGAATACATTTTAGTACGCGCTACAATTCAGCATGTTTACAGGTCTGGAGCGAGCTGGATAACAAGACGAAGAAAATTTCCGAACATGCGGATCAGCTTTGCTTATGTTACTTCCCTGCTCCGTGTGAGCATCCGGGGTCGCGCGATGCTCTAAATTCTAGTATTTTATGGTCATGATTTCAGTGCAGCCCCAGAATTCCTGTCTTGAAAGCCAAAACATGGGGTACGTCACTCAATGGTGCTATGAATAGGAGTTCACTGAACTCTCCAGAACAATTTTTTTCAGCACAATTTGTTTAATCAGTTCAGTAATCTGCTCCGAGCAATTTCCATTTCAAACAAATTTCATCAATACAACGCACCGAAACATCAAAACCAGCAATATGCACGTACGATGAGTTCCCACCCTGTGAAACGAAGTCATGCCATCTCCAAGTCGAATGACTTCGATCGTCTGTCACGAGTAAGTGGGCCGAGTTCGATGCGAGGAAGTTATGAAGTGCAGCAAACCCTGCTCGAGACAAAGGACATCACCGGGAGAAAAGAGACTAAACATCTCGCTCTGCACATGACAGACTGAGGCATTCGATCATGGGGCCGTGAGTGGCTCGATCTCCAGCCGAGTCCGATATGAGTAGCCCTGAGAGCCGCACTGCCACAGCGCCTGTAATGAACGAAGTCTTATCGCTCGACCGCGAGGTCGGTCCTCGATGAAAAGTGTGCAAAATTGCCCAATCGCTTCTATTCCTGGAATTCAGACCGGACAGAACCGCGGCACTTACGCAAGCTAGATTTATGGGCAGGGTGCTTCCATAAATTGATAGCAGAATGGAAAGGAATGCATCGGCCAATAATTATGCTATTTATCTCAAAGGGGGAAGAAGCACCGCAAAACTTCACCGGATTGTGCGAAGATTTTTGGATTCAAATTGATGCAAACAGTGTACTGAAATTTAAACTCCTTCCGTTCAGTGAACATTTGTAGAGAATTTCATGAGCAGTAGGGGAGCCAAAAATCATACGGTAAAAAAATAAGAGAATAAATTCCTATCCCTTTAATGATCACTTCCAAATTAAAGAACACTCATGTTATCCGAAAGTTATAGATTAAGATGTATAGAAAAGCGCTGGCAGATCTTGAGCCATGTTCATTATTACAACATAAATTTATCGTAAAAAAAGGCCCTCGCAGAAACCTCAGGCTCATTACTGGCTTTCAATTTGAAGTTTTTATTATATGTAGCTTACGCTTTAAACTATAAATAAACTATACTCCAAATAAGTTCAATTGTCACAAAAAAGAAAAGTACTAGGTAAAATGCTACCATCATTAAATAATTTTTTTGATATGATACGAGGACAAAAGCTGCTTGAGTAGGCTAGATTTTGGTCCAATTGAACTTTCGGACTTTTCCAATTGTACAATTTGAATTTTTCTTTAAATAAAATTCAGCCCAATACAGTTAAAAATGATTGGGTATTCTTCAGGATTGGCTACACTTCATGTGAAAAAAGTATAATTGAATAATTTTAGCGAGAAAAAAATGCCCATTTGAAAGCCGTGCGAGAACTGGCATGTGAAGAGAAACATCAAACTGAACAAGTGCATCAGTGGTATTCTAAGAATACTCTGAAACTAAAAATGATGAGCAACATTGATCGTTATCAAACGACTGTAAAATCTTCCATAAGTAAAAATTACAAATTTTTCAAGCACGAAATACCTGAATCCATTTTGACGGAACTGGACCCATCCCATTTGCGTTCCCCGAAGGCATAATATGAGGGTAGCAAGGTAACAATGAAACAAACAGCCAGTCACTGCGAGCACAAAACACCGTCTTGGCACCCACTGCATCCTGTGCGCTGTCCCACACACACCAGGTGTTGTCAGAGCACGTGAGGACATAACGGACACATTTGTACGACTGATCTTAAACTTAACTGAAGCGATCACGGATGATGCAAAAAAATCAATCACAGATTATTCGAAATCCAAGAAAGACTGCAGAAACAATTTCCGTTAACTTTCAACCCAAAATAAGATTAGTTCTTGCAACTCGTGTTGAAAAAAGCAAACGAACAGAAGTTCTTGAACGAACGATTAGATTTAGCACAACCTCAACGCCACATATTGAGCGATACACTCTTGTACTGCTAGTGTGAGATCAATAAATCTCCGCCGTATTTCGTTTGAATAATAATCGCCCGGAGACTATATTCAAGTTTATACAAGCTATTTAAACTTGATAAATCTCATAATCCAAAGGATAGAAAAATCGAAAGATTAGAAAAATCCTCTATCATATATGATTTCAATGGCGAATTGTAAATTTCGTAATGATGAACTTCGACCGTAGAGAGGAGACGACGTCTGTTGGAGAACTCGGGGCGAAAATTTATACCCACGGTAATTCGTAACAGCTTTTGCAAATTTTCACTTCCACTTGAGAGATTAATTCATGTAGTGTTCACGCTAACATTATCACAACTTGTTTTCAATAGTCAGTGCTCATTGCACTATCATATTTAAGCCCAATTTTATTTCTGGAAAGAAAGTGCGATCCGTAAAAATATCGAAGAAGTTTAGATTTTCAAGCTTAAAACGACATGGTTGGCTCTTGGATACCCTTTTGAAACAATTCCGCAGGGTTTTTCTTAGTGGCAGGACAGAGAGCAATGAGCTGATTAAGAAAAGCTTTACGGAAGTACAAAGTCGTTATCAGTTCAGGCTTGACGCGCTGCAGCTCAGGCATCGCCAAGTTCTGTCTTTGAGCTCTCCGAATAACTGTGGGCACACACGCTGAAGGAGGAGACCTAAAAGTGGGTTCAGCAAGCTAAGGCACAACCTCGTGTAAATGGAAAAACGGAATTCCGCAGGCAATGCTCTGGCCTTTTTTGTGGTAGGAACACGGGAGTACAATGGAAGAGCAATGATGCGTCTGTCTGCCTCAGCCACGAATGCAACGAGGCGCCTGTCTGCCTCAGCCACAGAGGCAGCGAGGCGCCTGTCTGCCTCAGCCACAGAGGCAGCGAGGCGCCTGTCTGCCTCAGCCACAGAGGCAGCGAGGCGCCTGTCTGCCTCAGCCACAGAGGCAGCGAGGCGTCTGTCTGCCTCAGCCACAGAGGCAACGAGGCGTCTGTCTGCCTCAGCCACAGAGGCAACGAGGCGTCTGTCTGCCTCAGCCACAGAGGCAACGAGGCGTCTGTCTCAGCCACAGAGGCAGGGAGCCGCGAGGGCGTGGTGAGGCGGAAGGCCCAGTCACTAATTGAAATAATCAAAGGAGAAGCACATGCTCCAAAATGTAAAGGACAAGAGCGTGCACACGAGGCCCTCATTACGCGATGCTTTACTATAATGATGATCACAAAAGGACCGGCTACCTGAGCGCCTTTCTCTCCATAATAAAGTAGAAAAGAGCAATGTGTCTGAGGTAGAATATCATTTCTCAGAAATTCGCTCGCAAATTCCAGTGAAGTAAACTCTTCATGATAAAAGGAAGTCTATTCTTAAGTAGCTGAAAATGAAATGAGATTAATTATATTAGGGAGGCGTGTAAAAAAATCCCATCTCGGATTCTTTAACGATGGCGCACAAATAAAATTGCAAACTTAACGACGGGAAATAATTCACGATGTTTGACGGAAAGAACAGGGATTCTCAATTTTTATGTTATACGTAGTGTTACCAGACACACACAGACATGTATTGCAATTTTCTCGATGAGAGTGAAAATCAAATGTTATTAAAACGTGAACGACAAAGTAAATTACAACGGTAAAATATACCGAATAAGGACGTGCAATGGTATTTTTTTAAACTGGAAATTGTGAACAAACACCCTTAAATAGAATGCACATCAAGATAACATTGAAATAAAACCCACGGTAAGTCTGAATATAAAAATTCAAGTAAGTTCCTAAGTATTATTACATGTATTAAGCAGCATGACTTCAGATTCTTCAAAAAATGCAAGACCAAGCAACTAGTACGTTTCATCAGCCAACCTGTCAAGTTTCTCCATCGCATAAATTGATTTGGGAATTAAAAGTAGTTTAAAAAATAGCCCGTTCATTTCATTCCTTACGCAACATGACTGACGCGTAAGACAAGGGGTAGTGAAGCATGAATTATTATGGTTGGCTGGACTTGATTTACCCATTGCGATCATGCTTCAGGATGTCAACTTCAAAAAATGGCAATAACCATGGTTCAGTGAAAACAGTATGAAAGTAAATTCACTGACTGGTTTGGTCTTATAAAAGCTTTATCACAGATCATCCTACCAGCCCCAGACGAAGAGGCTTTATCAAAGTTACTACTAAGATAAATAGGAAACCAAACGAATTCATGAATTTGGAACGTATATACTGTAATTATACTGTCAAACTATCAGGATTAGCTCTGTTAACACAAGTGTCCATGGCAATGAAAATCTGAAGCACTAGATTTGCTGCGGCAACACCCTGCTTGAGTTCAGAACAGATTCTCTCGATTCGATCTTGAACATTTTCGCCTGCTCAGAGAGTATCGAATTGCGCATTCGTTTTCCTGTCATTGCAGCATGAAGGAAGATGGCACGAACTGATATACTTAGGTACCAATGTTTTAATACCGTTAATTAAAGCAGTCACGAGTAACACGTTCAGTTCATCATGCATTAAATCACCACTTTATCTGCATCTACGAGGATCGAATCGCATTACCGCATATCAATAATGGAAAAAAAGATAATTATTTCCCCCAGACTATGCCTGGATAAACACGTCCCGTGATCAGAGTGCAGCGAACCCACTGCTTTGGACAACTTTGATGCCACTCAATGATGACACAAACATTACACGCACTTCCTATTGACTCTCGATCAACATCAATTGAGATCTGTTTAGTTAATTCTAGAAGTTACTTACGTCTAGCAACACCACATCGTAAATGTGATGAAATCAAATTAACGTTCGATTAGATCTGAATACGTTTTATTCGGATGGCATTTGACTAGCCCTGACGCATCAAACATTTCCTAAGTCAATACTTGTTTTCATTTGAAGCGCGAAATATCAATAAGCAAATAAGTCATTGTTGCAGAGTTATTGCAGAATAAGTTATTGTTACTGCGTAGATGAGCTTGTCTGAATTCCTCTTTGACATTTATGTTTATCAATGCTGGACAGCACAATACGCAAATATGCCATGGTGCTCTCATAGCAGTATTCTTTTGTACATCACAATTATCGCGTGCTGATCAACTCATCGCCATTATCATTCAATGATAATTACATCGCTATTATCGCATTACAATTAAAATCCTGCTCTATCACCGTCCTATAATCACAAATAGCCGCATAAGCATCGAGGCATTAAGACAAGATTCATCACTTGATCACCATAACAGAGAGATGGTAACATGTCCACCGCAATTTGAAACAGTTGAGGATTCTAACAAGGCATGAGAAATGGTGGAAAAGCTACACACATCAAATGTATGAAGTCCATACAGGATGTACATATGCACGGTAGCAGCATGTATTGTGCAGTAATGTACATAGTACTGATTCAGGCGCCTCAAAATGAATAATTTTGACTTTAAGACTGGTCTCTTTCCCACACGATTTTGTTTGGAAATGAACGTTTCACTTTAACCCATTTTTATAATTGATATCAAGAGTATTTATAATAGGGAAATGGTTGACAACTGAGAAGGACACTGAATCAACGTATGTTTCTAATAATTTTTTGACTCATCATATTTCGGACGTGTTTACTCATCACATTTCTGAAACCGCCAAATTAGGTGATGACTTATTAACTCGAATGACCTGGCCGGGCAAGGGGTAAGCTGAATGACCTGGCCGGGCAAGGGGTTAACTTAACTTCCACATTAATGAGTGCAGAAGCTGATGTAAAGCTCTTCTCTCTTTATTACAGAGCTAGGTTTTAGTAACAAATGATCAATGTTTTCATTGGGTGCAATTAGGATGAAGCGAACCTCATTAATTCCATCTCGCATTGCAAAAATATAATTACGACAATTGAAAACTATCAGTAAATAAAACTCTGATTTTTCATGATAATTTTTAGTTTCATGGGTTGATGTACAAATATTAGCTATATTAAGATATGGTAATAAAATTTTCTATCAGCGTAACTGATAACAATGCACGTCTATCTTAGCTACAGAGTGAATGAAATCTGTGTTTTGTCAGCTCTATTTGATTTCCTCATAATGAAGACAAAGAAAGGGTAAATGAATTTTTCCTGCCTACGTTTTATAAAGTAACCTATTTAACTACACGTTCATTAAGGGAAAATCTTATCACTTACATTAGATTATAAGTTCGTTTTAACCTTCCTAATCACAACAAAAGTGTTCCCAAAAGAGAAGGAGAAGTCACCGCTTAGTATTGGATTGCACCATCTCCTGCGCATAGAAACAGCAAGAGAAAAAGAAGTTTATGCAAAAGTTGGAGAAGAAAGTAAAAGATGCTGAATAAAGGACAGCAGTGAAACGATGAAAGATGATCTGATCCAAAACAAATAATTGATTTCAATTAAAAAAGAAAGGCCTACTTTAACCTCTTAGCTCGAGATCTCTCATCTCCCCCTCCCCCAGGGAGCTCCAATTCCAATAGATACAATAGTTGTATCAATCTAAGAAGACAAATTTTATCGAGTAACTCCTAACATCAAAAATAATCGAGACAACATTGAGTTGCATTTGACCATGAATGAGAAATGACGTGGAATTAGTTTTTGAGACTTCAATTTTTAACAAAATTGTTTTTACAGGGAGAAGTGTTGCAATAGAACTTAAGGATGATTGAATTTAATAATGAACTAAGAATAATCTCCAAACTGCCCTCCATTCTCATCGTGAATAAACTCATGTAATTCCTCATTTTAGACGTGGAAATTAGCGCAGGTAAGCTGAATGACTATTTTAGTTAGTTGCTGTTCGTAGCAGACAAGTCGGGTCTCTACAGAACTTAGCAATGAACAATAATGAGGAAATCAGAATCCAATCCTCTCAAGTTCTGGAAAAGCAGTTTAATTACCGAGAAGTTAAGTATGCCTAGCGCGCCCAACTTTTACGTAAAAGCAGAGTTCGGTGAGAATTTTTAGTGTGGATGAACACGGTAGAGGAACTTGACTACATCGCTTCAATTTTGGGTCTAATTGACGTCGCTCATATTCACGCAGGCGGCAAGGCTTCATTAGGCAAATTGCACGGTGCGCGCGAGCCTTTAGAGAGAGCAGCAAAGGCATGTTTTCTTCATCATGCCAATGATCCCTGATGCTGCATCACAAAATTCGAGATGGCCAAATGACCCCAAGACTCGAGTTACCTGAAGCCAACACAGCGGAAAGTTTGGAGGTCGTCTTTGCAAGACACGCACATCCCTCCGACCGATCGGAATGAAGTCGGGCCAGGTTACGAACAATCATGAGCGACCTGAAGAGGTAAAAATGCTTCACCTTACCCGCCAATCAATTTCTCATTTGTCAGGTGGCCTGCAATTGCTGCAGAGGACTACTTGAGTCCGGCCCATGAAATGCTGAGGCAGCAAAGAGCAGGACGGTCATAACGCGAGTGTTGGGTTCGGGTTACAGAATAGCGTCGGGATATGTGTTTCACATTACAGGACAGCAGGCTGAAGTAATGACTTCCATGACCACTGGGCCGTTTAAATGCCTCTTTCGATATAATCGAATGATTGATATACGAGGTCCGGTAAAAGATCAAAAACACAATACACTTACAATGCCGATAACTAACTAATCTTTCGAACAGAGCCAGACTACACAAGATAAAGAAAGAAACAACTGCAACTAAATATAGCATCTTAAATTCCCGCTACTTGTAGGGCAAGAAAATAATAATAGTCCTGGGATCAGAGTTTAGACTCCAAATCAGCATAGAAACCCGATGAGCGATAAGCCAGATCAAAACAATATGTATAAGGAATATAACTAAAATTCCACAGCTACTTATGAGCAAATATGCCAACTAAATCAATATTCGATAGCGTGACAATTTTCACTATAAAACAGACAGGTAGTAATTTTCACAATAACTAGAGGTCTTCACTCAGCGTTCCTGAACAGGCCTTACTTTTAGTGGAATAATCTCAAATGAATTGCGCTCAAATTCCTCCTATTTGTAGCTTTAAATGAGGTGCCAGGCACTGCCTAAAACTGATCGTGTGAGCATTGATACCGACTAACAGCACAAGCTGTCGTCCGCTGTCCTGCTGCACCGCAGCGCTCCCCTCCCCTCCGTGCGTGCAGGCTCTTCACTCCCGCCGGCACCCTGGATTCCAGAACGGGATTTAGATGCTAACCGGGACGGGATTCAGGAATTAATGCTTGGATATTTAGAACAGCTGCTACAGCAAGACCTTCACTGGGACGTGTGCAGGCCAGGTCACTTACGTTTGGCCTGTGCTAACCGTGTACTAGAATGACCTCACTGGCTATAAAATTGAATGCGAACACCATGCCTACTGCGTGGAACGGTAGGGATTTGAAGAAAATGTCTGCTGTTCAGCAGAATGAGCTCTTTAGCTGAAATCAAGTAATTGATTTTACTCAAAAAGTTTTCAGTTTTAAAGAAAATGCAGGGATTTCACTACAAATGATTGTTGAAAAATTGCCAAGGTTTCGAACAGAGTGACTATACTAGGCAGACACACCGCAGGAAATTTGATGGCTCCTCTAAAAAGCGACAAAACAAGTTCGAAGTTGAAGCTCTGAACGTTGCCAGAGCATAGCAAAACTTCAGCAGTTAGGTTACTTCTATTACCTAGAATATTAGTAATTTCAAAATATCTGACAGATCAGAGAGTACAGAGTACGATGGCTACAATCGATAAGTTCGATGGCAAGAACGTCTAAAATGAAATTTGCATTCGCAGAAATATTTAGCTTAAAGACGTGAACAGTGCTATGTTATTGCCATTAATTTATATGTTTTCATGGAATGTGAAAAAGGGGTTAGAATTTTGCGACAGAAAATAGCCAGGAGTGGAAGTCAAACGTCAGAGTTGGAGAGGCCAAATGATGCCCTGAGGGGCCACTCAGAGGACATTACTGGTCACTGTTGGGTGCTCTCGTTTCTCTAATGGAAACCGACAATGTTATTTTTACCAGAGTTACTGAGCATAAATGAAATCAAGGAGAGGCAACTCGCTCAAGAAATCCGTGGCTTATGAGGCCACGGATTGTAAAGTGAAACCATACTGAAAGGTACGGCGAGAAGCCCTCAGAGAGAGGAAGTTCACTACAAGAATTGAAACTACATCTGCCAAGCAATTACAAATTGTTACCAGACCCTGAAGCTGCACATGTAGTAATATGAGCACTATATTACATGCCGTGATGCAGTTTAGCTGAAACAGATCTAAATTGCGTCGGTGGGACGAAAAAATGACTACTGACGATGCAGCAAGAACAAGTGAAACAAAATTGTCTTATTAATACAACTTCAAACAATTCTCCTGACTATTGATTGGCATTTAGGGTGATTTTTTTCAAAGATATTGACTAACAACACAGTATCGATCTGAATTTATCCCATCACACGCATAAAAAAATTTAAATTTAGTGTTTGAGTGAAGCATGACCTTCACAGGGTGCAAAAACATGTTTGATGCGTATTTCTCCCCCTCTGCTTGATGCCGCTTTCACGAGACGCAGCGTTTTCAGCACAAATAAAGCGTTTCGACAACAAACGTGTTCACATCAGTGACAAATGTGCAGTTCTCACTGAGTTGAACTGCGAAGACGATGCAAGGCTCTTGAATCGCTTTCAATGGACTGAGTCTGGCCACAAACTTTGACTTGATTACAAAAACTGGCTATGATCGTCCAACTATACAAAGATTTCCAGATACCCGACTCAAACTCAAGAACCCCAAATCGCTCTAGCTTCCGAAACTTTGCTGCGATACTGCTCATCAACATTGGCAAATGAATTAAGCAGCGCAACAAAAGTTAGAGATTCTTCTGTACAATGAAAAGTAGGAAGTTCGTTGTACTGGTGAACATTCAGACTGAACAACTTGGAGCCAAAAATGGAGGTCAACGCGCGCATTAACGAATCTGGTTTACTCGGTCGCTTTAAAACTTCAAGAACAACGGCGCATTGCAAAATTTATGAAGTAACCATTGGAAAAGATCTGAGAGGTACAATCCCAGTTAATTATTGCGTCATATGTTAATCTCTTGAAAAGACTTTACTGAGAAAGTGCGTCTGCATGGGGTCTAGAAGTACTGCAATCCAGTGGAAAATCGCTGTCGTTGTTAGCGCGTAACATTCGCGTAAGAGCAGATCTCGGTTATATCATCAATGGCGAGTGAGGCCGTAGTGTGTCTACGCCATACTGCGCCGCTTCATGCAGAGTTCTTGCGCGGCAGGCAGCTACTGAGGTAAAGTAGACATTTTTGCGCAGTCGCTGTGCAGAACCTGCGCTATCAGCCACATGAATGAAGCGATTACTGGCAGCGGCTTGCCGTGATCATGGCTGCGATTTTCGATGGGAAATTGGTAATCACAAGATCAGGGCCGATATGTATACATCTTATTACGGTCCTTGTACGTACAAGAAGTATGTGTTTTTCAGTTGATTTCAAATCATAGTTTTCTCTTGAAGTTTTCCTCAATCTCTATTCGCCAGCTTTTTATTAGCAATTTAGAGCTCGATGGACGAGGCGAAAAAGTGACAGCCTAACAAGAGTCCATCGAGCAGAGTAAAGCATTTATGCTACAAAATTCATGAGCACTAACTTCAGATAAGATTATCTGCGATGTGGGGTGGGTTACCGTCGCAAAAAAAAATCCTAAAAGTCATTATTTCAATAGTTTTGGCTAACTGTAAAAGTATTTTCACATTTGACTAACGGTGAGATTGTAAAATTTTGAAAGCGAGTTGCACAATGTAATACCAAAAGCCACCTAATGGCAATGCATAGAGCACTCATGATATTTTTGGCAGCGAGGCAACAGGATGGCAAGCTTGTCAGAACGTTCTGACCAAACAAAGGTCTTCTGCAGGTCACGGGACCCAATATCTATTGTTAGTGTTTACACTTTCAGATACAGTTCCCCAGAATAATTAACAACATTAGAAGTAATAAAATCAGTAGATACGTAAGTTTTTACTCTCGAAGCAGGTGAAGTTGTATCAGAATAAATAGTTGTAGCGGTATATTTTTGTATTCTCTCCCAGGTCAGGAGGTTTGCTGCTTGTGACAGGAATTTTAAATAAAGAGAGACTTTCGTTTCCGCAGCCCCCGCATGGCCTTGCTATTCCATTACGACAGAAGCACCAGCTCTATTACAACTACCTATAAGTGGTCATAGAAAACTTGTCCAAGCAATGCCAAGGGGTTCATTCGAACCAACACACATTGGTCGATAATTCAGTCAGCCTGCAGAACCTTGTAACCATTCAGTTACCAAGCCCACAAATGCTACAAATAGCAGCAACAGTACAAACAAAAGTACAGAGAGAAGTTTCAGGATTTAAAAACAAGTAGAAGCATAAGCAGCGACCGTAATTACGCCAATAAAGTACAAGAAGCAAGAGGAAAGCATGAGCAAAGAGCAGAGTACGAAGAGCGAGGCGGTGAGCCCGTACGTGTGGCAACGAAGTACAAGAAGCAAGAAGAAAGCATGAGCAAAGAGCAGAGTACGAAGAGCGAGGCGGTGAGCCCGTACGTGTGGCAACGAAGTACAAGAAGCAAGACGAAAATATGAGCAAAGAGCAAAGTACGAAGAGCGAGGCGGTGAGCCCGTACGTGTGGCAACGAAGTACAAGAAGCAAGACGAAAATATGAGCAAAGAGCGAAGTACGAAGAGCGAGGCGGTGAGCCCGTACGTGTGGCAACGAAGTACAAGAAGCAAGACGAAAACATGAGCGAAGAGCAGAGTACGAAGAGCGAGGCGGTAAGCCCGTACGTGTGGCAACGAAGTATAAGAAGCAAGACGAAAACATGAGCAAAGAGCAAAGTACGAAGAGCGAGGCGGTGAGCCCGTACGTGTAGCCAAAGTAGTTTAATAAAAGGGCGTGATGGGAGCGGAGGTCTCTAACGAGGGCCGGGCAGGTCGGCAGTGTTGCTATAACTCCTGCCCGCCATTTTATGAGCCATTCCGGTCACTCGAGCCGCTTGAGGAGCCCCCCGGTCGCAAGACCAAAGAAGGTGTTAAAGACGTCGCTTTATTGCCTAGTTCCATTGCCACCAACAATGCCAGCCGCGCTCAAAATAATACGGAGTTCGTTAATAAACTTGGGCGCCGCACTTCTGAATGCCACAATGCAAGCGCAAAATAAAATCACAGTGCTAGCTGTTCACATTTGAATCACGAGGACAATGCGCACACCAGTAATTAGAGTATGTATGTCCCTACAATAATAAGTTTATCAGGTTATTAAATTGAATGATCAAAGCGCGAAATAGCGTGCATTGTATGTCATACAGAAAAATATTCATCACTAAGAACCCAGATATCTTGGATTAGATTAGATGTTTATTTTAAATCTCCCTATCCGCAACAAAGGCGATCCAAAGAGAGGAAGAAGTGAGGCATCATTTAGTTTGGAGATAAAGGAACACGGAATCTATGCAGGAGGGGCATAGAAACAGTAAGTTGAGAAAGAAGTTTATGAAACATGATAAAAGTTGAAAAAGAAAGAAGTAGGTCATAAAAAACAGGATTGCATTGAACCGCAGAAAAGTGGTTCTTAACATAAAAAAATTATTTCCCCAAATGGAAGGCCTACCTAACTCTCAGTTCAGGCCCTCGCACATTTTCCCCTTGGGAAAGCTAATTCCCATAGATATAATAGTTGTTCCCATAGATATAATAGTTGTATTCCTTTGAGGGGACCCAGCTATCTATGCTCAAATATATCAGAAATGTCACCAAAGTGAAAACTTGATGTATTTATAAATGTATTGAATTTAGGTAGCGACAGTACTTTTAGGATTTAGACTAGTTTGGTAACAATTTCATAGAGAACACAAAATATATAATTCATAAGTGTATCTCTAACAGGTCACAGGGCACAATGTACATGGTTTTATAAGTGAAGAATGATCCAGTCGTCAACAGAACTTACGCAACTGTGAAGCCTAAAAAGCTTTGCCCTCTTCCCGTGAGGGAGACCAAGGAGGCACGGTTTGAAGAATGATTTCAGGGTAAATCATGGAAAATTAGACATGTCGGAGTGTATATTCGCTATAGTTGGACCCAAGGTATTGAGTATCAGCTCAATATACGTCACGGTTAAGCCGAGCAACGCTGCGTTTGTAAACCAGCGAAGGTCTATACAATATGAGAGCGTGGATTGATGAAAGAGTTTAGACTATAAATTAAATGTGAAAAACGCACGTACTAGGAAAGTTTTAATCTGGAAACGAGCATAAAATAACTTCAGAGGAGATAGATGAACTTGAAGTCAATTTTTGTAACATTGTACTCAGCCTCGTGACATGTAAGTGTATTATAGTTTTAACCTTGCTGGTGTCATTCATGATACACGGTCGGGCTCGAGTGCTTTCAAGTTTGCTCACATTTCCAATTCCATTGAATTCTTTTCTGGAGTTTATTTCATCATTTCATCACACGATACTGTCATTTTAAGCGTTTTGTATACCTTGATTAAAATCATTGCTACATTACACCGCATAAGATGACGGTCAGAATAGAATATCAACAGAACTTTGTTGAAAAGCAACTGTGCAAGGAATTGTGAATCATCCCCAGCTGTTTGAATAGAGAAACTAAAAATGCCTGGGTAGACAATTTGAATGAAAGCGTAAAATTCTGCAACAAATGGGCAACAGTGGAAAGGAGCATCAACTTTGAAGCAGACTGTCTGGAAAATCAGTTAAATTGTATCGACATATACAGGTTGGTTTCCAAAAATGAATACCTTTTAAAATTCCTATAACATTTTTCACGGACAGCTTAGAGAAATAAAACTGGTATTATTGGAAAGAGGGAGAGTTAATTATTCATTTTTTCCTTTGCTAGACCTACAATTCAAAATGCCCGCCACGAGCTCAGATACATTTCTCCATTTTCCACTGTGCGTTCAGAAACTTTTCTTACAGATCTTCTTTTATTAATGTTTCTCACAATAAACTGGGATTGCCACTTTTGGAAGTTTCTATGAATCGTTATTTTGTTAGGTTTGAATCGGTATTCCAAGAAGAATTTCCTCCGAGTCCCGACGATGGATCCAATTTTCGTGATTTCTTCGATGATGGACTTGCGTTGTTGAAGAGTCAGTTTTGAGATGTTTGCTGATTATAATGATCTTCTCTTCTGCACCCTTTGTGTTTATGCTTATTTGGAGGGTATACCAGATACGTTAGAAAACATTGAATTCAGTCCTTTCTGATGTTCTGTGTTTTAGTCTACAATTTCATTTATTTAAAATGTTATTGAAATTTTTAAAGGTATACATACTTAGCAACCACTCTGTATATCTCTTGCTAAAGTTACGCATATATTGTGACTCGACGATTAACTTGCTCAGACAACAAAAATTTACACTTGAAATGAGTTTATAGATTGATTCAGAAGACGCGTCTTTAGAGGGCGATGTCATAATTCAATTGACCATGTTTTACAAAAAAATACGCGTAGCTTCAGCTTCTCAGAATTTCTCAGTGGCTGTGTAGACGCAACACCTGCCGTCAGAAGCACGGATCAATGCTGCGACGCTCTGCAACCTCCTGTCGGCATTCTCGTACGTAGTGTCACAGCGCTGCATTTACTATGAATAATTTCACATGTTTTATGGGTGCTTCGACTGATTTATTTATTGATGCACCATCAACGTTTATTTGAAATGAAATGTTGAGAGAACCTTTAGAGAACAAAACAAAGCAATCGCAAACAGAATACTAAAACTGGTGAAGCTTCTACTCGTAAAAATTACGAATGGCATTATCTTGGGGACGGGAATTTAGTTTTGCACTCTGGTTTCACGAACTGATTTGAAATATGTATCATAGAACCATTGAATGCTAAGAACCAAATTTAGATTGTGCCTATAAAACAACGGAATATGCGACAAAAGTATATGGAAACAAGTACACAAAGACTTGCAGAGGATCCCCCTCAGGAGGACACAACTATTGTATCTATGGGAATTAGCACACCCAGGGGGAGAGTGTGAGAGCCTGAGCTGAGAGTTAGGTAGGCCTTCTTTTTGTTGAAATAAAATGTTTTTGTTATGTTAAGGACCATCATTTTTTTGGTTCACTGCTGTCCTGTTTTTCAGCTCCTACTACTTTCTTCTTCGACTTTGCTCTTGTTTCATAATTTTCTTTCTCAACTTACTGTTTCTGTGCCCTTTCTGCATGGATTCCGCGTTCCATCAACTCCATACTAAATGGTGCCTTCCTCCTTCCTCTCTTTGGATCGCCTTTGTGGCGGATAGGGAGGCTTAAACTAACTAATAATCTAATCTAGTCCAATCTCGCAGAGGATCAAAACTTCAATTGCAAGAAATTATAACTTTCAAGGCGGGAGTTACCTCTTCAAGATATGGAATTGCCGAGCAGAGCTTGGCATCTGAAGAAAAGTGCAATTGCTAATCCAAAATTCGTTTCTACGTGAAAAAATGTTTATTAAAAAAACTATCTTTGGAATGTGTAAATGGAATATTATTCTTTTCAGACACCGTTAGATATTTAATTATCAAATTTTCCGATATTATCGGTTCATCAGAATACTAGCTGGTCTGAGGAAGAGAAACACTTGGGTAAAATAATGCTGACTTACGTTAGGTGGATCATGGTTGGCACATTTACGTGAGTCGTATCAGCCCATGACACAGGAAAGTGCGTCAATTAACATTGACTGATGATGTATGCTAATGAAACACTTTCGTGCGTCGATTTGGCGCCAAGTTGACACACAAAAGTAGCTATGTTTTCAGACGATATTTTTGCAGCGGCAGGTATATGGCAAGAAAATGCGCAATTACAGAAGATGACAAGTTATACCCGTAGTTGCAAGCACTACAAAATTAAAAAAAAAGCTAAATACTCACGTTAAACGAAGATATTAAACATGGGAAGAAGCTTAATTTTATGATGAACAGATTAACGTGAAATAAAGAACATAAAGAGTTCTGTTTTCTAAAAAAACAAAAGGAGACGTTTTAGCAATTGCATTCTACATACCCTGTAGAGCAGCAATGCCGTCCCTTAGCAATGACGCAAGAGAGAAAGACCAGCAGCTCCGCTCACCTGAAAAACAAAATACTCCGTAAAGCACACAATATTTTTTACGGTCGTTTTAAAATTAACTTATAAATTTTGATGTGAAGTTCAAAACTGATATGCTATCACAGTTCTTATCATTTGCAGATGGGTTTTGGCTCCTTACGTTTACAAAGAGCAATTCGTTTTGGGTAAATTTACAATGAAAATATGTGGGTGTGATAAATTATAGCGTAGGATAAAAATTGTCTTATTGTAATAAGGCCTTTCCTAAAAAACAGTAAATTAAGGCAGAAATACGTAAAATTTTGTGGTAAAAATTCCAGATAAAATGTAAAATCTCAAGAAGTTCATTCAATTAACAACCGCCAATGAAAACTTACGGGAGGTTCAACTTTAAGGTAATGGTTGTAAATTCATAATTGTCTTGTCCACAACAAAATTATGCCAGCTTCATAAATTCCAAGTGTGCAGGTCCAATCACTTTTTAAGGAAAATTTATTTGTGAAAGGCCACGTAAACTTTGTCGACTTAGCGACAGAAAGGACAAATCCTTCCCACACACTCAGCCCTCCTGAACAAACTAAAAACACAACCTTTTAGTTAGAACTGTTTTTCGTTTCGGTTCCCAATCACTGTATTACGTACTACCGAATCATGCAATACCCAAAATATCAATAGCGTATCACACGACCTAAATAAAATCGAACAGCAGACGATGTAAGTTCTTGTCGAGAAAACAACGTAGGACTAATGATTCCCTGAAGAAGAATTTGATCTCTGGCTCACGAAAACAGCAAACAAATTTAGGAACTGAACCGCGGACCACTGCCATCCTGAGAACATTTTATATAAGAAGAAAGGACGTTTCGCAGCACGTAAGAGTCCGTCTTGCTTCCGATGTGTTCTGTAATTGGCAAGTTGATATGCTTGATGCGCAACATAACGGGCGTTCGTTTGACGAGGGAGAGAGGAGTCTTGTTTCTCAACAGACACAATGAAGGGCTTTCGTTTGCCAGTGATGACTTCAACTGACACAGTCACGCTCAAATTTTAGGCTGTACAAGGACACAAGTAAATGATTGAAACACTCCAGTGCTTCCAATATAGAACCGAGCTACAAAAATGATCCCAGATGACAAACATAGTAACTTTCAATGTGGTGGTCGTTTGTAGAAAGAAAGTAACTTCAAACCTCGATGTGAAAAATGCAACTAAACATTGAAAAGGTTCTCCTCTCTTCTAATGACGGAAAGCGGTTTAAGATGACTATTGAGCGTTCGATAACTTAAGGGAATATAAAAAGTTAGCTGAGATGAATACGACCACAACACCACTGAGAAAATAGGAAACTGAGCAGATCCAAGTGTATTCCTGAACAACAAATATATTCTATACAAAGAAAGTAACAATAAAAATTAACACGTAAATGAAGTGCAGATATCGTATATTTTTACTTTGCGTTTAAATCATATTCTTGATGAAATATAGGTTAGGATACGCAGTACACAAATGTATACACTCGCAGTACAATACTTCATTACCAAGAATTAAAATCTTAGCGTTCATTCCATTGTCCAACAGCGCCGGGCCTGTGATAGTAGGTACCTACTACCTACCAAGTCTGTAACACGTGCTCGAATATTTGTTTTAAGTTTCTTTACAATTTGTGAGCAAAAAATTGAAATATTATGCTCTCAAGTTTTTCAATGAATTTATAAACAATTAAGAAATTCCTACCCGGCATTATAGTAATAATAAACGAGCACTAAATACATTGTAGACGAGCTCATAAAATCTTTGGCTTGCCCAGGTGAATTAGAGAGCCGCAAACTTGCAGGCTCACGACACGATGTAACACCGACCCAAATAAGATGGCGTCAGACAACGAAGGCGAACACCCAATAATTAAACATTTCCCCATATCGATAAAAAATTTACGAAAAAACTAATTCTAAGTTCTAAGCAAGGATCATGTGAAATGGCCGTTTAAGTTTCATAAAATGAGGGCCAAGACATTTTTAATGAGCAGGGACACGACGCGGATAATGAAGTTCATTAACGACCGCTTTGCAAACTGGTCATCAGCGTAACATCTGCTGTAAACGGGAACGTGTTTCAGAGAATGATGATTTGAACGTGTTTTGCGAACCAGAAAACATCCCCATGAAAAATTATGAGCTTTTTAAAGCAAACATTCGAAGCGCGATTCAATCGAACAAGATCAAAACGGTAACAAATAATGTAGTAATGCGCGTAAAAATGTGTTTTTCAATTGATGTTTGTGTGTTCTTTGAGCATAAATATCTACGAGCGTCTATTCCTAGTGCAGTGTTTGTGACATTTACACGGATTTTTTTTTTTGTTCTTGTGCACAGACTGAATTGAGGCATACCAGTAGAATTTTTTACATTTTACTCTAAAAATAACGAATTCTTCTTTCTTTATCTGATGATCTGAAAATACGAGCCCAGAATTCATACAGCCAAGGTGAACGTGTACCTACATGAATTTAAAAATCTATACAGTTCATGCCAAAATCATAAACTCTTAAAAATTTACTTGAAACCGGAATTAAATAGTAACATTGTGCTGCAGTTACAGATACTTCAAAAACTTCATGATTTCTTAAAATAGTTGTCATAGTTCATTCATTACAGGTACGAAAGTCCATTAGAATAACATCGATTGAAGAAGTCCCAAGAACAAATTACATTGTAAGTGGCTTTAAGCCACCTTAACCCCATGAAATGTTTTTCTATAAGAGGAAGAAGGAAGGCGCCCTTCAAAAAAGGAATTAAAGGAATGAGGAATCTGTACGCAAGTGTGTTTGCATAAAATAACCCTTGAGCATAGAAATAACAATATTGATTCGAGTTCATGAAACAAAATAAAATTGAAGGAAAACAAGATAGGTCCTGCAGAAAAAAATAGTAGTGAACCGATAAAAATATTTCCCGTAACAAAAAAAAACATAAAAAAATTATTAAACTCTAACAAAACGAAGGCCATACAAACCTCGCTCGGGTTCTGGACCTTAAATATTCGCACTGGGAGCGTTAATTCCTATAAATAGAATAGTAGTATCCCCTTGAGCAGGCAACTCGTTGAGTTGAGTTTACATATACCAAAGATATCAACGTATGAAAATATTCAAATCGTAAGATGAAAAGGCCAAGACAAACGAGAATGCACGCTGTATAAACAGACCATCATGCCACAACATCGCAGATAGCAATCGTGTTTCATTCTGATAGCTCAACTAAGAATTATGAGCAGGTGCGAAAATACTCCCTAAATCTTCCTTCTACTTCGTAAGAACTCATCGAGATTCCTCTGGTTTAGCTGGACATCCTAGGCCTACCGCAAGGGAATTTTTTCAGGAACTTTAGATGTCACTTAAAAGTGCACAAGACAAAGGCCAGCTCCAGACCGTAACAACAGACAGGGGAAAAACGGCTGAATTTGGCCAGAAAATTTTCTACAAGCACGGTCAACCTCTACGGCCCGATTTGATCTAATTTTTCTTTGACGCGTAAAACTTTCATCAAGAGAAGTACATAACAGAACATAAAGATTGCTGGGTTTCTGAGATCAAACGATATCCCCAAAGTGATGAAGCTAACACCATGCGGCCACGTCTTTGAACTTGGGGCCAAGATAGAAACGAGGCAGATGTTAATACGAAACCAATTCGTTGGTCATCACGAGTCGTGAACTACTCAAGAAGCTTCTACAGTACATCGGTAATGGATGTAAGAAAAAAAACAGTATTTAGCGCAGGGCTTGGATTGGCCCGCACTTCCTGGAAAAACTATTAAGGCGGCTCAACTACGACCTTCTCAACCATCTTTCCCCGGGGGACGGAATTTCAACCAATTCACGTCGTCGTTGAGCTACAACTAGCAGCGAAGATTCTTCGATCGACTTTCATTCGTTAAGTAATGCTCTGGTGAAAACCCTCAAGTTTGAGCCTGTTTCAAATTAAATAATATCACTAAAAATCAAGCAGCCCTTGAAAATCCGGCCTCAAATTTTTGGTTGCATATCGCCTTCAAGTTTCAGCATTGCTCAGCAAGCGTCTGCAAACGAAGAAAGAATTCAACAAACGGAACCTTTTGCAACTTATAAGATGAGCAGGTACACAAGTGAGAAATTATAAGCACACCTGGCACACTGGGCTGAAAAAATTAGGTCAAGTTGTTCGCAGAAGTTTTGAATTGAAATACCTAGATAATACCTCGAGTTCACATGCAAAACACACAATATAAACGCTTGAAGAACGCTACATTTCACTGTGAAATACTGCAAATCCAAGAGCTAAAATAGTACACCCGATCTCGGACGCCCATTTTTCAAAATGAAAAATGCATTGAAACTTCCCAAGACACAAATAAATTGCACGAACTAAATATTGAATAAATTTCGTTCTAACTTGAGTTTTACATAAGTATGAACAAGTTGAATTAAAGAATTACTTCTAGAACAAGAAATTCAAAACACCAACACACTTAATCAGACACGAGCAAGCAATCCGTCAACCACGAGCCCGCTGCGCACAACACCAGCCCGCAGCACACCAACACCAGCACGCAGCGCACCAACACCAGCACGCTGCGCACCAACACCAGCACGCAGCGCACCAACACCA
>JACJUY010000100.1:247125-315430 GCA_014220935.1 Platorchestia sp. MABIK | reverse complement strand
AGCACGAAGCGCACCAGCACGCAGCGCACCAACACCAGCACGCAGCGCACCAACACCAGTACGCAGCGCACCAACACCAGCACGCTGCGCACCAACACCAGCACGCTGCGCACCAACACCAGCACGCTGCGCACCAAACACGAGCACGCAATCCATAAACCATGAGCAACTCATCCACCCACCACGCCCGCCACCCTGCGAGCGAGTCCAAGCTAGACTCGCCCCAACATGTGATGGCCAGCAAGAGCCGTGTACTAACAGACAGCGATTTGCGGAGCGGGTCTCAATAAAGAGCGCACGATATAGTTAGCGCGATATGCCAAAGTTGCGACCTAATTCAGCGCTCGCTAAAAAAAACATCCTCGAGAAGTTGGAGCGATAAAACGCAGAGGCAAGAATGAATACATAACTTGGAAAACTTGCCAAATAATTTCAAGTTTCAAGAGGAATGGGCACTTTTGCAGGAGTGAACTGAAGCGGTAAAGTTGCTGGCAGAGCAAGCTGTAAATTCAATGAGTGTTCGCTGGCAGGGCGCCTCTGTACAAAGCCAATAACTTTTTTATGGAGAAGAGGAGGGGAGAGAGGGAGGCAGCGAGCAAGGGATGTTTGCCACAGGAACAAAAATGCGATGCCGATGGAGTCCGGATGGCCCCACTGCAAACAATCGTAACAGCGTCAACTGCCGACCACTCGTTTGGAGTTGAATTAGAAAGAAATTAAACTGGCAAATCAAAGGATTACACGTACTGTTTAAAGTTATTGGCACACAAAATTAGACCACGAGCAGAAATGAGATAACAAATAATTTAATTTTATAGTTCATCCCTCAATTACAACACCGTTCGTAACTCATATCAAGCATCGAAGTTATTTGTAATGCATAATGAATGTTAGAGGTGTCAGTGTGGTAGCACTAAACAGCTCCAGGTTAGGAATTTTTCGAGAATTGTCAGATAGTCAGATTATAACACACCATAACTTTCCAATGCTGCCTGGAAGGTTTCCATACTTCAGCAATGTCCTGATATTTAAAAACAACTAGAGCTACTCATGAATATCGTATAAAAATTGGTAACTGAAAATGTACATCGATATTCGTTGAATGTACACGGATGGCTACCACCCATAGAGGAATTCGAGCAAAATACGAGCTTGAATGTTTTTGGGAGTGACAAGGAGTGTGTTCTAGCGAACAAAAAAAGGAACAGGATACGGGACGGCTTGCTGGATAAAAACAGATTCTGAGAAACCACGAGCAAAAACTTCGCTCTATACACATCGTAAGTGAATTTTGAGGACAAAAATTGAAGGCATTATTCGGTTTAAGGCACCAGGTGCCGCAAGAAAGAGGGAAACTAATTCAGCGTTCTAATCTTACGTGCGCCGCAACCCATGACGCCTGGGAACTCGCGTGGGCGACGCAGTAGCGTTCGCTGAAATGACATCGTCTTAATTCGCAGACAGCGTCCTGTAACTTGATCCACTTCCCTTAACTTTCCATTCAGTAACAAAGATGTTATGAAGGAAAATAGAGATAAAAAAATGTTACAAACGATACAAGAAATACATACACCGTAGAAATATTTCGATTGTACTGCAAAGTCGCCGTAACTGATGAAATGTGATGAAAGAAAACGATTCCCGGTGAAAAAGTTGACTTGATTAGATTGAATGTTTGTTCAAGCCTCCCTATTCGCTAAAAAGAAGTCGTTCCGAAGAGAGGAAGCCACCATTTAGTATGAAGATAAGGGAACGCGGAATCTATGCAGAAGGAGCATAGAAACAGTTAGTTGAGAAAGAAGTTCATGATATATGATTTAAGTTGAAGAAGTAAGTAGTAGGTGCTGAAAAACAGCACAGCAGGTAGTGAACCAAAATAAAGTGGTTCTTAAGGGGGTCATAGGAGTGATTTTGGTCGAAATTATTAATTCTTTCTTTGCTGAAAAAGAGTCCTTAGGTAGTGGGCTATTGTGTCTTAAAATTTTATGAGACAAGGGCAGTAAAATCTCCCCCCAAGAGGGGTCTAAAGGAGGGGGGTGATGGGGATAAAAAATCATCAATTTTTTATCCCAAATCCAAAGAAAACGAAGAACAAATGTAAAATCCGGAATTATTTCATTGTTAAAAAGTTACAAGGTTTCTAAAACTGTCTTAGTTCTTGTTCTAGCATATAAACTCATAGTCTTCTATTCTTTTGAAGTGTCGGAGAAAATAACATGAAAAACTAATAATTCTCATTTTCTCAAAAACTGAGGCCAAAATCGAAAAAGCTATATCAGCAAAATGTGTATCTTTTTCAAAATTCCAAATACTGGGTAAAATGCAGAACAATAGGTTCAAAAACAAAAAATTGCTCAGATGACCCCCATGACATAACAAAAAACATTCTATTTCAACAAAAAGAAGACCTACCTAACTTTCAGCTCGGGTTTTCATACATTTTCCCCCTGAGAGTGCAAATTCCCATAGATACAATAGTTGTAGCCCCCTGAGGGGATTAAAAACGTGAATAAGAAAAATAGAATCAACGGGAAGATCAACGCTACGCACAGTTATCGTCAAGTTCACATACAGTGCAAATAGTAACTATTAGCTATTAGTAGGTAAAATGGGAAGAGAGTACATAAATTGATATTTACCATCAGGCTGCATCAAGCAATTAGAGTAACTAGTGCATCCGCACCGTCAAAATTACCTTTATTTGATCTATGCATGAATTCACGCATTTTACTTTCAAGAACATAACATAAGGTAACCTAACCAAACCTATCTTAACCTAATACAATTCCAATTTTGTTAGTAACTTAGCTAATGATACGAGTGTTTGATAAGGGGTCCGATTTTCGAACATATTACGTTGTATTGACACAGACGGCTGTGACAGTTCTTCATTCACCTTGGATACCCAATATGTTTTTTTTGTGGCTAAATCCTTGAGTTTCAGCATTTTTGAAATAAAATTCGAGCATACAACCAAGCAGAGTTGATTAGAAAAGGGCTAAAATTTTAATATTTCATTCTGAAAAAACAGCACATAGAAGAACCAAGCGGATAGACGAGCCCACGACGGTGTAAAATGCTAGAATATCAAGCCTTAGATGGCAATTTCAGAGTTGAACACAATTTCTTTACCGGCTTTATGTGAGCTAACGAGGAAAAATACTTGACGCCAAGTAGGTGGCAATTGTTTATACAATGAAAGGAAGCATTCAAAACAACGAAAATGTATAGTTAACTGTGTCAGCACTGATAAGAATTTTCGCAACCATTTTTTTGTTTGACTCGAAAGGGCATCCCAAGGTCTCAACCTGAACTAGTTCATTCAACTGTTGCACAGTTAACGAGTACATTAAAAAAAGAAAAAGCACGCGACTCGTCAATAACAGCACCACTCGGTACGGTGATGTTCGATGTAGCAAGTGAATTATTATTTTTTCAATGAATTGAGGACACATACCTCAGACCACTTATCCTAGTGATCTCGCCCACGGCTACGAACTAGTTGAATGATGTATTTGTGCTCAAGATATAATTTTATGTTTTCAAGAGTGAGACACGCGGAGCTTTACGGCAGAGGCTTTTATTATTTACCTTATGAGACAAATTTTGGGAAGCTAACAAATAAGCCAAAGCTTGCTATGTACACGCAGTCAAACAATGGTGACAGTGGTACCATTGGTATAAGCGTAATTTAAACTTTCCCTCTTAACTAATTCCACGTAAATTTTTAACTACTTGAGAACAAATATCCCTTGCAAGACGCATTTCGAACTGGAAGGAACAATAAAGAACAGCGCCCGAGCTAGCGTGACCAGCGGCTGGAGGAATAGCACCACGATCAAAAACACGTCCCCACGTTCACACGCAGATACGCACAAGGTCGGGACTTAATTAAGCAGCAGCACCCACGAGGTTTTTTTAAATTGGAGGAGACTGAATAAAACCAGCAGGAGGCGTGAGATTTAACGGCGACCGCTGTGAAACACAAGGCGTCCTGAACCTCCGATGAATGGAAGCCGGAGGACTTCTCGGTGTTTCCAGGAACTCCAAGCCTAATGGGATTAACATCATGGTTAACCAAAATCAGAAATTAAAGTTCTATATGTTACTAAATAAAGAACTGAATTTGGCGAGGCAATGAAGCTGGTAGAAAAGAAAAGCGGAATTTTCAAGCAAACGAAATGTATCCACGGGAGAACAAAAAAATGTTCCATTCCATTCCAGATGCTTAGCAATATTCAAAAGCAAAAGGAAGCAATATTCAACGTGGATAATACAAGGAAAAAATGTATAGTTGCCAGTTCAAATTTTGCTTTTTACTCTTTAACACATTTCCTGCGATAGGTTAAACTGAAGTTCAAAATTCAATTTGAATTTAAAGTCAATTGTAGTAAGCAGTTTTGAGAATAGCAAACATGAACTGGACCATGCCTTCATTTAGCTCTAATCAAGTATTTATAAAAATCAAGTTTGCGACTGCAGGTCGGTCAGTAGCATTGTGAAAATCCCCTCAGGGACCACCGGTGGGTCCTTTCGTAGAAAACGTGTTAATGGGATGCAATAATGACAAGAAGAAAAAAAAACAGATATGGTTTAACGTAGAAAATAAATTGTAAAATAACGAGAATTAAAACGTCAATAACTAAATAAATAAAGTACGGAGAAGAAATTACACAACAAGAGGTATATGAAAAATACTGAAAGGATGAGGCAGAAAAAAGATTGAAAAATGAAGCACAAAAGATAAAACGCAAGAACGAACGAGCGAAGAAGAGTGAAACAATTATCACGAAAAAAATAAATCACTGGAGAAAAAGTTAAGAAAATACATTTGAAAAAGACATGGGCAATAATAGAAAAAAACAAAAAGAAAGTAAAATTATAAAATGAAAATGCAAAGGCAAAAGATTATCAAATTCCTTGCAAAGAAGAGAAAGACAAATATTGCAAGGAAAAAGGGAAACTAGGATTAACCAAAACAAAGAAGTAGAAAAATGCAACAAAAAGCACGGAAAAGACGCCTAAATATTATAAGCCTAAAAAACTGAAAAAGAGTGAAAATGAAGAAGAGTAGAACCATAAAAACTGCGAGGAAAAAGGATCGGAAGTGTGGAAAAAGCGAGAAGGTCGGAAGCTCTGCCCCCAGGGCACAGTTAGGAGGGAAGAGCAATACAGGAAGCGGAGCAATAGCGCAGCTCCCAGGGTGACAAAAGAGCGCACGCCTTGGCCGAGACTCGCTCTCTCATCTCACGCGCACACTCGCACCGCCGGAGAGTGGAGGAATATGGGGCGCTAACTTGAGGTTTGATGGTGTGGGATCCTAGGCTCTTATGAGGGGGAACACAAATATGGATTATCATACAAAAGTAACATGTACCATTTGGTCTTGTGATTGAATGCATCAGAGAAAGTTACCATTATCCAAGGAGCAGAAATGCGTGATGAGTGAGATTCACTTGATAATACAGAATAACAAAATATCCCGAGAGAAATGTTTATCCTTATTGCAGGAAAAATACATGAAAATCGCTCAGTAGGTCTTCACTTATGCCGAGTAAAAAATAATCAATTCATCTGTCAATCACTTTTGAGCTGACTCTTCTGCGACATGCAACAGTTCCATCTGTAATTTGACCCGTTCTTGTCTGAAATATTTTTTTGGTGCTTCCAGTGTTGGAAAATGTTTTCTGCGTATTTTTTTCATTAGAAACAAGGGACAAAATTTTATGGAATCCAGATCTGAGCTTGAAAGAGCCTATCTTCTTCAGTTAGAAAGTTAGGAACACAGTCATTGAGCTATATTCCCGGAGCTCCACATCGTTGTAAGAGAAATGACCTTCATTGGAACATTGTCTCAAGGTTCTTTACAAGTGCTTTCAGTATACTTTCTCAATAGTTTTTGGTTTTATTTTCACGCCCTTAGAAACTAAAACTAGAGTTTTCCCGTTTGTCGAAACTCCTTTCAAGATCATGACAGAGGCAGAGTTCTGGATGCGAGCATTTCTCATTTTTTTTTGAATGACAAACTTGTTATAGAACTCCGTCATTTTAACGATTGAAAGCTTGTTCAGGAGTGAATACTTCTTTCATCTGTTAACACAACCGAGTCGAGACAATGAACTGCAAGCGGGCTTAACAAAGCAAGACTTGTCGAGCGTCGTTTTCCCGCATGCGCGCGAGTCTATAGATTATTCTAAGTTTTAGAGGAGAGAGCTCCGAGTCTCATTTGACAACTCTACGAAGAGATCCTCTCAATATTTTAAGCTTTGAAGTCATTTTCTTCATGAACTTCCTATAACCTTGTAATCTGATGCAATCTTCTTTTCTACTTTCCGCATCATTGCAGTTTTGCACCGCCACTTCTTGTACGATCATCAACATTTATGCACCCTTATGTCGCTGTACTGTACTGTAGACAAAGTCTTGCTGCGATTCTGAAATTTTGAGAATTTTGGAGATTTCACGTGGTGACGGTCTTGCCAGATGACGCTCTACGATTGCGCTCCTTCGACTACTCATCATATCACGGATATAACATTAGATTGCTAATTTTTATTTAAAGCAATAGTTCAAACCACTGTATAACAGATTCAAAAAACAAAGTTTGAAAGTAAATCATGAATTTATTCAATATTTCTAAACTTTCCAGAAATTTTTACATTACCCACTGGATCGGAATGTAAAGATAGTAATTATAAATTTAGGCTGCCAGTTAATTTGTCTCGCACTGTTCATTTAGCGGATTTAAAGCGGTAAATCAGCAATGAAGAAGAAATTTCTCCCACGAAATGAGTAGTAGCGGCTTCATTTTACCTGAAACAAAATCTTTCCACATACTTCCCTGAGGCAGTGTTTGCGTAATACTTAAAAATACGCAACGAAAAAAGAGCAACATGCATCGCAAGCTTGAGCAATTTAGCAGCAATGTTAGAAATAAAATAGTTAGCATCCAATGGCAATTTGACGTATGTCTTCAAACATGAGTGATAAAGACTTGACTGACGTTAAAACTTCGGTTGAATTTGAATGAACTGCCATATTGCCAAATGTGAGAGCTCGTAAACGACCAGCAAAAATGTTGACAGCTTAAGTAGTGAAGTTGTAAGACAAATTACATGATTCATTGATTATATATAGTTATAAGCTAATTTCACCCTTCCCTACCATAACAAAGATATTCCAAGAGAGGAATATTTGTTAGATTAGATGTTAGATTTAGCTTCTATAACCACATTAAAGGCATTCCGAAGAGAGAAAGAAGGAAGGCACTATTTAGTATGAAGTTAAGGAAACTCGGAATTCATGTACAAGGTGCATAAAAACAGTAAATTGAGAAAGAAGTTCAAGAAATAAGAAATAAGTTGGAGGAGAAAGTAGGTGCTCAAAAACAGGACAGAAGTGAATAAAAAAAACATGGTCCGTGACAACACGAAAAGCTTACTCTATTTCAACGAAAGGACAGCCTACCTAAAAGTCAGCTCTGGACCTCACATATTCCCCCTGGGATCGCAATTTCCCATTAACACAATATTTGCATCTCCCTAAGGGAGTTCAAAAAAAGGAAGGGTGAAGGTACCATTTAGCATGGAGTTAAAGGAACGCGAAATCTATGCACAAGGTGTATTCCTGCGCAGGATCCCTTACACAGTGAAACAGTAAGTTGAAAAAAAGCATATGAAAACAAAATAAAAGTTAAAGAAAAAAGTCACGGGTGCTCAAAAACAGGACTACAATAAATAAAAAAAGATAGTCCTTAACAAAACGAAAAACAAATTTTATTTCACCAAAAAATGAAGTCTACCAAACTCTCAGCTCGTGACTTTACATTTTCCCTCGGAGAGGCTGATTCGCGAAGATACAATTGTTGTATCATCCTTAGAGGAGACGTAATACATGAAGGTCATGTCCTCGTCGTATGTTTAACACATTAGCTTGAACGTCACAGACGCTTCAAAGGAATACGGGTGATAAAAAGACAATTCCAGACTTAAAAAGCCTGGTAAAGTCATAAATACATTTCAAAATTAGCAGGTGGGCAGCAGCGCTCACTTAGAATACTACGTTGTGTCGGTCGCTAATGAACCATCTCGGGAATGCCTACACTACAACTAGCGCTCCCACAGAAGACTTTGGGACAACTCCAAATTAACGAAAAGAAAAACACGGGGTACCGCTAAATTGTCATTCATGGACGTACAAAACCATGTGTTGTGTACGGTTGTGATGACTGACAAGGCATGTTCACCACTGAAAACGCGATCATCAAAGTGGCTAAACATATATGTGTACTACTGAGAACATGGTTGCAACAGAGGCTACTCATATATGTATATTACCGAGAACATGGTTGCAACAGAGGCTACTCAGGTATGTATACCATCGAGAACATGGTTGTAACAGGCTACTCATATATGTATATTACCGAGAACATGGTTGCAACAGAGGCTACTCAGGTATGTACACTATCGAGAACATGGTTGCAACAGAGGCTACTCAGGTATGTATACTATCGAGAACATGGTTGCAACAGAGGCTACTCAGGTATGTATACTATCGAGAACATGGGTGTAACAGAGGCTACTCATATATGTATATTACCGAGAACATGGTTGCAACAGAGGCTACTCAGGTATGTATACTATCGAGAACATGGGTGTAACAGAGGCTACTCATATATGTATATTACCGAGAACATGGTTGCAACAGAGGCTACTCAGGTATGTATACCATCGAGAACATGGGTGTAACAGAGGCTACTCATATATGTATATTACCGAGAACATGGTTGCAACAGAGGCTACTCAGGTATGTGTACCATCGAGAACATGGTTGTAACAAGCTACGCATATATGTATATTACCGAGAACATGGTTGCAACAGAGGCTACTCAGGTATGTATACTATCGAGAACATGGGTGTAACAGAGGCTACTCATATATGTGTGTTACCGAGAATATGGTTGCAACAGAGGCTACTCAGGTATGTATACCATCGAGAACATGGTTATACCAGCGGCTACTCAGCTACGTATTTTAGTAAGAAATACTTCAGTGAACGCGCTGTTAAGGCGGCTCATATTTCATTTTGTATGGCCTGGCTCGGAAAGTAAGTATCCCATTCCTATTTGTGAGGAAAATTAAAGGCCCCCACATGAAAAAGCCCCAAAATAGCGTATCTGTGCCGAGTGGACGAAAAGTGATTGTCGGTAATGGGGGGCTCGCGAAGCAATATAATAAAGAGTGATGGCACATTAAATGCTCGTCCGGACACCTTGCTCAAGCGTTTGCACGAACTTAAGAGGTAATTCGTTCAGTGATTGCCATCGTGAGTGATGACAAACATGAAAATAAGGGAGGAGTTAATGCGCCGTGCGCGGCGCCATAAATGTCCGCAAAATATCACCGATGTCAGGCAGCAGAGGTCGGCATCTCGGAGTCACAGCACCGGGACAAAACGCCAGTAAATTTACATGCGTGGTGAACATGCACGGGAATGACAGCTTCTCACATGTTGAGGGTAATATTTTGCCTAAACTACAGCTTTCATGCGAAATGATGTTACTTGAAACTGAGAATGACTGTCTTCGACATTGACAGCGTGAGGCGGTTATTTGGTAAATGCCACGTCAACCTGAGAAAATACAGATGAGTTATAACAGGAATCATATATGTACCCCGAGAGCGTGAAAATTCAGGTGAGGTGAAATGAAGCCACGAAGCTCAAAGAAAGGTCGCGCCAGAGTCAGAAAAAAGAACTTGTAGAAATTCCACCATTCCCCAAATGGATTAAAATGAGTGTAAAGGCTGCGAGGACGCAGTACGTCACAATAAAAATTAAGCATAGAATCTCTAGTAAAGCATGCAATGAAATTACCAAGCAAAAAAGAGATGCCTAATTCGTAAAAACTCAAAAATCAAAACGTCCAACGATAATGCCTTCAAATAAAGTAACAGAGTACTTCTTCCACCAATACCTGGCACTATGAGGATAAGAAGGCAGAACAAATGTTAAAGGCAAGACAGAGCATAAGGCTGGTGGGGAAGGAAGACGGAGAGGGCACAGGACGCAGAGGCAGGCCGCCATCGGCCATGTCGCCGCACTGAGGAGCGCTACAGAAGAGGCGGCAGGTCAGGAAATACGGCAAAGGTCACACTCTTGACGGCCGTGATGTGAACTGCAACGTTGTCAGCAGCTGCTTTCCTCCAGAAGGAGACCACAAGCCTTCATAAGTCACATTCAAATATTTAACCTCTCAATAAAGACCTGAACTCAAACTGCTTCTCTTTCAATTAAATTATTTTTGCATGAGTGTAGAAGTCATAATTGGATCTATAACTGTATGATTTCCTTGATCCACTGACATCGTGAACGATTGTAGTAAGAAATGAAGAGAAGAAAATTTTTTACAAGAAAACTCTTCCAGATTCTATCTTTTTATTTGTGCAGAATTTTTTCCAAATGCTAGGTTATAAAAATGTCTCCGATGGAACGAACGAGCGCTATTGGCTATCAGTGATCTTCTCATTCTGGCTCCTCGACCCTAAGTTTCCGAGCTGGCACTGCATCAGAATGCCTTGAAAAAACCCACTCCATTGCTGGGTTTTCCAAGTTCAGGAAAATGCTGTAAAACTCGAAATTCATGTATATCAGAGATAATAATACCTAACTATCAACCAGTACGGTCTTATCAAACACAAGCTTATATGTTTAATAACTCTAGCTTACCACTACTCCTGATTCTGAAATGAAACCAACACCATAAAGAACCGTCAACGAGTAATTATAGTTAAACTAATCGGTCAACGAGCCTTAAATCATGTTTGCAGGTGAGGCACATATTCGCGTAGTAAGAAAGCACATTTGCTGTACTTGTCAAAATATCATTAAAAAAGTTCACAAGCATTAGCAGATGTGGCCACCCTTTCACCACGGGACCGTCCATGCTATGAACACAGGGAACCCACAACTCGTGGATAAGAGAGAAAAATGTCCAAACCGCCCTTACAACTAAGGAAGGCATAACCGTTTCACGACGCTGTGTCTCGACTCTTAACGCTCACACTAGCATCTTCCGGCCGGAGCTGCGCAGCGGCATGGCAATTTGTGCGATATCAAACAAACCAGTACGTGCTAAACCATCACCGTAAAAGTAGCAGATAACACATGACGACGAAGTCTGACTGGGACAGATAGTCTCTATGGACCGATAACTAATGCGTAGTAAACATCATTGAGCTATCAAGCCCTGTTACAGTGATGGCACGGCCTCTATATATACTTCTAGCTACTAGACCGAGTTCCGTATAATGCATCAGCATACAGGGCTCCACCTTTCGCATTTGTGAGCGGCACACCTCTCAATCAAATAATTTCTTCTCTCATGAAACCAGTTACGCAACTCCTTCCATCTACGTCACTAACTCCTACTTGCAACGCATGCAACTCCTACGAGCAGCTCACCAAATTTTCTCCACAAGGTCAAATAAAACTTCATTTGAGAGTTTGTATTTGACACAGTTTAGTACAACTACTGTTTGGTATACTTAATGAAACGTTAAGAGTTCTGTAATGCTTCCGATCTTACTGAAAAAAATATTTGGCATTTTATCGCGACTTTAACAAAGCAAGATAACTGGTACCTCAATCATGGAGGCTTTTCCTCGTACTAAATCGTAGAATGCATTTGCGTCCTATCTAATCCGATTTACGTGCTAAAATATTCACTGTACACACTACACAAATTACTGAAACCTAAACTAATTAGTGAATTTTTTTCATCGATGGAGTACTAATACATTTAATCTAGTGTGAGTACATTCATAATATATAGAAGTTTCATTATCATATCTAACTTTTAAAAATCAAGAGAAGTACACCAATCATCGAAAGTTTGCAGATAACTTATACCGGCAAGATTTTAGCGAGTATTTCGTGTCTTTTGGCTTGGTAAAAGTTGGTGATTTAGTGACAGAGTGAGGCAATTCAGCAAAAATCATGCGTGTACTGTAACCTGAATAAATGCAGAATGAAAATTAACTTTTACCTACAAACAAAACCTCATAAGCTAAACAGAATGAGCATCTGTATTCGCTTGAGCAGTGTTCTAAGTTTTTGTGTAGTCAACACCAGCCAAAAATTGCGCCATTGACCTCTGCACAGAAACAATCCGTCTTACTACTACGGCAACCAGTAGTGCGATAGTGTTTATATCGCAAGCTTCCAAGCTTGTAATGATTTTCACCCACCAACGTTACATCGAGGTAAAGAACTGTAATTATCCGTCCAATTAGCTGAAGTAAAAAACGATGTTTCGCATACGAGTCCAGTGCAGCGTGGTGTCCTTTGTGACGCCTGCAGCGCTGCGGGGCAGGCACGAGCTGCAGCCACGAGCACCAACAAAAAGGCCAGGATAATGGCTGCCGTAATTTCTGATCAGGTGAAGCCAGTTAAGTGAGTTCAGTCCCATTAGCCAAACGATCCCCATCATCATCAGTAAAATGAGAGTTCATGTAATCAACCTGAAAATCTTCTCGCAAAAATTGCGAGAGTTGTTCAAAATTTACCAAAAAACTTTTCTCAGTTTTCAGTTACAAAACATAGCAGTTTGTCGTTGAGGAAGTCGGTGATCGGTAAAGTGTTAAATTCACGCCACCTCGCGAAAGTGCTTTCGTTTATTGCGACTGATAACGAATAAATAAATATAAGGAGCCAAAACAAAATGAACATTTCTTCACATGTCAATTTTATTCCATCAGCGTAAATCGCATAATCTCAGGAAACGAGTGGGATACAATTTTGTCCTTTTCACTTCTCCGTAAGTGAATCTACCTATTTAAAGGTCTCACTATCACTATAAGGGGACCCAGCACACACTCCTAATTTACAAATTCTTCAAATCACAAACGATTATTGCAAAATTTTCTAATTTGCGATGAGTTTAATTTATCGTGTTATATAAAATTCAATATTAAAACCGTAAAACGGTTAAAACAATCTCGCAATATACCATCATAGTGAGGTTGAATTTATAAAAGATTCATGTAAACTCACTGATCTTTACGAAAAAACTTAATTCGACTAACATGTGAAAGTTACAATTAAAATGTAAAGATTTACGGTTCTCACTTGAAGCGCTCGCGTACAAGTGAGCACCTAAACCATAAATTTTCCCTATCATGAACTGCCCTAACGTCACTCATGGAAGACCATCCTATGCTCTAATTCGGCGTCCGAGACGCCCCTTTCCTCTGGCTGGCAAGCGCAAATAGCCCTAAAATCACCTGGCGAGTGAGTTCCAGCGCTCGAGAATCTATCATGGCAATGCTTTGCGTCGCGGAATTAGGACTCGCGCACACCAGTCGATTGTATTCGATCAAATATGCATGAGAGGCCTTACGCAGCTTGGACCCGGCCTCTGAATAATCGCTTCCGTAGCTGCCATTTGAAGAGATGCTGGCTTCAGCAGACTGCCTGCATGCGTGGTTACTACCTCAATTGCTCACGAATGTAATAGGGAGCCAACATCAGCAGGTACCATCTCAAGCGTATCTAATTTTCACGCAGAGGTAAAGCAAGTTCTGCAATTACCTTTAAACTGCATGGTATTTATTATGTTCTCAAGTGAAGATTGTTTCACCTTAAAGCGAGTTTCAATCGTATCCGTAAAGCATAAACTGTTGAAATGAAGTAGAATCCGCCTCTAAAAAAAATTTAAAGTGTTTCACAATGAAACGGAAATTGCAGAAATAGAGTTTATCCGAAATTTTACAGCCTTAAATGAAATGGATTTCCATGAATGTAAACCAGCAAGAAAACTATCTGTCAGCCAAGAGGACAAAAGACATATAATCCTTATCTTATCGGTGACGAATGAAGTTGAGCGAGTACACTTTCAAACGTTATATGAAAACGGAAAAATGTCACAGTATATCTGAGTTACGAGTAACACATAGGCTGCAGCTGCTTACGCAAGCTTTCAAAGGTCATTTTAATTGTAAACTTATCACCTCATGAGAGGCGCTACTTTGGGTTTCGACCCGCGGATAGAGCAGTGCGCGATAAGTGATAAAGCACGTCACACTTTGAATCAAGACCGACAGTCCGACAAACAATCTTACGCGGTAACTTACAAGCAGAGCCCAGAATTTACAAGCGATAGATAGCAACTTGAATCAAAATGATGCTGTTTGTTGCATTTTCGCTGCGTATCATGTACGAACGTAATAGTTAATACCTTAATAGTATCGGGCACGGAAGTAATGCTAAATCGTATTATGTACGGAAGCAATGGGAAACACAGTATCATGTACGGAAACAATGATGGATAGTTTATTCACTTTGAAGCAAATATTTATGCGAGTGCTGTATAAATAATCGAAAAGTTAAAAGCATCCTTCAATACTTTATTTTAGCTAAATCAAAGCTCTACGCAAACCCTACTCGTTCGCTGCCGTGTCATGAGACACCTCAAAACAAAAGACGTAACAGCGAAACTGTACAAATGAAAAAAGGTAAATTTTCGTTAAAAATTAAATAACAAAGAAGCCCACAGGCATCTGATGTACAGGGTTTTTCTCTTGATCAGGATCGGAACTTAGCGGGGAGTAAACGTGTGAAAGTCGATCGTTTTATAATTCTGTCATGTGCTGGTTCGCCTCCGCAGTCAGTAAAATAAAAGCAAAAAATCCATTGTTGTTGCAAATATTTTAGCATATTCAAATTTTTAAATGTTTTTACGTTTTCTACAGCATGAAGATTGAAAAATAATCGGATAAGATGGCACCGCATTTACAAGTGATGTCATTCACTAGAACAACGATGCTACAGTGTCAACCCGAAACATACCTAATCAAACAGGTATCACATGGGCAGGACTGTGGATACCAGTCTTAGTTCAGAGACGATACAACAACAAACAACAATGCGGGAAGTAAAACTTTTCGCGCGAGAAGTGGCCAAGGAATCAATCTCCTAGCAAGCGCACTGCATGCTTGGATACATCAGTGTACATCCCATGTTAGCAAGCACTTTGTTTTGGTACTAGACGATGACACGCAACACGTGACCAGTTGATAAATTAATTCCTGGACCTGGGCTGCAAAAATCCATTAACAAAGGCGCCCAAATGTCACTGATGTGTTGAACGTACACGCTACGTTGTTGCCTCTTGCGCTGAAGCAGCGGCTGCAACTGGCCAACTAACAGATAAAGTAGAATCTAGATGTGTTGGGCATTTTTAAGGTGCAGAGTATGAAATCTAAAGCTTCTATCATACTGTACTATTCTCTTTTTACTATCTTCAATGGAAAAACGGGGCAGTGCATAAACTATTCTTTAGATTTACGTTATTGGGCCTCAGTCATGTACATACGCTGGTTTCACATGCAGTAAAATAACGTAGCAGTCATTGCTCAGAGAGTTAGCATCTAATTCTTGGTTCAAGCTAAGCCCTTTTACTAACGAAATCCACTGTAGTGCTGAAACTCGTATGATAAATCAATAAATGAGATATTTTGAAGAAAGAGATACCAGACAATGAATGTTTTCAATTCTAGAGGTGTACATTTAATGAGATACGTACGTTACAGCTAGTAATTCAACATTGTATCCCTGACAAGTCGGTTGCAAGACTTCACACGTCTTGCAAAATACCAGCACAAAGCAATGCTAATTTACGTATCCTGTTCAAAGATGCGACACTTACGCACGGAGAAAAGAAATGAAATGAACATCAAATTTAAAATAATCTAAAACACAAAACGCCGTGAATGGTACAAGATATGAATAAAACTAAATTAGATGGTGATTTTCGTCAAATTCCAGTTATAATAAAGGAATGGTATGGCTTGGAGTTAAAATACATTTATTAAGAAAAGCGAACGAAATTTCTGATCGCACCAGTGACGAAGGGAAAATACAGTTTGTAGAAAAGTCAACCATGGGGTTATGTGACACCACCTATTTTTGGTGAATTGATTTATTATAAGTCAGTCTCACCCTCTCTTACTGCAACAAAATGTTCAAAGCGAGAAAGGATAAATACACCATTTAGTATGGAACTAAAAGAACACGGAATCTTTGCGCAAGGTGTGTTCCCGTATAGGTGTGTTCAAAAAGAAGGTGTAGTTCTCAGCTCGGGACCTCACATTTTCCCCCAGGGAGTGCTTACTCCCATAAATAACATAACCCCCTACATCCTTATGTCATTTTCACAAATTCAAGAGTCGATGAAGAATTCATCAAAACATCCATCCATAGAACTCAAATAAACTACATGAAGCATACAGTTGTTTGTCCTAACGCTTGAAATGTGTGATACCTTTCTCGATCCAAATTTCAAACAGCGCTGTCTAGTGCACGTTCAGTGTCATTTGCGTAAAATCAAGACGCAGAAAAAGACGATCAGATAATTCGCTGGTCAGTGAGAATCACTAATGTAACGGCTTCCACTCCAGCGCGTTAGAAAGGTGGGTGATTGATTTTTCCGAATCGTTAAGTGGAAATTTGAAGGTAGAAGTTCGGAGCTGTCGAATATTTACGTGAAACGTCAATTTCTAAGAAATTTTATTCCATCGGCAAGAACAAAAAGAATTATAAGCACGCCAGTATTGTCGTGAAGGCCTCCATAACGCGAGCTATGAAATTCAAATTTCCAGCAGTAAAATGACCAATATTTACAAGAAGAACTCAAAGAATCCGTTGATATCGTCTTCTCAATGTTATTCGATATTTCAAAAAATATTGCGAAATTCCCTCACTTTTTAACGAGAATTGTCGAGCTTCTAAAAAGTATCAGAATATATATTCAAATTTTGAGAGGCAGAGGGAGCCGATTTTACGGGTGGGCGTCGAGATGATAATGCGTTTTTTATGTTCGGTTGCGGCGTGAGCGTCACGGGCTCGACACGCGCAGCCCTCCGGAAATCTGCAACATTTGTTTCCCTCAGCTGCTTTCGATCCTGCAAAATTCCTGCAAGTTTCAGTCTGTAAAACTCGCAGCGCCTGACTACAGAGGTTCTTTTTCTCAGCTGAGCAGGTTTGGTTAGTTTGTCTCACTTTTACTCATGCAAAATTTCAAATTAATTCTCTTTTTCTCTGTTGTTCGGTATTCAAAGTGAATAATGTCAAGTGAAAAAAAACATTTCAATCTACGTTCGAAGACCTGAATTTGAAATCGAATGGTAAATACTGAATACTGCTTTATTTAAACCAATTTTGACAGCAATTTTGTCCCTGGTCGGTAAACTAACTGGCACGTACAAAAATGACATTGATTGAAGGAACCTTTTATCTGTGTGCATCTCATGAAACTCCATCTCAGAGTGAACTCCAGTATATCCAAAAAGATAACCAGACACCGAGCACACTTGAACAAAATTGTTGATGAAACTGGCCTCTGACCAGGGATCAATTTCATAAAAATAAATGCCATTTAGATTCTTTTATTCGATGCAGAATTATGTCCAGAATGAATTCTTGTTTATTCTTGTAATTAATGGACCACAAATCTTTGTTCGTTCCGTGTTCAGTTTCCTTCTGAATTAGGCATGCGCATAGGATGGAGCATAGCAACCTCTCTACTCCAAGTCCCTGAGGGAAGAATACGAGAAACTTCCCTCAAACCAAGACAAGTGAGAGCGAGGCTGCAGAAAGATAGCCAAAAAATGAAGAAAAGATGCGAGCCGAAAATATCACAGCCGGAGACACGGCTTGTGTTATCCGCGTAGCACAGAAATTCTTCCTTGGCGAGAGCGATGAAAAGCGACGCCGTGGTTACGTACGCGAAAAACTACGCCGAGAAAAGATGGCAAGACGAATTCATTGCAGCGCATGAAAGTTGCTCGCACACGTCTAATAACCGTCCCCATAGCCGCCGCCGTCGTCGTCGTCGTCAATGATTACCAAGATTTTCATTCTGCATCCTTTACCAGGACTAATATAAATACGTAGAGCTATACTAGCCTTTTGATGCGTTTTTGCAGAAGGTTTCTGAATAAATTTTGAGTGGGAGAGACTTCTTCCACTGAAAGAAATATTGAATTTTCAACGCATTTGTACCTTGAAATACTCTGCACCCAAGAAGATTTTCAAACATTAAGAACGACTCACGAACCAACCACATAAACACATAATCACTAACCGCATTAACTGCCATCTTGAATGCCGTTGAAAAAATAGCACTCAAAAGAAAACTCAATTTGCGTAGCAGTTATTCCCATGGAATTGGTTTGAAAAAACATCAAAGAGATCGGCAAACAAAAATGAAATAAAAATAAAGGCAAGGGCTTTCAGAGCACTCAAGCTAATGAGTCGCTTTGCATTGGTCTTGACAGGCATTTTTCATATTCATTAGACGGCCCATAGGCGGCCGGGCGATTTCGTGTGAAGTGATAGAGAGCACAAGGGCCCGTTGATAACGAAGGCAGAGCACGAGTTGTGTCCTCAGGGTGAGCCGTGCGGGACGTCGGCCTGGCGGTGGCTGTGGTGATGCCGGTGCCGGCACTTCGTGGCTCCTGCGATCCATCAGGCGCTTGTTTCACGGACAACGATAAACTTGGAAATATATGCATGATTATAAATAAGGCTAATATAAATGAAGTGAAAGATGTTCTAAAACAAGGTTTGAATAACGCAATTTCGTATGAAGTGATAGGCAAAGATGTTTTGTGATATATGACGTGTTTGTTTTAGTGGGAGCTTATAGTTCCCTGGTAATTGCGTTCTTCTTCATTACATTCATTTAAAATTAAAAAACCTTAGCGCAGACGTAAGGTCAAGCTTCAACTACCTTCTTAAACAAGGCCTGTTTTTTAAAGGAGAAAAAGCAATCGTCATCGTCCCAGGATGATATAAAAAGAAACACTCGACTTCTATCACGAGAACCACAGCTTCTCAGGAGGCACTCTCGAGCGAGTGCGGCCATTTGGTGCCGGTCCACGCCTGTTTTACTGTAAAACTTTCCTATGGATATTATGCCCCCCTGTTTATTGTAAGACTTTCTTGGAGATGACGACCACTATTATGATTAGAATTAGCTTTACGAGACCATTCTAGAGAGTCATTTAGAGCCGGTCACTTACGCTGGTCGCCCGCAGGCCGCCGCGTTATAACCCTCGCTCTGAAAAGAACACGCAAATCTGCTCAACATAAATGGCACCGAGCGAAGAAAAAGCAAATTTTATTTACCTTTCTCTTGAATTATTTGAGAAGAAAAGTTTTCCTGCTAAGACGAACCGTTGCGTAAACTTGTCGTGTTAAAAATAGTCGCAGCGGCTGGAGTGAGAGGGCTAAGTTTAAAAAAGAAAGACAATGGGACATCTGAACAAAGCTTTTACGCGGTAAACTGACGCTGGTCTCGCAAGGTGAGGTCTACCCTGGCCTCTAGAAACAGATACCTATAAGACTTTCAGCATCGTCACTTGGCCCCAAAAAAGAATGTGGCCATAGAGTGTCTATTTGAAACAGCGACGAAATTAAATGACGTGTTTAGTGAGTATTGATCAACGGAGAGGCGCATCTAAGAGATGTGTGAGGATATCAAACCCTGAGGTTTTTCGAATAGTCATCTGATTGGACCATATTTTTGGTTCATGACAGCTTGCACTATGTTTTGAACGTAGAATGCGAATCATCTGCGCCTTATGAGCGCGAGCTCGACGTATCGTGCTTTCTCTCTCACAAACCATGGCAATGACATCGCTTTACATCCTTGCTGTGAATGACCGTTGAACACGCGTGACCATCTGCCATAAATAATGGTGTTTAGTTAAACACTTAACATAACCTCCGTAAAATCATCTATAAATTGCTTTTCTCTTTCGTGGGATATATTTTATAATAGATTTCTCATTTCAATATCAATTCATAACAATAACTCAAGCGACCAAAGAACACAAATTCTTCTTCAGGGAGAAGAGTTATACCTTTCAAAGAAGAGAGACGAAATAGAGAAATCTGGAAAGTCACTGACGCTCGAGACAATGATTCGTAACAGCATACTTGGGTTCGTTCCGGGCATGCTACAGTTTGGAACCACGGGATCTTCAGGAAACGGCGATAAATCATACTTTTTATCCCTAGAGAGACATTCTTAGCAGCACAATCATTACACACCTCTGTCTGTTGACTACTTCCACTAAGAGAAGATAAAACCCAAAAGAGGTAATGTACTGCAGGATAGGATGTGAACACATCACTATAGGGAGGCGAACGATCTTAAAGTCGTCGTCGACAAACTTGAATGCGCTTTCGTTACTAGGCATCGTCTTCCGCCGCTGCTCTGACGACAAATTCTCATAATTCCTCCTGTGCATATAAAGTCGATTTTTCCTCATGGAAGGTCTTCAAAGCTGCGCGTACATGTGACGATATCACACCTTTCAATCTACAACCGATGTAGGATAGATCTCAGGAACATTTCAAGGATTGCAAGATGTGTTTTCTTGGAACAGGATCTGACTGGAGAAGTAATAAGTGAGAACGAGAAGTTATGGCTGGAATTGACAAAGATCTTAACAGTGCGTTTCTTGGCTCAAAATTTGTGTTTTAAGATTTAAACTGTGCAATGATATGATTTCTTAGGAACCCAAGAGTCCGGCTTTCTAGGTGGCACGGTTCTGCACAGCGAGCAACTGCTGTTTTTTCAGGTCGTAAATGCCTATTCTCGCCACTTGAAGGTCTGCAACCGCACGTATCAGTGACAACTCTGCTACAGATCGATGACAGCTTGGGGTTTTTCCTATATTGGAACTTTGATACAATCAGAAAAAGTTTAGTGGCCAATATTATCCCCGGAAGGAGAGAAACTCGTCTGAAAATTTAAACTTACGGAGAAAGAGCGAAGCAGGATACTGATGAGCAGCGTTTACGAAATGAAGTGTAGTGAGCTGGAAAACGAAGGAGCGAGACAGGCTCTATAGCAGTAGCATTCTATGCTCGGCTCGCGATAACTCAATTCACGGCTCTCGAGCAGTATATATATTAATAAATAATTTACATGATATACGCTACCTTGCAGTCGCTGCGGCTCTCTCAATCAATGCGTTCAACCGAAGTGGCTCTCTTACAAAAATTAGTGAATAACACTGCTCTATAGCATGACAGAGCAACTACGTCTCAGCTCGTCACTAGCCATGAGCTAGAGTACACTACTTCATCACTTGCTCTTTAAAGTTTCCTATGGTGGGAACGCAAGAGAAATTTTAACGTGAAATTGATCGTATCGAATTTCTAGTGCATTACAAATGCATGTATTGGGCATTGGAAATACATGAATTTTTTCTGCCATTATACTTTTGATAATGACAAAAGCCTAGTTCAACAGACCACTGAAATCCATTGCACGACCATCTGGTAAATGTGGCATATGATCTGTGAATGTGGTTAAAACTCGATTTCAAATGGACGAATCCCGAAACTAATTTCGAATAAAAAAAAATTACGTGATCATCAAAATTTACTCTATTATATGACTCAATGTCAAATGTACGAATGTCAAAACTGACTTAGGATCAAAAGTAATACTGCGCGATTATCAAAATTTACCCACCACGACATGACATCGCGCACAGCGTTCCTACAATTTGCACAAGAAGCTCCAGGCAGAAGGGAAGAGACAATGGCTGTAAAACACGTCGTTCGTTGATGGCTAAGACTCAGGGCGCGGCGCGGAGCACTGTAATGGAAGCTGTTCGCGGAACTTTTCTAGGCACGAGCCAACTTGAGCCATTCAGCAGCAGTTCTTGACGCCAAACAACGCCAGATCTCCTCACTCGTTGCGCGATAAATCGTCTCGAAATGAGACCCATTCAACCAATATAAGCCAATGAAATCCGTACACTTACTTAGCAGCCTTCGTCAAAGGCATGTGGTGATCTGCACACGCAGTTAAGCGAAATTTGACTTTTTGCTTGTTCTAGATGACCGAACTATTCACTGAAAAACGTATCGAAGGAAGCAAATACATTTTTCGATTAACTATCATAACTTTTATAATTCGTTAAATTTTCCCGTGAAAATTTATTGAAAACGATATGGCAGCCCTCGGTAGCATGATTTACAATATTGTCAAAATTTACCAGCTCAGGTTTACCTACGAAGCCTTTTGCTTTAGGTCGTTCAATTCATATGCCTATTTTAAAAAACGAATGAATTAACTGCTGCCAATACCAGTCTAGAAACGTTCATTACCCAATAAAACCTGAAGCTCGAAAAAGAATTTCAACGTTATATAGCACCCATTTTCATGGATCAGTTATGCTCCATTTTAACAAATTTCAATATTTTTATCCCACAATTTTGAAAAATCATGAGCTTAACTTTCCTTTTTAACGTTATCGTTAGACCGCAGCATAACAGTCATGGTAATCTACAAATTGTCAACTGAAAATTCAGCAAGAAATTCTGAGACTACAATAAAACAGGGTTATATTTACCACAAAAAACGAGCCTGCAATTTTACGTGAGCTTGCAGCGTCAAGAAATAGTCCAGTAACTCGATGTAACAGAGCTGGCGTCATTATATGGGAACTCTAAAAACCCGATATTGAGAGATCACACTGGCTTGTTAGGCGCTCGGAATCCAGTACTATGTACGGGAGATGTCGAACCAAACGTCCACGCTGCTGTATCTTAAACCCGAAGCAGAGCCCTAAGCACGGCGGGCGCTAAAGCAAGGCATATTCATAGCAGCTCAGTGAACGCTTCACCAAGATGCTGATTTATTGCTGTCAGTGAAACGTGGTGGGGAAAGCTTCAAGTGCTGCTAAATCATTTCGTGCAACAAGAACTAAACTTCGGTTCAAGAAATTCAGCAATGCCATTCGAACAGCCTCCGTTTTCCTCGTGGTCTCATTTCGCAAGATCCTTTGCTCTCGCTTGTTTCCTTCGAATTCCATAATGTGCTTTATGAGAAACAATGAGCAAAACTCTAGTTAGGGTGAAATTCACAGGACAGCCAGTGAGCAGCAGCGTCGAGACGCTGGAGCGCAGGGCAGAGATCAAAGGCCGTCGTGAGGGATAGCATGTGCTCCCACAGCTGTGCTCCAAGAGCCCGAATGGTGACAAAGGCGACCATGACAGCCGCATAACAGGTGATGCGATCGTGACGGGCAGACAACAGGTGACTGGGATCGGGGAAAGACAAGTGATAATAACAGGTCAGAGATGGAAGAGCGCAACGAGCGGTTGCTGGTGGCGCGAACGACTGAAAACCATAAGTAACGAAACAGATTTTTTGAAACAGAAGCAACGATAATACACTATCGAAAACGAAACATTTCATGCCTCATGGCTGGTAAAAAAATGCAATTAAGCTAATTTTCTATTTTTCATCAAGAACATTTCAAGTAATTCAAATACATCAGGGGACTCACATCATTGAACAAAAATGCACAGCTTTGTAGATACGTTCGCTATGTTTCCGATTAGAGTGAAGAACACTCGCTGCAAAGCATGGCGGCTCGCAGCTTGCGGGTGACGTGCACACAGTTCTCAGAGGCGGGGCTAGGGCGGTTTACTACATCAATAATCGACAAAAAGACGACCACAAGACCAGCAAAGTACATGTGCGAACAACACGTCGCGACGATGCGTGAACTGGACGATACAACGACAGACGATAATTATAACGATTTTAAGTGAAATCAGTAAGATTTATTTTCTACTCCACGGTCACATTAAAAGCACTGCATTTTTCATCCTCAACACGCATCTAAAGAAAGACTTTTTGTGCTGGTGAAAAACGTGACAGAACTTTCGAAAGCTAACAGGAACAACCCATAGCAACCCCTCCCACAAAAACTGCGTTGATTAATGTTTCGACAGTGAAAGAGCTTTCCAATTTTACCTTATGTAGAATTCAAAGACCATCCCTTTCATGCCTAACTCTGTAGTTCACTCTTTTAAATGCTGCTAGCTTATTATTTCGAAGAGAGGTAGGAAACGAAGCGCCGAAAATTTCCACCAACATCGCCACCGAAAATAGCCGAAACATGTTATTAATGATCTGCAGAGCTGCCACGGAGCAATGTCAGGGCGCCTCAGCACTCCATGTTCATGCTCTTAATATCAATTTAAAACAAATTCTCCTATTTGCTTACTTTTAGAGTCTTTGTTCAGTTATTCAAGGTGTTCTAGAGTCCTTGTATAGCTCAAAAAGTGACATGGCACTCAATGGAACATTTAGTTCTTTCCTTTGAGTTTTCTTGTTAGCTGAAGCCATTTGCGCACTTCGAATATGAGCCATGTTTATTGTCTCTCAGCTGAAAATGGGATTTTTTTTTAATGTACATAGAAGTGTTAAGAATTTCATGCTTCATTCTCAGTTCTTCATCTCACTGCACATACTAACCCCGTTCACACATGAGTTTTAAGGAATCATTTGCTTAATATCACTGAGACAGGCCGGAGATAAATTTTAGCGGAACTTGACTTTGTATTTAATGATTTGTGAGCTAAGAGTGAGCAGAAGGCTTAACATACCACACAAAAAATCATTTTCTAATGCTGTTTTTCTTTCGCGCCTGAACTAGGTAGTAATAAAAATATTTCTACATAAAAAAATTTTGATCTTCATATTTCATGAAGTACAATAGGAAACATTTCTGGCGTTCTTATTTGTGCAAAGACTTGAGAAAAAAAGTTCCAGAAGTTTTCTCTCCATACCATATTTTCGGGATCTCACTCAAAATTTTCAAACATTGTTTTTTTTTATATTTAAGCTCTTAGTACAAAAAAAACTCGTCTGTAAACATCTAATACCTCGAAACCAAAATATTTCCGAGCAAGTTACTAATACATCTCTTTCGAAACATTTTGAAATGAATGAACAAATCAAAACTAAAATTTTGCGCTAAAAGTGAGCTTTCTCCTTCCAAACAAATATCATATAAATAATGACGAAAAATTTGTTTTTCAGGGAGATTTTGTGAGGAAAGCGAACTCACTCCATAATGATTATGCGAATAATTTTATAATTGCTTTCAGAGCATGTGATGAAAATCTTGCAAATGAAACTCCCCCAGATAATATTCACCAAAAGATAGATTTGACTTAGAGCTAGTTTAAGCCTCCTTAAACACATAAAATGAGTCCCTAGGAAAGGAAGGAGGAAAGCACCATTTAGAATAGAATTAAGGGAACGGGGAATCTATACACATGTGTGTTCCCACACCGAATTCCTCGTGCACTGAAACAGCATGATTGGAAGAAGTTTTTTAAACAAGATAGAAGTTAAAATAGAAAGTGATAGGGGCCTGGAAAAAATTTCAGCAGTGAACCAAAAAATTTCGTCGTAACAAAAAAAAACTTATTTTAGCAAAAAGAAAGCCCTCCTAATTGTAAGCAATGCACCTCATATCTTTTTGGGAGTACTAATTCCCTTGGACATACAAGTTGCAGCTTTTCAAGTCGGTTCACCAACGATATCACGATTTACTTTAACAAGACAAAAAATCAAGAACGATTTTCACATTGGAGTGTCTTCAATAGTGCAAAAAAGGAACGAGGTTCCTCCGTTGCTGAGCAGAAGCGGCCGGGGCTGCATTATACTTCAACCCCACGACGGCTGCCGTGAGGCCAAAACAAAGGAAGCCAGCAGCCCTACACCAAGGGGCACCATATCCGAGACGCGAGCTCTCAATCAGCCTAACTGGGTCGCAGTAATAGGTGTGATCGGCAGACACATTTCCTTTAAAGAGACTCATTATGGTCATGATTTGGTCTACAGACGACAAATAAAAGGAATGACAGTCACCTATTGCGTCATGACTTTCACGTTCCATTTTGGGGAGCTATGCGAGCTGTTGTACCTTCGAATAGTTCCAGGAGGAAGTGGGGAGTTATTTAGAGGAAAAACGTGGAACCTTTAGGAGTGCGCGGGCCGTCCAGATAGAGAGAAAGAACGCTCGTACTAACACGATAACATCGTACTTCAGCACGCGCACGCAGAACAAGTCGAAAAACATTTTTTTAGTTTCTTTCCGTCCTTCAGAGGTTTGAGACTGCGTTCTTTAAGAATGTTGCTCCACGAAACAAGTAACTAATATTACAGTCTGTAAATAAATCCCGTGCAAAAATTTAAAATTTAAAATGAATTTTTAATTGAAGTTCCAATGGTTAAAATAACAGAACCAATCACCATCGCAATGTTCGTTTTAAAATTTATTACACTGTCTTGAATAATAAGAGGGAAAAAGAGAAATTTCCCCTACGAACAGCAATGCTTTGAAAAATTTCTGTAACCAACAAAAACTTGGGGAGTTGTAAAACTTAACAGCATATTGTAGCATTTCGTGATGCGCGTCAGATAAAGTTGTCAAAAATTCTTTAGGATAAGATAATTAAACCAATATTTTTGCAGCATCATGAGCGCTCCTCGATTCAAATGAGCAACTGCTTTAACCCGCCGCAACGCATCTAATAAATACCGTAACAGATTACAGTTTACAAAAAGAATGAAAATACCAGCGGCAGCACAACGACTACCAAACACAACCCACCACCACAACAAAGCAAACGCACCAACAGCAGCACAACCACTACACAGTATACACCAACAACAAAGCACCAACCGCAGCACAACCACCACACTGTACACACCACCACAAAAAAGCAGCAGCAGCAGCAGCAGCAACACAACCACCACCACCACACAGCACACACCACGAAAAAGAAGCAGAAGCAGCACCACGACCACACCAGCTCCGGCACGGTCCCAGCGGCGGGCGGCGCGAGCTAACAAGAGCGGCGCGCATTGTCATTCAAATGGACAGACGAGGAGCGGCTGTCAGCCCGCCTTATCTGATGAGCGAGGCTCCTTTTTAAGATCACTTTGATCAAGCTCGAGAGCGGATCTGGATTGTGACTGAGCCAAGCAGGACATTTCTCTTTCCTCGCCGCCATCGCCGGAGCTCCGCGCGTCCGCTTCAGCATTCCGCTGACGCTGCACACCTCCTCCATTTGATCCCGGCAGCGCAGTCGTCAGCAGCGTTGACTTATGTTGCCAGCATGCGCACACGAGCAGCATCCCTCAAGCACCTGGGACAACGCGTCTTAATTTGCGCACTCCGAGGTGAGGTTCTCGACCCACGCCAGCTGTGCTGAGCGAGAAAAAAAGGGATGTAGGGTTTCTTACACGAAAATAAAATCAAGACGCAGTGCAGAGAAAAGTAGGTAACATCCACAAGTAAAATCGATGCAATTTCGCGGCGTATTGATTCGGCGTTCTCCTCGAGTCTTCCAAACGACCTGTAGTAAATCCCGGTGTTACACAGGAGAAATGTCTTGAATCTTAGTTTTTTTTATTCATCTGAACCTGAATTCATTTTTACTTAGTTCCTTGGCTTCTGTGTTCTTCGCGGCTTTTTCTTTTCTAGAAAAAGTGCATGAATGAATGTATTGTGTAGAGGAATCTTCGTTCCTTCTCGTCTTGGAATCTCATGCATTTCATCTACCACAACTTTCTATTCTAAACCATTTCGATGTTCTCAGTAATTTCGAGTTGAACTGTAAAAATATTTTTAGGTCAATATATTATGTTTTGTTTATTTGAGCCTCTTTAACCCCAACAAAGATGTTCCAAAGAGAGGAAGAATGACGACACCATTACGTATAGCGTTTTGATAACGGAGAATCTCCCACGCTACATCATTTGCGCAAAGAATCAGAAACTTAAGAAATAAATTCACAAAGCAGCATTAATGCTGAAAAAAAAGTAGTTAGTGCCGAAAAACAGAACAGGAGCAAACTGTGAAATAACGATCTGTAACAAAACAAAAAACGGTTACATTTCAATATAAGGAAGACCTACCTAACCTCCAGCTCGGAACCTCGTATCTTCTTCCTTTGAGTGCTAATTGCCAAAGATACAGTAGGTGTAGCTCTCTGAGGGGACCCCACTCCAAATTTAAACCAACAGACACTCGCAACAAGCATTGTTAATTTTGTGGTGGATAGCTAAGGTTAACGGAGAAGGGCGGGAGTTCTCCGAAGCGTATTGAGACACTCTCATCATAACCCTCCCTCCCGAGTGTGGCTCGGGTATCCTACACCTCCCCACGGAGCGCTAGGCTCCTGAGATGCGCAGCAGGACAATCCCCTGTAGCGCACCCCACCGTGTATGACTAGAGGGATCACATCATTAAATTATAACTGAAAAACACCGTAGAAGTGGGAACATCCCCGATTATTTCACGAGTTGTTTAAAAGAAGAACGTTAAAATCTATCTGAACTGATCTGATTTTCGTGACTCAAACGCACACAATTAATTTTTTTGTAAATTTTTAGGGACAATCACAATCTTACGTCAATAAAACGTGCATTTCACCATTACATCCACCAATTATAAAACACATTGGTTAACTCTTTTATGTATTTTGTGTATATCTGACAAATTATGCGCACCAAAAAAGACGTTAGTTTCTAAGTAGAGCTAGAAAATAATAAATAATCGAAAATGCACTTTAATTAAACGAAGAACGAACTCGACGATGTATCACTAAATGAAATACAAGGAAACGAAATGTGAAACATGCATGCGAGGAAACCGTGAATCTCTTCAGAGCTCAGTCATTGTAGCGTAAAAGGACTAAATCCCTGCGACCGACTGCAAGGTAATTCGTACTTCAAAGGGCATAAATCACTAACTCATTATGGGCGTAAGAAGTAAATCACAAGCTAGGAACGATGGTCCAACATCACATGACCCCGCAATTGAACTCCAGGTCAAGCGTATAGAGACATCATAGGCTCGCAGCAACGAATTCTGTAAGGTCCTTCAGGGACAAACGCAAAGGCAAACAGAAAACGATTCGTCGACGTAGCTCCACCCACTGAATGTATGGAGAAGTTATCCAAGACTCTTTGAGAACGCCCAGTTTTCTACACAAGCGACATTGTTATTGAAATGAAGAGACCGGAGAAAAAGATGCGCCGACGCCCGTAGCTTGCAAGCCTCGTCTCTTGTATTCACTGCAACCCGAAAAAGGGGAATAATATCGTCAGAAACCCGCTAGTACGCTGAGCAGAGAGGTCGAACTCCGGTATGATCACCTCCAATGATGGCTTGAGGGAAAGATTTTAAAGACCTTAATGAGACATGCACACATAATGTGGAAGGAGATCGAAGAAAAGAATACAATTACACCGTAAGTGTTTGGGTAACGAAATGCTGGCAAGACAGAGTCAAGTATGTGCGTTTATCAGCTTGCTTGGTGTAACTACAACACAAACATCAAACTAATCATAGGCTTGAGTTCAAACAACACTCCAACAAAATTCAGACCACTGGATAAAAATAATCAACAAAACGTTCTTCATCCGCAAGCAACGAAACCTAGAGCGAGAAATTTCAAAAAAGAACCCACTGTGTTAGGGGTGAGTATTCTTCAACCGCATGATGATCAAGGCCCAAAATGAGTTGCAGAGATGAGAGCCTTTCGTGCGAATTTTTTTGGCTCATCCCGGAACAAAACCATCAATATAAGAGCGGTAAAATTTAGCGAGTCCATCGGATGAGAATGCGAGGCGCACGTACGAAATTTGCTTCATCAGGCCTCGAAATTGGATGAGCACCGCAAAACTGAGTATAAAACTTGCGCGCTTTTCAAGTCCTTGATAACATGAATCGATTTTTTCACAAGTCTTATACAGCAAAACCCTGCGTTTTGATGATTTCAGCCCCAAAACTGTCGGAAATATAGGCATGATACTTCAAATATATATGGTTAAATAAAATTCGAATTCATGGGTCAAATTCTTTTGCGCATGAATAGAGCTTGGCAAAATGTCAAGCTCTACAGTGAAGTAAAAATTATCCTTCAGTGCAAATTAGCAGCCCATAGCTTAATTAATGCAACTGAGTATTTTTTACCGCAGTAGACATGGTAATCTCACTGTACACTTCCTTCTCGTTGTAGCGAGCATGAGAACTAATTAATTACCAGTTCACTAGAAATAATATGAATTATGAAGCTAGTGTCCATTAAGTTAAAAGTAATGATAGTTTAGAATTTATAAATCGTAGCGACACCAGAAACCATGGCTGTGTACCACATTCAACTCGGTCGCTCAATTTCTACTTGCGTGATAGAAAAACTGAAAAGGTGATAGGACGCGACATCAATGGGAACAGTTTAACAGTTCTCGCTAAATATTGTATACTAAAAATAAATAAAAATTTTCTGTACCATTGAGAATATTATTGAATTTAAGTGCACGTGAATTATCAGAGTTCTCTTATAACTTGCCTGCATCAGCTGCGGCTCCAAATCTATTGACCAGCACAAACAACGAAGGCCAGCGCGTTTTGCACCTCCACTTGAGAAGTTAAGAAATGATCAAGTTTAACGACAGCTAAATGTTTATTATTTGGCCACATTCCCGCATTGTTATTCTTTCACTTAAAGCCATCAGTTATTTTTTCACCATTTACAACAATTTTCTTACAACTTTTTAAAAATAATTTCAGGATGTGGAAGCATCTCGTTCCTGGGCATTATCATCACTGACATGACAAGACATGACTAGACATGAATTGTTTTATGGCTTGAATTTTAATGCTTATTGCGTAAATATTGAGGCAACTGAAGCGACCGAGGAGCTGATGTACAAGTTAACTTCGGATCTCTGACCACAAACTACGTGGAAAATACTATGTTATGGCCTCTGCGTAGTATTTAAAGGGTATATAGTAATGTGTCGCATAAATTGCTTTCGACAGTCAGGGTTAATTTCAAAATTACTTCGAAAACTTATTTGAATGAAAATGAGCAATTCAACATGACTTTTCACGAGCTCGCATTTCGCGCTATGATTTAAAAAAATCAAAAAGATTCAAACAACATTGAAACTGCACACGTTTCAAGCTGGCATAAAGTCTGCGCTAGTGATACTACTACAGCCAGGATTGAAGAAAGTCTTTACACGGACTTTATTTCGTCTTGAATCTTCTCTCTCCGTGTCGATTCGAAGAGCTGAAGCAACACCAGTAAATAGTGATCGAAAATCACACCTCCCGCTAAGCTTTTAACTGCAGTGCAATCAGTATTAGTCACTAACATTCAATGGAAGACGGCGATCTATGACCTAGGATCCAGATCAAAGACCGAATTTCAGAACCCGGGGTCTAGGGCAGAGCAAATTCGAGGTACATGACCTGTATAATACAGGAACAATATTGCTCATATAGAGCGACTGCAAGTCACGTTATGGCTTCGTGAAGACCAAAAGCTGCAGCAGCAGCAGCAGCAGCACACTGAGCAAGACCGCGTTGAAGCCAGTGTTGGGCTCTGGTGTCTCGCGATGATTACCAGGTAATGGTTCGGAAACTGCGAGATCCTCATTTGTGAGGGAAATTAGAACGACGCGCTGGTATTGCAGTCTGGCGGACGGGTGGACAGGCAGGATGATAGACCGACGGACTCGTCGGATGATGAACGGACTACGTGAAGGCACAGCGTGATGACAATGGTTGGAAGGACACTGAGTCGCGTGAGCTGAGGGCTAGAAATGGGAGAAAAACGAATAACGGGACGAGAAGGTTCACGGCTGAATGGACAAGCGAACTCGGGCAAGGAGGGGAGATATGCTGAGGTAACTGGTGGATGGATAATGCAATGATTTGGTAGAGGGATTAAAAACGTTGTGATTCATAAGACTGCAGAATGAAGGCGAAAATGACTATAGTCATGCAAATAAATCTTCACCTAAGCAGATTGCTCGAGTTGTATTCCAAAACAATGTCACTATTATTATATTCTTGAATTAACACTATTGAACATTGGTGATCTCAATAATGTTACACAGCAGGTTACCATTGCTACTCTCTTTCAGTTTTGATATCTCGGTGAGAAAATCAGGTTTGTCAAGTTTTACACTTGATTCTTTCAGATTTTATTTTCCGATTACCGACGGGGTTAATTCCTACGAATTAACCCCCTTAGATGCTTCATAAGCGATCAAATAATGGAACTCGGTTACAGTTGGTTGCTTATACATCGATAGGGCAGTTTGGTACGTAAAAATTAGATTAAATTAGATGTTAGTTCAACCTTTCGACAGCTACGTGAGCCGCCGGTGGCCACGGAGGGGATTTTCATAAGGCTGCTGACCGACCAGTAGTCACAAACTCAATTTTCATAAAAACTTAATCAAAGCTAAATGAAGGCACGATCCAGTTAATGTTTGCTATTCTCAGCATCGCTCACTAAAACTGACTTTAAATTTAAGTTGAATGTTAAACTTCAGTTTTAACTGCCGCAATCAAAGTGTTAAGCCTCGATAACTGCAACAAAGGCGTTCTAAAGAGGAAGGATGAAGGCACGATTTAGAATAGAGTTAAAGGGAACGCGGAATTTATCGACAAGGTATGTTCCCGCACAGGACCCCCTGTACATAGGAATATTAAGTTGAGATGGGAGGTTAGAGAAGCAATATAAAAGTTGAAAAAGAAAGTCAGAGGTGCAGAAGAACAGGTCAGTGGTGAACCGAAAAAGATGGTCCTTAACAAACTAGAAAAATATTTCAAATTAACAAAAAGAAGACATAACTCTCAGCTCGAGACCTTACATGTTCCCTTTGAGAGAACTAATTTCCATAGATACAATTGTTGTATCCACCTGAGAAATTGGAATATAAGAAAAAATTATGAACATGATAGCTTGACTAGAGGAGAGTGTAGAATTTCATAGGAGGTAGTTGGAGCCACAAAGTGGGGGTTCCACCTATCTGCTCCTCACTTCAACAGAGCGCCTTACTCATGCTGGGACCCCCTGTGAACACGGTGCATTCGGCCAATTTGTTTCGTCGAGTTATCAGTCACAGGTTAATCTGCAGGATAAAGTAAGGAAAAGTGAACCAGCCATAAAAAAAAAATCTCAGCGAGTTCTAACACGAATCAAAACATCAGTTAATATCCAGTGTAGAAGTAATCAGCAAAATCAGAATACGGAGAACTAGTAATAGCGTAAATTCTTAGAGGTCAGAACTGCCGTTCCCAACTGAATCGCAAGGCATTTCCAAGTCGGGCTCATAGAGCGAAATTTCCTCCACAGGCACTTGCACAAAAAAAAAGTTCTCGTTCGCTGTAATTCGAAACACGATCATGCTCACGTCTAGAACTTGGAACATCGGCATCTTTTTAGTTGTAGATCATTGAAGTCGCTTTGTGACCCGAATAAAAGCTTCATTCCTTGCACGAGCTTCCAATGAGACACTTTGGTCCGGATTCCTCATTAGAGGCGGAAAGAAATCGTTCGATCGGAGAGACGCGGCGCTTTTTATGATCCGTGCTCGATAAGGGCGGAAGGGACATGTCGAGTTCTGCAATCCGCATCTTGATCGTGGGATTCGTCATCTTTAGATCCTCGGCTTTCCAAACTGAGTCCGAGCACCTCAAGGGGTGCGTCAGCGCTCAGACGGCGGGCTTAACTGGCACGGGATTTTATCAACGAAAGCGCGGCGAAGGCGTGACATCCCAGCATCTGAAGGAGAGTAACTTGCGAACGGCAAGATGAACGGAACCCGAAAAAACTTGTGAAGCAATATTCTAAAAAATTACAGGAGAAGCACCCGCCTTCAGAAAAAGAGAAAAAACAGTATCATGTGAGTGAAGGAGTAATAGAATTTAATAATGAGTGCAATTGTTTCTAAAACGGATCCTACAAACTCGCCCTCAGAAGAACTGCCTCCATCGAAGAACGAAAATCGAAGGTGTTGATCAATATGTATAACGATATTTACAATAGCAGAAATATTCATACTGCACTAGACTAACCAAGCGCATACGAAATTGGGAAACCATTATCCTTAATAAGTGTTGGATTGAATTATTCATAACAGGCTCGGGAAGAACAAATAATCGATAGTAAGCTTTGAAATAATAAATTATCCATGGGAAGCTTTGAAATGAGGAATTATTCATGATAGGCTTCGAAATAGCAAATTGGCCATAGTAGGCTGCGGAATAAGTTATCCATTGTAGGCAGTGGTATAACGAATTATCCATAGTAGGCTTTGGAATAACAAACTGTTCATAATGAGCTTTGGAGGAACACAGATTATATGAAGGCAGACAAAGAAAGAAACACAAGTCACTGAAAAAGATATTTCCATAATACCCATAACAAGGCGAGGGAAAATTATCAACACTTTGGCAGGCAAGCCAGTCTTTGCCGAGGTCTAGCAGCTGGTCATTGGCGAGCGTTTGATCTGAACAAGTCCCAACATTGAATTAAACAGACACACCCGATATTTCATGCAGTGAAGTTTTTCTTGCAGTGTAGCCAGATGCCGTATGAATTTCATAGTCGAGTTTAATTTTAGGAAGGCTAAATTTCACGCGTGGTCTAGTAAGAAAGCTCACACTGCACCACTACGACGACGTCCAGCTGTTTGAAACTCCGCCTCCATACAGTATCGAGCTCTGCACGACCGCTACGCTACGATGTCTTCATGACGATGTCTTCTTATAACGATGTCCATGAATGTTCACAAATAAACTAGTGTAAAAATGCATCTATGGTGATAAATAGCATTCTTATAAGGCGTTAAGGAGAATATGTACAGAGCTCGAGGCTTCAGATAAGCTGGAAAGGTTTGGTATCTGATGCTGCGGACAGTGCAGCACGAAAGCCGCAGTGAGGAACCGATGCTGTGTATGACAATCACAAGAAACATGGTCTTGACTCACCAGCTTCCATACTATTTGCGCGGCTTTTTATCGTTTAGTACTAGTAAGATCTCAACATTAATTTCATTACAAGAAAGAGATGCCCCGTGGAGAATAAATAAACAATGATCATATAGATCAAAGGCGTTTGCCTCTTTATAGTCATGAAATTCTCTTTTTCACAGTAGCATGTGATATGAAAAGTATGTTTACATAAAACACAAATATGTAATGATACAAGTTTTCATACAACACAAACAGGCATCCTTAGTGCTGTGACAAACACACCTTGAAGTATTTGTTCACTACATAAGCTCCTAGCAAAGATAGCGAGCCTTCGACTCATACGGACAACACGATTCGAACGCAGTAAGCAGGGAATGACACACCAAAGCTTCAAATGGGAAATCCACGAGAGACGAAACCTACTGCTAAATATTGAAGGCTCAATATTCGCAGGTCAAAACGTGATCAACTCTCAACGCGCGATACGTGGGCAAACAAACTCTCTGACAGCACGCCAACAAAAGCCTCGTCCGGAAGATATCTATTCTCCGGGCTGCAGAAGCAGATGCAATAATCAAGAGGGAAATGAAAGGCACATACCAACGCAAGACTACGCTGTATTGCACCGCTGGAGCTAATCTCGATCTCGACACGGCACTGTTTCACCAGAGCAATGAAAGAGCTCACAGCAAATGCGAAAGACAGGGGAGAGTAAAAATCCGAGTTGGCGGCTACAAAGAACTCCAGTACAAGTCGTAAATGATACGGGATAATACCTACTTCAGCCACGAATGATTCTAATAGTCTGGAATTATTTTTTTGCTCGGTGTAAAGTTCAACAAAAAGCGCGAAACCGCCAAATAATACCTGTTGACCTATTGAAGCTTACAATTATGTGTAAGCTAATGTAAGTTTTTATTTTCATTTGCCTCTTGTTTTCATTCACAAATTCTGCTCAGGTAAAATTACTTTTTCTTACCTGTGAGTTATCAAGAACACAAATACGGTATTCAAAGCATCATCACTCGTTGACATAAAGCGTCCCACAGTAACCTTTCATCATAAATCTGAAAATGTAACCATGACTCGCTACGGCACGCGGATGGAAAAAAGAAATTGATGCATGACAGCTAAATTTAAAATCTCTCTTAGCTATTGCTGAAAGTCCTCGTCTAGGGTTATCCACATAATAATCCCCAGAATTTCCATATACAAGCGTCATCTGTTAGAAGAGCTTTTATGATACGAATATATTCCAGAAAATGAACATGAGATTGCACTACCGTCTCTTCTGTCCCTTCCGCAAACAAAGATTTATTTCTCCTGAGACTTGACGCAGAATATACGTAACGTATTCCATGAATAAATTTCCCTCGTCCGTGTTGCACGTAAAAGCGAAATGAAATCGCCCTTAAAATCTATTTGATGTCCAGGTAAGGGTCTTAGAGAAATTACAGAAGAACCTGTGAAGAACGCAACATTCTCATTCTCCCAAATCAAGAGCGATCCATTTTCTTGCGACGGGTCAAGGTCGGGTATACAGGAACCCATTTCGCTCGTCGTAATATGAGACTGTGAAATAAAAGAACGGTTCTCGAATGTACGTATAAAACTTTGCTCGCGTTGATTCGATGGCATACCAATGCCGCAATGTAGCCATGGGCCGCTTAATGCTATGCAGCAATGCCAACTGCTGCACTGCATCGCTCGCGGGAATGCAATATCGGCGCAGTTAAATCCTAAATTGATGACACAACAGCCGATGAAGAGCCTACGATGCGCGAAATTCTACAACAACAAATACCAGGCGAATTCAGCGAAAAACTACTAAAATCCTCGAAGTACCTGCGCGGACTCGCACCGATACGGACAACGGCTGCGAATTTGACGTTGTGTTGCTCTGCAGAGAACGCTCTAGTTGAGGGAAATTTGATGCATTTTGTTCCTTACTCTCCTAATACAATTTAAACTTTGACATGGATTTTGATCACAGCTTTGGTTTGGAGCTAAGAACGAGCCTGTTGCAATCATTAGAAATTCACTACAGTTAAAACAATTCCAGAATGAGTCGTTGATATCTGAGATAGGAATTCGTCTGAAATAAATTACAAAACACCAATTCAACTCTTTCGAAAAAAAAGTTACGATTGCTGTTTCGCCCCTTGAAAAACAATCAGTGAATCCAAAAAATGAAATAAAAATTCGAAACACGGTATCAAAGAATTAAGCCAAAGCCGAAACAAAAAAAAAAAAACACGCGCGAGGGGACCGGATGGGAAATGCAGATCAGGTGGTGGAGCAATTTTGCCAGGATTATTCTAGGAGGGACGAAGCGCCGCCCGCTCCAGCACCTGAAGAATACAATTTTGCGGTCGCGCCCGGACACTCCCAGGCACGACGCTCGGCTCTCACGAGGAGAGGCCGCTAATGTACACCATCAGGCCGCGCATCGCTGGCTACGTTCTTGCTTTAACTCCTGTACAATCATTCCTTACAAAAAATTCTGGCTACGTTTACATTACACGTATAAGCGTATTTCTGGGAGCAGATAGGAAGCGCACTCGGGATCCTGATCTGGTGAACGATGAGCCCATGTATACAATGAGCAGAAAACTTGAGTGAAAACTTGATTAGTTAGCTGTAACTGTCAACTATAATTAGCAGAGCTAATTTTCTTTGTTTCTAAGAGTAAAATTTATTTGACTTCAATGCCTAGATATCATTTACTATGTGTAACTTTTGACTTCAGTTCTATGTTATTTGAATGAAGTAAAATTGCGATATTCGGTAACATGTATGCCATTTTTTGTATTTTTAATTTATTTTTGCGAATTTTTACAATTCCTACTCAGAAATGAGACATGTGGCGTTCATCCGCAATCATGAGGAGTGACGCCTGAAGCACGGATGGCCGTAGCTTCGTTTGGATGGCATCACCCTGCTCTGGTCTCAAATAGATGACAAGAAACATCCTTACACCCGAGCATAAAATTTTAAATAATATGTTAGTTGCTTCTCGTTCGTTCTACTCGCGCTTTCAACGTTTCATATGAACGGTATTGATTTTATTATTACTACTATAAAAATATTGTCTGGTAAATCATTACATAATAACGATGTTAACATGCGACAATTTGAACTGCAACTATCAACTCAAACAATTACTGTATTAATCAATTTTGAAAATGGATAAAATTAAATGGAACGCACTGTCATTTTTTTATCAAGTTTATTTGAAAATTAAGATGTGACCACCGGTGGGTCAGCCGCGTGATGAAAATTCACTCAGCAACAACTCGTGGGTCATAAAGCAGTCAACGATCGGTTTGCAAAGAACGCATTTCACGGCAGATCAAGACACGACAGAAACTCTGAACGCGCTATGTAACAAGACTAATCTAAACAGAACTTATTCGTCAAAATTTCTTAAACCTTTTGACTCAGAGGTTACACTTCATTTGAACTGAAAACGTGAGATACAATGGTACATTTTCTGTGTTTAAATTACGAGCATTAGAAAGTATTTAGTAACGAGTGAAGTAGAAAACTATAAAATTGATGCTTTCGTTAGCGAAATTACCGAAACAAACTTCTTAACAAAGGTAAGTTGTGATCTCATAATATTGAGAACTATTGATTCCAGTCCGGACTGAGAAGCATCTACGGAACAGTCAACGTAATCCAATAAACTTTTGAGAAGAAGAGGGCTCTTGAAGTGGCCAGCCAATAATGCTCACACGGCCGTTACATCTAACAACTGAGAAACAATGCAAATAAAATAAAGCCAACACGCAACCTAGAAACAACAACCCGGGAACTGCAATCGTCATCAGATCATCTCAATAGGAAGAGAGAACGGCTTAAAATTCCCCATCGAGCCAATGTTCTCTGGAACACCAATTGAATTTCCTTCCCGTGTTCATTTCATCAGTTCTCGAGGTCGTCATAAAAATATCTCATCGGCTGGAAACTCAACCGAGAAAGTAATTTGGCAGCTGTCGTAAAAGTGAGAAGTGACTCGGACTGGGAATCATTGTTCCTACAGAAGCTGCCAACCTTCCATTGAAAATAAGGTCTTTCTTGAAAACTAACTTCGATTCAGGGTAAACTGGACCCGAGAGGTAATTTGAAAAATTTCAGACGGAACTTGACTCCAGAGGCTTGTTATAAAGAATTGGATAAGCAGATATTGAATGACAAGGCGGAATTTAGATTGAGCAAACAGGGACAGGTTTCGTACAAAAATTATTATCCTCATATGAAATGAAAAATACACTAAAGATGGAAATTTTTGCATTGAAAGATATCTAGAAGAAACTCGTAAAATTCAAAGAAGCGGGAGTAATATTCGTATAAGTTCTGGTACCTGCCTGTACACCTATGCACGCAAATGGGTCTCGACTCCCATACAGCTAGTTCACTCGAACAACTTTACCTGCGTAGAGTTTAGATTAGATTTCAGTTTAAGTCTCCCGAATCGCAACAAAGGTGTTCCATATGGAGTAAGGATGAATACACCATTTAGTTCGGATTTAAAGGATCGCGAAATCTATGCACAAGGTACATAGACGCTAAAGATACACTTGATATTTTTAAGACGAGTTATAAAAAACAAGTGAGTTCTTCACCGGTATTTTTGCAATTTGAAAAATTAAATGGGAAATCCTAATCCAATTCATACTCTCAGAACAGCTGTGTCACTGAGTTAACAGTCTCGTACAATGAGTACCGAATCAGCGCATCCCCACAAATATATTTCCTGAAAATCGAAAGAACCCAAGATACATTGAAGGACAGTCCTTGTCACCGGCCAAGGGGCAGGATTTTGAACCGATTTACCATATGGAGCCAGGACCACAGACGGCGAAGTTCCATAAAGCCGATTTGGCCATATTATGTGCTATTTTTGTAGCTGAATTCTTAAACATAGGGCTTTTACAACTGAAATTGAAGCACTAAAATATTAAATTGGATCACTAAATTTTTAAATTGAAGCACTAAAGTTTCAAATTGGAGCTCTAAAATTTTTAATTGGAGCACTCAAATTTGATGCTGAGCGATCTTCGTGCTCAAATAATACTAAAAAAAACAAACTTGATGTGGCACATACCATAATCAAGTAGATTTGGTAGAACTTACGCCGCCAGCTGCACCGCTACGACAACAGAAAGTGGGAAAAAATTCAGCACCAGAAGAGGAAGCGTCAGCTGCACAACTGCCCAGGACGGTGCGATCACTCTGTTCAATTCATTACGAGTCTGAAGGGAAAATTTCAGTATGCCTCCAGACTAGGCTCCCAGTGTTTTAAGCCAGTTATTGCGCTTAGAAAGTAAATAAACCGACATGTCATTGCTTAACTTCGTAACACAAGTCAAGACAGGAAGGAACAAGATGTCAGCTTCGATTTTAATTCTATCAAAAGCCTTGCACGGCTCCCAAAAACATCACAGTAACGCTAATTCGTTCAATTAATGGGAAAAATGAGCAAATGGCTACAGCCAAAAACTGTAGGTGCGTTTGAGATTAACTAATGAAAAAGAATTTGTAGACTGAAGAAACGAATTAGTTATCATTAATCATTGCGATTAAAGAAGAGAAGTAGCAACTCAGAATTCTAATTTTGTTTTGTTAGGGCGGAATGATATGAACTTGATAGCAAAGTTTCTCTGTATACATTAATCCCCTTCTGAACACAAAGAAAAAATAGAATATATCTTTATAGCAAAAACTCGCACCCAATTAACTGAACGGAAAACAGAAGATTATGTTGGCAAGTGCCGTGAGCCGTAAAACAGTCGTTACATATGTGAGAACGTTCTAAAAAATGACGATAGTTAGCTAGCGTGAACAGAAGGGGAAATATCAGCTTCGATACATTTTTAATGTGTTTTAGGCATTCTAAACTCACCGCTGATATATTACAAATATGACAATAACAACTTCAGTGTTGGCAAACTAACCGATGAAATTGATTGTTTCATTCATCGTCATCCATAGAAATAAATTTTTCGAGGTAAACGAAATATCGAGAAATCTGGTGACGTGATCCCTAACAGCCCCGAACGAGCCAAAAACCAATAGCTCCGAATCGCCAAAATTTCACGAGAAAAGTACAATGCACTCACTAAAGGACCCCTAAATCTCAGCTTTTGCTGCTCTTTTTTGTAGGGTAAATACCATATTCGAAGAAAGTCGACCAATGTTAAAGTAAACAGCATTCAAAGAAGGGTGTAGTATCGGCAAGACTGTCATGCGGCGGAAATTGTTCTGTCATCACAGAAAATTTCTATAAATTCCAGCTAGAATTTCAGTGCCCCGGCAAGTCGTCCGCTGCTCCATTCGTCTTGCGCGCCCGACTGCTGCCGCTGCTATCGCTTGGCTAATCAGAGAAGTGCCGACTTCTTTAATCTCCAAACACTGAGATTAGACTCGGAACACTTCGGAGCAGAAAAGCGGTTTGTTTTGTTCTTAATGCACGAAAGCAACGGCTTCTTGTCACCACAACATCACGTTGGGATGTTTCTTGACAGTAAATTTTTTTCTTATCTAGCTAGTACATATTTCCCCAAAAATATGCATATGATTTAAACAAATCTCCAGTCATAATTTCGAACTCAAGTTCGCATGTTTTCTCAAGTTCGCATCAGACACAATGAGCTATTTAAACTGCGTGACCTCTCATCGAGTGCGACAAACAATACATGATTCGAAACTAAAAGTAAGCTCTCTTATTCGTTATGTAGCACGTATACCAGGGTAACATAATTGCGTCTTGAATGCACAAACAGTGAATGCATTGTTTTCAAACAATTATCATGTATTATTTAGTTTGAGACTCCCTAGTCACAACGAAGGCGATCCCGAGCGACCGAAGATAGGGGACTATTGAAAATGAACGGTAAAAAACAGGGAATCTATGCACATAGTGTGTTCCCACACTGGATGCCCCTTGAACCGAAATAGCAAGTGCAAAAGTAAGAGGAAGAAAAAACGAAAAAAATGTAGCGGATAAGACATGAAAACAGATAGAAGTAAAGTCGGCACGAACTACAAAAGTCCCGATGGCCTATCTATAGCTGAGGTAACCTAACAGTATCTCCCTTTAAGTACGCCAGTCTCCATGGCATAGGATAGACATACCTACATAACTACCCTAAACCTATTCCCTATGCGACGCTCCATGAGAGGATTATTCATAAATGCGCACATGAAAATGTACGCATAAATTTCTCCTAGTTGTTATTATGCTAGATGAATTTCCCGTACACAAGACCCTGAAACACTTTCTACCTAGTTTCTAATCCTAAGCCTTGCCAGAACGCGCTAAGTTGCTTTTCAACTTTGAGCGTTTCTTCTACCAAAGGACTTTTTATCATAAGTTATTTTTTTTATTTTTTCACTAGCATAGTCAAGCGTTCACATTTACTGAATTCTGCTCCGACATTTCCACACGCACTCAGAAGTCTTGAGGTTCAAAAAGAAGCTTACGGTCCAAACAACATTGAACTATTTCTCGTGGACACTTGTGGCGATTTCCTTTTATCCGGAAGCCAATTAAATTTTTTTAAGGAGATCTGAGAGCTCTCAGAACCTCGATAACAAAACTTAACTGGACAGATGCGTCGGAGAGATCTTCAAAGGAAATGTCAAGCGTACGGATAGCATAAAAACTCTTATATAACAGAAATAAAATGCCACAATGAATCTATGAAGTAATACTGCGCCCAGTGTAACCATTGTATCACTAATTATTAATGTAGTTCTATTGTTATACTTATTAAAACTTTTCAAAATAGCTTCCGAGGGAGGCAAAAAATGGAACACTGAAAGAGGCTTGCAATAAAGTCTTGCACAGGAAGTCAGTAATACGGAACACTGTCTCTTATAATGAAAAAGGAAGAAAAAACGACAGCAAAGATAAAGCTACATAACTGTAAACTATTTCAAAAAACAAACGTTGCTTTCTATATACTCCACTGAAGAGTGCTTTAGTTACAAAAGCGTTAAATGTATCGATTTTTTTCAGACAATGAATTTACGACGTTCGTCTAGAATTCTGACCACTATTGACGATGATATGACTCAATAATTACATTTATCACACAATTTGGGTCCTTGAAGCTCGTTCTTACCGCAACAGTGCGGGTGTAGCACCCGCTGCACAAGGCATCGTATCAGAAGCAAGAGAGACGGCAGAAATGGCTGCTCTGCTGCTTGATTACATCTAGATTAGAAGCACAAGAAAACGGCACAGCTTTCAAAATTTAATGCGTTTTCGCTAGTCCAAAACATCGGGACGTGTCTCTCAGAATCACAAATTGAAGTCATCGAGCGAGTAGATGCATTTGACGCACAAATAAAAATAAATCCTCAGTGCTTGCGTTTTCCTTTCCCCGCTATCAAAGCAACCAACACTGCAGATGTACTGACGAGGACAGACATCGTAAACCCTGCAGTGACACTCCAGCAGAGCGCAGCTCTGAACTCATCCACACTTTCGAAGATTTGTCAAGCTCTAAAAATACGTTCAAAACTGCATTTCCAACAGAAAATTTGAAAACAACGATGGAAAGACAAAGAAATAACTTGAGCTAGGAAGGCATAGAGCGCTGCATGTTTCAGCATGAGGAAGCGGTGCACTTAACCGTGGTAAATAAAATACACAGGGGCAAAGAGGATCAACATCATAAAATGATCAATACTCTCGTCAAAGTTACTCTCAGAATGGTTGAACACATTTGATAAAATTGATGCGCTCGAGCATCCAATAAAGGGAAGAACATCGAAGCTGCCATGTTACTCGGCCATTCACACTGGGTTCTCTTGATTGAATTTTTAATAAAGTCTGCGGATGCAGCGCTAAAAGCCTCTCGAGGTCGCCTCTAACAACCACAGTAGCTGCGGCCGCAGGGATGCAATATTGCTGCGGGATGCAGAGAAGCAACTTTAACTTAAGCACCAGGAGAAATTTGCGTAGAAAAAAGGAGCGAAGTCGAGTGGGTTGAGAGGCGCCTTCGTCCATGGTGATGGGTCGTGAGCCCCAGCGCACTGTGCTCGAGTCACTCTGATTTCAGGAGGCCAAGCAAAAAAAAGGAAAAACCACAGCGATATCTGGCAGAGCTTCGCTAAAAACTAAACGAAATGCATTGCATGTGTTCTGAAACTGCAGCAGCCAATAAGCGTAGCGCATAATACTTAATTCATTTTACGAAGCTGTATAATACTTCAAAGGACCAAAGTCCAAACGGTCTCACACAAATAAATAATTACAGCTGGGGAATCTTAGGCCAACATGAAAGGTGCATTTCAAACATTGCTACCATATATTCTCTTATTATGTTCAAGTAAAGCGTAGTCTAGCATCACAAGCATGGCAGAAAAACAAACCGTCACCAAAGGGCTTCAAAGAGATCATACTGTTTTTAATTTTATAGTCAACAAAAGTGTTTTGACAGCGGTAAGCGAAGCAATAAAAAAAAATCGACTGAAGTGCACACCAAACGTCGCACTGGACACTATTGACTTACTTTTACTGTTGAGCGAACGAATCCGAGAAATATTCCTTCAGGAGACATTAAAGATGATTTTCTCACAAAAAACATTCTGCTGGTGATTAAAAAAAATTTTCGAGGGTCTCATGAAGTCGACCGTCTATGAGCTTATGCATGACTTATTAATTTTTTAACAGCAGGGCCAACTCTGGCCATCAAGCAATGTACTGTCACACACCGCGGCTTCTAAAGTGAGCGAAAAACGTTGAGGGAATGGAAAAATTCTGAAGGCCCGCAAAGAAGTTGGGAGTTTTTAGAGACACTCGAGAGCCCACTTTTAGGCGCCTTCTATGCAAATCCAATGCACATCAAACTGCGATATATAAATTGAAATATTAGCATATTTGCGTGCACGTTGGCGGCGGTGGCTTGCTCTCCAGCAGCGATGACGGCCGTGAAATGGGGCGCTCGATGGACGCTGAGAGACGCCGCTGCGACGCGCGAGGCCGGAGACGCTGGCACATTGCAGGCGCTGCTCCCTGATTGTGCCGTGCGGCGCTCAATGCAGGCGAGATCCAAGCAAATCTGCCTCTGCATAAAGTGCCTTAACATTTAAATGCACACGAGGTGCGATGCTTTTGCAGCAGCTCTAATTGAAAAACTGGGCAGTTTCTTAACAGGGACACGCACAAGTAGTTAAACGATTTTGTACAGGGGCTAAATTTCACTTATTCGTAAAACGTCGCTAAGAGACATTCTGAGTAGAAAAACTGGTCGAGTTTCTAATCGGTTTCACTCTAATAACTCGCATAATTTTCACAAATACATGACACCAGGACGGTTCATTGCTAATCCAGTTGTTGAAAGAACTAATGCAAATTTATTTCAAGAGAAAGCGGTATATTTCGAATGATTCGTTTAAACACAATAACCTAAATATTATTGAACACAATATACGGTACATGTCCAAGGTGAATGCCAGCATATCTCTCCGCAGGGTACATAAGGGATGACTAAGCATGGAGCTAGACAATAGTGCTTCACAAATATGCTTAACAAATCGAAGTAGTAAAAATTAGCTGATTGTTAAAAGTTTGTTTTTCCTTCATTAAATTCCAACTACTTGAGCCAACCAGCCGATTATTTCAAAAATTCATAAGCAGCCTAAAGTAATTCTTAAAATGTCTTCAAACTTACCTCCATCTTTGCTTTCCAAGATGAAGTAGTTACCAATTTTGCCCTCAAAAAAAAATGGGCAACAAACGTCGAAAATGTCAACCAAAAATGGAAGTTCCCATGGACGCGTGAGTAGCGATCGAGGCTCTCAAAAAGCAGGCAAAGAACTGCACTGGCCAGCGAATTTTCCAAGTTTCAAGTACAAAATGAAGTTGTCGGTTCATATGGCACGAGTGCAGGCAAAGCCCCCAGGGAGTGCAGGAGAATTAGCATGCAAATGCAAGGACGTCGCCCGTCAGACAACACCTAATATGCTGCAACCGAGGGCAAACCTTTGCATTATTTACGAGCTGGACTCTGTCGGTCGTCCAGGACACGTCACAAAGACCACACAGCGAAGAAGGGACTGAGGGAAAACATGTTTTCTTTACGAAGTAGAGTTGAATAGTCTTAAATTTTTTTCGTATAGTTGACAGTCCGAATGTTAAAATAGGGGAAAACATGATACTGAAATTTCAGCTGTTTGGTAATCATCTTTCAAATCAGAGTACACATAATTTCAGGTCTTTGACAGGCGTCTCAGAAACAGGCTGGAAATGAGTGAAAAATATTTCAAAGATGATAGAAGCCAAGAGCAAGCATAGTTTGCCAGAAAGATATTACAAAGTGGCACACAAGAAAGCTCTAATGTGAAGGAAAGCCACCATCTTTAAAGAGGAAAGAAGGTATCAATAATTCTTTGTAGTTGAAACTTTCATCCCTATCAGTTGCAGGAAGATCTCACGCAATTCAAAATCTGAATTACAAGTAAATATCAGGTGTAAAACAGTTGATAGTAATCGAACAATTGTCGGTGAATTTGATCATGAGTCAGCATTTGCACTAAATCGTCCTCAGAATGGAGAATCCAAAGCAATTTCAGTACACATTGCTATATTATAACTGAAATAGCTTTTTATTAAAATAACCACGTTGTTATACATAAAACTTAAACAATAACATGCGTAATTACGTTCCTCTTCCTTTAAGAGCAGATGACACGAAATAGAGTTACACAAACTGTGCCAGAAGAATAAAAAAGCCCAAAAACTAATATGAAGAGCAGGCGTACACGTGGAATCAATCAGTTGATGCAAAGTGAGTGAAATACAACAACAGGAGCATTTGTAAAAACAAAGTTACGATTTAGTTTTCATGGTGAACACGCCTGTGGGGGCGGCGGAAAAAGAGATAACGAGAGGCACAAAAAAAAGTACCGAGAAAAAACAGAATGAGGAATACTTGCGATAGGTCGGTTGTATGATACGCCATTTAGCTCTACGAGAGCAACTCATATCTTTCTTTATATTATCAGTTGCTCTAGGGGATTTCAGCGGTAGTTCATGACATGAAGAAATAAATTATCGCTTAATTTTTCAAATTCATCCTAATTTATATAAAATAGGTTTCTTAAATTTGATTCCATTTCTTTTTTGTACATATTTATCCTTTGCCGTAGATTATATCAAAGAGGCTAAATAAATACTTCAAATCGGAAGAATTAACTTTTCTATTTCACCATTCCCTTTTTAAGATCTAAGTTGCACGCTAAAAATTGTAAACAGCACTCAGTCTCGCGTAACGCACGTCCTCACCGGCTAGAGAGGCTTAATGCAGAACCTCCACGGCGTGACACCGAGTTTCACCGGAGCTGAAATGTCGTCCATCATGCTCCCGAGCATAAACGCTGGTCTTCTGGTGCTGAATATCAATTCCAGAGAGCTTATCCGTTTCAAACGAAATTCTCCTGCTTTCGAAAATGTAAACTTTTGCTTCATCTCGCATAAACGCTACCGTGTGCTGGACAGAAGCTCGATTCCAGGAGGCTCATCTGGCACTGGAATACCGCGAGCCTGTCATTCCAAGACGCCGAGAGGAACGCCGCACTAATAACATCTCAAGAAGGAAAAACTAATCCAATTAATTGTGCGGAGCGCTGTTAATTATTGCGTGACGATTTAATGGCTCTTGACATTCAGAGACGCAGGAAAGGCTGTACAGAGATTCAATAAAATTGAAGACGCAAGCGTTCTATAATGACGCTCTAGAGGATTTTGCCACCGCCGCAGTTTATTTTAAATGCAAATTATGTACAGAATCAAAGAAAGGTTCGACGGACCGTAAAATTCATTGCCTTGTTTGAAGCTATTTGCAAACTGAATGATAGAATGAAGTCATTAGTATGATGAATTGATTTGTATACGGAGGAAATGAAATAATAATTAAAATGCTGAGAATCAGTATCAAATTAAAAAAAAAGTAAGACAGATTAGATTATTAGCTAGTTTAAGCCTCTCTATCCTCAATAAATGAGATCCAAAGAGAGGAAGGAAGAAGGCACCATTTAGTATGGAGTTAAGAGAACGTGGAATCTATTCAGAAAGGGCATAGAAGCAGTAAGATGAGAAAGAAGTTCATGAAACAAGATCAAAGTTCAAGAAGAAAGTAGTAGGTGTTGAAAAAACAGGACAGCAGTGAACCGAAAAAAGCTGGTCCGTAACAAAACAAAAACCTATGTTATTTCAACAAAAAGAAAGCCTACCTAACCTTTAGCTCGGGCCCTCACATCGTTCCCCTGGGAGCGCTAATTCCCATAGATACAATAGTTGTATCCCCCTGAGGGGAAAAGGTAAGAAAACAGAGAAAGGAAGTTTTGAACAATTCACACAAATCTATAGAAAAAACTTGAGGAAATATTTCTTCATTATTAAAGATATGAAAATAGCATAATGCGCAACCCGACCTGTGTTGTCAACTCTACTAAGAGGATAATGGAAGTCTTTCTAGACAGAAGGAATAACTCACAAGTTATTTCACAACGGAGGTGTTGCTGTCATGACGACAAGTGCAAGACTATCTTGCTTCTGAAGTACGGCTCTCATGAATCGATTGTCCAGCCGTGACGAAGAATCGAACCGAGCAGAACCCAGCGGGTCACACGATCTGTGCGCTGTGCTGTCACCGATAACTGGTCTCCTCCTACCGCCCATGCCAGTCGCAACAGTTCCGCAAACTCGGTGGCGCTATGGCACATCAAATATTAACTACGAAACTCAAAATTCGCTCAACAACTGCAGATGGATAGTTTTAACACATTGACTGCGAGACGATCCACCGGTGGGTCGTGCTTAGGTTTTTCCTACTGCGAAATGACCCATCGAAGGGTCGTTTGAAAGAGTTTTAACAATCTTTTCTAATGATGGTTTTTAATAAACTCACTTAATGTTTGTTATTTATAAAATTTCTAACAACTTTTTAGTTCAAGTTTGAGTTGAATACTGAACTTCAGTTTAACCCATCGCAGTCAACAGGTTAACCGTAAATGGTCATGATCATAATGATAGAACCACAAAGTAGCTCGTATCTACTATCTGTGCGATCATGTGAGAAATAACCAATCCAACGGCGAAAAACGCCGCTCTCAAGTACCAGAGCGATCAAGGCGCTGTTGCTTGTACAGGGAACGACTCGCACAGAGTTAACAACTAGTTCTCATCTTAGCGGCAATCGTTATAATTATGCTACATCTTGTCCAGTGACACTGTATAAGGGGATTGTAAGCAAAAGGAACTATTTGCAAGCAGCAACCAACCGGTAGCCAAGGGGGATCAGTTTGGTGTCGAGACGAATCACTTGATATAACGAAGAGCAGTCTTCAATTTTAAGAATCATGATCTGCGTACAAACGGCACGATTTCATAGTGAAATGCACAGGAAACTAGTTGCATTGAGAAATTTTTCAGTGATTCCAAAATTCATATCGAAGAGCATTCGGACATGAAGCTGTCAAGGTGGAAATTCACACAACGAATGATGGTGCTGGGCGAAGCTTTATGTCGAATCGAGTTATTGTGTACACGCCCTCCCATAGAAAAGGAGCATGCCCTCCCATAGAGCAACGGCGTTGACACAACAATGGGGTTTTTAAATACACGGATGCGGACCGCGTAGCGCATAAGTTAAGCAACTGATCAACCTCCATCCTGAAGCGAGCACACAGCTCAATCGTACGCAGGAAGAACCGAGTTCATTGGTAACATAAAAACGGTACGAGATGGGAACCCGCTCTGCTGACTTATTAAATAGTTTCTTCGTGGGAAGTGACAGAATAACTTACCTATAATTCGCGAGTTCATAGCTCAACGTACGAAGTCTTGGTGAAAAGTAGGTTGAGATCATTATGTTCTTCGCACGAGGAGAAAGTATAATTAATATTCGATTAAAATGAAAATTACCTGAACCGTGATTGAAGAAAAATCTCGATTCCGCACAATTGCAATCGTGTATCTAAGTTAAAAAAATAATAATCTATACCATTAATGGTAAAATAACAATAAATTATATTTATTTATTGGCACACTTGCAGAAACGATACAGGACTCCCCGCAACCAGTAACTTGTAAAAATCATCAAGCAAATGGCCCATTTTAAATCTCGCACACCAGCTGTATGGGCGGTCTAAGATCTGAACACAATAAATGTACGAAGACGATGGCGACGACAGGGAATAAGGCGGAAATAGAAGGCGATAGCATCACATATTTCGGAAACATTAGGATGCGTCGACCGCAAGGGCCTCTAAAATTGTTTCATTTGCCTTCAACATGAACTGCATAAACTTGTCATTCACAGTGAAGAAATAACGTCTTCTAATATCAGGGAAAATATGCTCGCGACTCCTGCCTCTAGTGAATATAGCAGGCAAATAAACTTTCACAGCAGTAAAATTCAAAGAATAAAATGGAAAATTTGAGCTCTTTTTTCATTTCAATAGTTATTGGCCCAAATGAGAGGCCACAATTTCAAACGATAAACACTCCAAATACCGAGCGAGAGAAATTTTGAAACCAAATATTCATTTACCAATAATGGATAATTAAAGAAATTGCAGTACGACTTATTTAGTCATTAATAAACTGTAAAAAATTAGAAATTGGACTCACGCGTAGATGAGCTAGTAAATTCGAAGCTCCGCGTTCCGTGCTTGCGAGTCTCTTCAAGCAAAAGACAACGTACCTGAGGAAAGAAAATATGGTAGCAATTAATATACGATCAAAAAAGGCAAAAAATACATGAATAAAACTAAAACGAGGTACGAATGCAGTGACGGTGCCTGTATCGAACCAATAATGGAACAGTACTATAAGAAACACTTCAAAATTATAATGGTGGATGCGGTGACGGTAAATATATTGGGCCAATAATGAAACAGAGTTATAAAAAAGCGCTTCAAAATTGTGTTGGTAGATGCAGTGACGGCGACTGTATTGGACCAATAATGAAACAGCTCTAAAAGAAACATTTCAGACTTGTCTTCAAGTGGACTTCTTCACGGCGTTTAGAGCGAAGTGAGCGACGGAAGAAAGCACTCGTAAATTTGTTCGCAACTTCACAAAAGAAACGTAACCCATCTATAATTTTCTTTTGAGTTCAATACAAAAAACCTGAAATGGTCGTTCGGAAAAGCGTCATTGGAAGTTGTCAGTACGGTTCAAATTCTTGGTCAGGACGAACAAAAAGCGCCACAGCAACTGGCAACAAATGTCCTGCTTTTTTTCGGACGACGTGCCCCATTCGGCGAAAACATTTATTAGTGTTTTGTTGCACAGGCCAGTTCGCGAGTTGATTCAGCCCAGACCAGCTGATTTTAAAAAGTTTCAATATGAAGAATTCGGAAATAAAGTTTTAATATTAGGAATTCTGAAACTTGGTTGCATTAATTAACAGCTTAAAATCATATTACTGTGGTGTTGTACGGGGACACGCAGCGCTTCCGATCTCCCTAAACACAGAAACGTTCAATAAACAAGTAGAGTTGTATAAAGTCAGCCCACACAGCAGAGGTGCGATGAAGCAGCTGCAGCAGATGGATACATGGAGCGGCGGCACCAGCCAACACGAAGTCCAGCTCAAAATTTTGAGGCGATTTCAAACATTTCCGGAAGCAATTTTCAGTAAAAATCATCGAAGAGTTTTTCTTTTGAATCAAAAGAGAAGTTGGAGAGACGAAAAATGGGAGCACGTGTGAAGAACGGGGCTAAAAACATGCTCATTCCTTGCGAGGACGATGAGTTCATCTGAAGTAAAAAAAAAGTGTCGACAAGGGAGCTAAAACGCTTCACTGATAGAGTGCAAAGCAAAAAACCTTGCAATAAAATTGTTGCGATAATGAACAATTATGTTGCACAGTTTGGTGAGTAGCACTCGCTTCAAAAACGAGTCATCACTTGCATTTGCAATTTCAAACAGCGAACCGAAAAAAATTGAGAGAAAACTTAAAAGTATCATTCTAAACTTTACGAAAGCACCTCACTCGTAAAATTCAAAGAAGAATGACTATATAAAAACAATTCATAAAATTCACATTTCTAAATTTGACAGACTGGTCATCCAGTGCCAGTCTTTATTTTGTAAACACGTTGGCTACGTTTCCGCAGGCGCTATACGGTTGGTTGAGTAGTGAGTGATATCAATGAGAAAACGACTTTACTACTCGAAAATATTTCTACCCTTTCTCAAAAGAGTAAAAAATACAATGACACGATAATATATTAGCTTGCACTCTAAAATCTGTTTCATAAATGTAATGAAATCATAGAAATACTAGTCATTCATACCGGTACGCAAATAAAAATTTACTCTTGGCGCAGATATGCAACACTACTTAGTCAAAGTGATACGATTAAATTGCACTCAACAAACACCACACACACACACACTATTAAAGCTAAGATACACGTTTTCATCAATCGAATGAATTGAACGTGTCTTATCTGAACCCTTGAATCCCTAATAGTCGCAATCGATTCCGAGAATAAGAGAAATCGAAGATCAATTATGGAAAAATATTTCCAATCTTAATCTATGAATAAAACCGTGAAACAATCTCCAGAAACAGTTGAAGAACAGTACGGGCCCCTTGTTTAAAGCAAAATGTAAGATCTACACCACGGACTTTACTGTGTAGCGATGAACTAGATGTAGATACTCCAACGAGAGACAAAGTCACGGATGAGGACAAGTCGTAAAAAGATTCCAAACGAAATAAAATGCAACGCCAATGAATTTCGAACTCGCATTTAAAATATCCTTAGGCCATTTGAGTCTTTTACAGGACGCTTCATGAATTTTAAGCCCAGGAATTATTCTGAGCTCGCATTGACGCTGGCGGGTGACTATTTTTCTGCTGCCAGGGACGTCGTGGCGGAGCTCCTAAAAATCGGACTCGCCGGAAGTCTTTCAATTATCGATTTCCAAGAATGAAGGCTGGCTCCAATAGCCAAAAAAGGACAAGTTGCCCGCGGCAGAGGAAGGCCAGCGCCAAATTGCCGCCAGACTTCGCACTACTGCAGGAAATAAGCAGATTTGAGTTAGCAGCCTCAGGCACTGCTCTTCATCAGCAACCGAATTTCAAGAAATTCACGTAAAATTACCTAATTGCTTCGTAATGAATGAGAATTTTGAGGGATGCCTATTTTTCATCGGTTCTAGGAAATAGCAGGGAATAACGCAGTAACGAAATACCTCCAATTTGAGGGACAATTCGGAGAAGCAGAATCGTTAGCAGCTAAAATGTTCAACCCGAATGAAAGAAAACTGAAAAGCGCAAATTATAGATTACTGTTGGTGATCAGCTGCAATGTATAACACATTCATGATCATTAATAGGGTACATTCTTGTACATTAACTACTGCAACTTGAGACATTGAACAATGAATTTTTAACATTAGGAAGAAATAATTTTTCACATCCCTTCGAAACGAGCATAAAAACAACGCATGGAAAATATTCGGGAAGGAATTTGGTACTCAGGTACTCTATCATTATACAGTAGCTTCCAAATCGCTCAAGCGCTGAAGTGCGGCTGCAATAGACACAACAGACAAAACAGTCAGAGGCCGGATTTTCAAACTGTTTTTACGTTTTTCTAGCAATGCAGCCGCGCGCAATAGTTCTCCTAAGTGAACACCGGCTACCAGCTGTACTGCCACGAAGACGTTAATTATTTTGTAACTTAGCCTCAGGACGGAAGCAAAAGGCTCGAGTACACTCCTACTGAAGTACGCAGACGGGATCCTCCTGCTCCCTTGTTCCACGTCAATTCAAGGCTTCGAATTTATATTATGAAAAACGTCGAATCACGAAGGTGTTTAACTGACGAGTGTCTATGTCATAGAGCGAGATACGGGAAACATTCGAGGCTTAAGAGCAAGGGGTGTTTTTCACATGAATATCGAATTCCAAAAAGAACTTGAGCACATAAAATTGAACTGAAACAATGGAATTTGTAACCATTTTCGTCACGCAGAAAGACACTTTCCTCATTACACAATTAGTGCTTACATGATTAGAAAAGAAAGTGCACAAAACGAGTTTTTCATTCAGGTAATATTACCTAAGCGAAGTTTAATTGTCTAGTGTGGCTGGAAGAAAAACTCCCTCGTGCAATTTCTGCTTAAATTTTCTGAATGTTCCCATCCATAAAGGTTAGATGATAAGTTAGTTTAAGCCTCCCTTATAACAACAAAGTTGTTCCAAGAAAAGGGAGGGGATGAAAGCACAATTTAGTGACGAATCGATGGAACGGTGAATGTATGCCCAAAGTGTGTTCCCGCACAAGATCCCTTGCGCACAAAAACAGCGAGATAGGAAAAAGTTCATTAAACATGATAAATGTTGAAAAAAATAACAGTAGAGACTGAAAAATAGGACAGCAGTTAACAAGAAAGCAGAAAATATCTAGAGAGACTAGAAATAATTATCAAATCCAATACAATCATAGTATGTAAGCGAGTTGGCGTTGATGAAATCTGGCTGCTGATATAGAGTAGTGCCTGAGGCTGCTTACTGAGGGAAGATATGAGGTCCCGAGTTGAAGGTTAGGTAGGTTTTATTTTATTTAAATGGAATTGAATGACAAAACCAAAATTAAATTCCATTTAAATAAAGGAAAGCCTGCCTAATCTTCAACTCGGGGCCTCATATCTCCCCTCGGTAAGCAGCCACAGGCCTTCCCTCAGTAACCAGATTTCATCTGCGCCAACTCCCTTATTTACAATGATTGTATTAGATTTGATATTTATTTCAAGTCTCCCTTGCCACTAAAAAGATGTCTCAAAGAGAGAAAAGAGGAGGGCATCATTCCGCGTGGAGACAAGAAACGAGGAATTCATGCGCATAGAGCGTTCTCACACAAAATTCTCAGCACATAGAAACAGCGAGATTAGAAGCAAGTTCATGAAACAAGGCATAAAATGAAGAAAGTAGTAGTTGACACTGAGAAATAGGATAGCAGAGCACTGAAAAAGATTTTCCGTAACAAACCAAAAAAATTTCTATTTCGAAGAAAAGGAAGACCTATGTACATACGTTAGCTTCAGCTCAAAACCTTGTATACAAAACCTCGGAGAGCTCTAGTTCCCATAGAAGCAATAATTTCATCCCCATGAGGAGGAAATTAATCGTGCATCGTACTCTGAGTCCAAAATTTAAAAATTTTGAATCAGATTTTTGGTCTTTCTTACGATAACCACTAATAACAGGAAAGAACGCTATGGGAAAAGCATAGTTACAAATACTTAAAATCTTATTTAGATCTTTGGGCCAACCTGATCTTCAACTCTGTCTCTCTCTCTCTCTCTCCAGCCTTATATTCACAGTAGAATTTCATGGTTGCACGCACAATTCAACGAACACCGAATTAGTTTTTTGACACCTAATCCTCAGTAGAAAATATGGAAACATTTGTTACTTTTTTTTACAGTCAGATTTAAAATATCTTTATTCGATTTAAGGATTTACCGCGAAATGAGTGTGAATAAGTAAATAGGTCTCCGTTACTCACTAGTCTCATCCAGGCTTGCTAGAAAAGAAGATCAGTGAGTAATTGATTTTACCAGCAGAAAAAGAAGACAAACCAGTCCTCTCGAAGACCGCAACTAATTTCGTCCATGATTCGGATCCAAATACGCGATGGAATAATAGAATTCGAAATACCGTACGTCTGAGACTTCTGCCCGCGAGTTGCTCGAGAGCAACGGGACAGCGTCAGAAGCGTTCGGTTCCAGAGATTTAATTAAGAAGGGACTGTAAACAAGAGCCCAGTTTTAATCAGTCGCGCGGCCCCGATAATTGCTCCGGGCAGTCAACTTTGGCCCCATCTTAAATGATCGGAAAGAACGAACGAGTAATTAGCCCTAGATAAGGCCAGCGATAACGAAAGCCTCTACAGAGAAAGCGCTTAATTGCACACTATGGAATCCAGAGCGATTTTTACTTGAAAGCTTCTCTGCTGAAAGTTTTTTGCACCCACAGGATGTGAGAAACTAGCTTCAGAAATTGAAATTAAGAATAGATTGTTGAAATAGAGTGAATTAGTAATGAAGCTCGATAGGCCAGCGGCTTCAAATTTTACTTTCAATGACCCCACTAGCAGTAGCACAATTGGGGACGAAAGTCGGCAGCCATACATACACTTGACCAGCAATGAAATGTTTAAACCAATTGATTTTACGTTAAAGCAGCACGCATGCTAAAATCAGTTCCAATAACATGCGTAAGACTAGATCCCAGGCTTTATACTGAACCACGTATTTAACGAATCAAATAGCTTGGGCCTCATAACAATGGAGAAGCAAGCGTAATATTTCTGAGATAAATCTGTAGAAAAAGAAATTGGTGGCAATTTGAATGATTATATATTTATGCTTTCTCTATCTAATTTCAGAATAGTCAAAAACAGCATAATGCATTGAAAGACACCGCGAATAACCCATCGGGCTCCTAGAAGGAACTTGTTAATGCGACGTGGTATTCTGCTTTTCACTTAATTTCAATTAAAACCAGTTGCACAGAGAAGCCAACAACCAATATTACGCTGCGAGGAAAGTAGGGGCAAACACGGACGCAATTCACCTGCAAAGAGAGCCGGCGCCGATACCTCGAGATATTCAAAAGAATTCTACGAAAGAAACGAACTCCAGCGTTCCTCGCGACAGGCTGACGATCTCCGTGCCAGAGAGAAATAAACTTTTTGGTCGTCGTGTCGGCCTCAAATCGAAGGCAAGATTCAGAACAAAGTTTAAATCCAAGTTTTTTTGCAGCCAAACTCGTAAGAATTTCTCGGTGGCGGGTAACAGAGCCCATTCCATAACATGTACGCAGTCTCTGAAGAATCGGCAAAACCCCGCAAGTCTTCCTCCCATGAATCATCACCGGGTTGTGAGGGACGCGACGTATCATAGACACGGCGTATCAGCCGATGTAATAACTAACTTCTCCAACTCACCTAAGTTTACAGAGTTACAGAGTTCTCGGTACTCAGCTGGCCAACAACTTCAGCTCCAGTATCATCAACAAGAGAATCAATAATAAGAGCATTAACATGCGCAGTTCATCTGCGAGACAGGACTATAATTTGCCCTGGTTCCCTTTCCCGGCTTGTCGGCTGGATGAACCTTCTTTTCTTCTCATTTTACTGCACTCTGCCAAGAAACGTAAAATACTGTCGATAGAGGAGGCCAGCGAAAATGTCGAAGGCCCATATTGCTACCTAACCCCCTCCTTCTAGTCCAGCTATGTATAGCAAAAGACGTACCGGCCTCTCCAAAACTCGCAGGTTCGTACTTCCGCGTCAGGAGTCGCTCATCTCAGAGCCCTTCAGAAGACACAACTATTGCATCACAACTATGAATGCATAGATGCCGCGTTTTCTCAACTTCATACTAAATGGTGCTCTTAACCTTCCTCTTTTGGGAACGCCTTTGTTGCGGTTAGGGAGGCTAATACTAACTGATATACTTATAACAATTACCTCTCTCACGGGCAACGCTCGTGTGGTGTTGCTCCAGCGCCAGTGGAGAGTTCTGACGCTTCGTTTTTTTTTATCTTGTTATTTCTACCTTCCTTAACTAATTACATTTATCGTATTTGTTTCGTGGTGCACGACTGTAACAAGACTGTTTCGTGGTGAACGAAACAAATATGATAAATTAAGAATAGATTGTTGAAATAAAGTGAATTAGTAAATGTGGCTCGATAGGCCAGCAAATCTTCCTTCGGAAGCCAAGAAAGAATTTCCGTACACTCATATTCCTTTACAACAGTCAAAATAAGCTTGCACTGATAATGGTTAAAATAACCAACCATGCAAGATTATCACAAACCATTTATTCACACATGGTTCTCTGATATAAATGCCGTCCAAAAAAAAATATTCTACAAATCTTTACACATATAAATGGAAAACATGAGTTTTGTTTAAAGTTGTCAAGTGATTGAACTACACTGCCTAAATTCAGCAGCTCCAAATGTCATCACTAGTAAATTTTGATGCAGACGTGATTGACAACAGAAGATAAAAGGGAACTCTACCATTAGATATCGATTGGAAAATCTTTTGTTATAAGATTTGAGAAAAGAGCCTCGCAAAGGCGCACTGCAGATCATATGCGCGAGGATTATATTGTGAACCGGAAATGCTTTCTATGGGTGAAATGACTCGTGTTCAAATCTTTTCACCTATCAAAAGAATTATCGATTCGCGAGAATCGTGGAAAGAAACAAACACGAATGGACACTCGTATTCACCATTTCACTAAATACGAACTAAGTAACTAATGCGAATGGACATTCGCATTCACTAAACGCATTCACTATTCAAGGAAAATAAACACTCGATTGTTGTGTCTACACAGGTTAAATTCCGCCAGCAACTGCAGCGAAGAGCGTTGTATCATAAAACCACATATCGTAAGGTGGAACACTTCACCACGGTCTCTCACCACTTCCACTCAGTTCATGAACATGCACACCCACGTCTTAGCTTGGCTATCATGAACCTGGTGACGCAGCAGCAACATGTTTCAACGCACCAAGTCATCTTAACTTGCATGAAAGCTCTGTCCTTGAGATGAAAGGAATGCAGCCAAGGCACAATTTTATTTGTTCACTCATTTGTCGCTAGCTGATTTCAAGAAGTGTATAACAAAGAAAAACGGCTCGCAGGAGAGAAACAAATCAAGCACATGCAGCTTAGATAAAAAACTAGATATTTTGAAGCGCAGCGCAGCAGGCATTCACCATCCGAGATGAGTTTCTTGCAGATGTTGACGCAAGGAAGTCGAAAGGAAGTCACTGTTTGCCCGCGCGTTTCGAGAGCGCACCAAAGTATTTCAATTCAATTTGTAGCGCAAAAAGTGATCAATCTTTTCAGTTCCAGATCGGAGAATCCCTGAGAAGAGCGACACGAGTCAATACGCACACATAGAAAGGAAAGAGGAAGACGCGGATCATGAATTAAGCACTGCGAAGGGGAGGCATTGAACGAACAAGGGGAAGTTAGATGGGAGAGCGAGGGTTCTCAGAGTTGTGCTCTGTCACGAATGAAAAAATGGAGATCATATTAATGAACTTCCATGGTTGCCATACTTTGGAGAGCTCACAATTTGAATGCGGTAGAATATTCCAAACAAAGCTTTTTATTTACCTTTGAGCTCGATTACTAGCGAGAAAACGAAGCGATTTGGCCTAAAAATTCATTCGCATAACAAAATTAGAATAGATGTTAGTTTAAGCCTCCCAAACAGCAATAAAGGCGTTTCAAAGAAGGAAGAAAGAAAGCAAAATTTAGTGTGGACTTAAGGGAACGAGGAATCTACGCATAAGATGCATAGAAACGGGAAGTTGAGAAAGAATTTCAAGAAACAAGATAAAAGTTAAAGAAAGTATTGAGTGCTGAAAAATAGAACGGGAGGGAACCGAAAAAAGAAGGTCCATAACAAAATAAAACCCTTTTCTATTTCAACCAAAGGAAGGTTTACCTAACGGTTAGCTCAGGATCTCGCATATTTTCCGTGTGAGCGCTAATTTTCATAGACGCAATAGTTGTATCCTCCCGAGGGGTCACGTAACAAAAATTGCTGCGGTTTTTCATACTAAACGTGAAGGCAAAAGGCGCGTAACATATCAACTCAGAGCCGGACCATTCAAAATTTCTAACCGCACAATTTCAGTCTCAGAATTTTGATTAAAGTTACAAGCTCAGACTTCCAGCTGTCCTTCGATTAATTTCTAAATTATTTATGGATTTAATTAGACTAAATTGTGTCCCACAAATACCTCCCAACTTTTTGAGCGTTTAGCAAAAACATCAATACCATTTCGATGCTAATAATATTTTGAAAAGCTTGAATCACACATAATACAATAACTCGAAAGAGGATAAAAAAACACTCATGTTACCTCCACATCCAACAATTACGCCAATTTCTGATTGACTGTTCGAATTTGTCGTTTAAATCCTCGTCATTTCATGCAGGATGGAACTCTAAAGATTTCGGATGACATGAACTTCAAAGCGAGGCAGGACTCGCTAATGAAATTCATTAGTGGACGGAGGAATTACTCTACTTGAACTACGAGAAATTTTTGTGAACAGACGTCATCCAAATACTCTCAAATGGATGTATCGAAACCATACGCAGAATTTCAAAAAGGCCCGTTAGCGTACGTGTGGTCCCAATAACATCGTTTATGTATAGATACTGCGTAGAATAAAACCGGCTGTGCGTAAAGTGCTCAACTTTTGTCGATGGTACCTCTAATGGAACGTAAATGTAAGCGAGATGAGTGTTTTTACCGAGTGACTCCGGTTTCCAAGCAATGTTATTTTTCACGAATGTTGCGGCGATCACTACAGTAACTTTTCAATGAGAGAAAATGATTACTACAACTTCAAATTTTTTCCCATAATTGGCATAACGCACAAGTGTTGTAATATCGCACGTGCAATTGAGGTAAGTGAAAAATATTTTCAAATCATTTTGATTTCTTGAACAACTAACAAATTTGCTCATGACTTCTCGATACCAATTTTATTATCATAAAACTTTGAAATACAGATTAAAACATCACGTTGTAAAATGTTTCTTTGTTGATCATTTTTGTCGTAAGCTGAGGGAAAACTAAATACATGAAATTATTTAATCTAAAGAGAACGAACATGGAAAGCATACTCACTATTTCAGCGTCATTTAAACTCTGTTGATTTTTCTGAAAAGCGTGAATGACTGACATAAAGAAGGAGAAAGAACGAATCATTTATTGACCACAGAGTCATACCATTCGAGTTTTGCAAATATTCCCAGGGTCCTTCAAGCCCCAGATTTTACGACCGCCACCATGATAAATAGCACCAAAATTATTTCATCGAATATATTGCCCATGACAAAGAGAGCAGTAGCGCTGCGAGGGCGATATCGTGACAATTTATACAAAACTCATTTTTATTATGCACCAAGGAGAAATTGTACGCTTCTAAGGAAAGTATTGCTGAGCAAGAGAAGGCGCTACCTATCTTGGAGCCCAAATGTTGAGCTGCCTGGGGGACGAGCGTGAGGAAATAATGGCCATCTGAGCCATTAGATTATAGGTTAGTTTAAGATCCCCTAACCGCTACAAAAAAGAGCGTATCGAAGAGAGGAAGGAGGAAGGTACCATTTAGTATGGAAATTAGGGAATGCAGAATCCATGCAGAAGGGGCGTAGAAACAGTAAGTTTGGAAAGAATTAAGTTCATGACACAAGATAAAAGTTGAAGAAGAAAGGAGTAGGTGCAGACAAACAAAACAGCAGTGAACCGAAAAAGGTGGTCCTTAACATAGCAAAAAATATTTTATTTCAACAAAAAGAAGGCCTACCTAACTCTCAGCTCGGACCCTCACACAATTCCCCCTGAGCTAATTCCCATAGATACAATAGTAGTATCCCCCTGAGGGGTCCACTGAGCTTTTACTCACACAGTAAAATATTGCCATAAAATATAATGATAAGCAGAATATAATTTGAATAACAGAAGCATTACTTGCGTAATGAGAGTAAATTCTTTAAAGAAAATATATGCATGCCCACACTGCCCCCGACGAGGAGTTAAATATTTCGTCGCTGGAATTTTATTTTGTGACTTCAGAAGTAGCTAAAGGCAGTAAGAGTAGAACGTTTGCACTCTAATTCTCAAGAATGAAAGTTTAAGTTAGAAATATTTTTTCATGGATATTTTGTACTATATCGTACTACGAAAGTCTTAACGACTGTGATCGACACCGAAGAGTGAGAAAGGACAAAGCCTTTAAAATTTATCAAAAATTTATTATGAACAACCAATGTACTTAAACAAATGATTATCTTCACTGACACAGCAGTAGAAAAGGCACAGGTGTAATCACAGGAATTAAAAATTAGTGACCATATTTCCTTTAGGATCTTTATTCCAGTGGAATATAATCATACAATTAGTGGAAGGTAATTTAAAATTGTTCGAATGATTGCTTATTTCGCGGTGTTCGACTTTCAAAATAAGACAATTGGCCAAAATGGCTGTGACGGACAGCCGAATGGAATATTGCACCCATTATTAAGTTTGAAAAAGCTTGCCATTTTACTCCTCGGCGGTAGAGATGGACATCACATGAGCTCATTCTAAAATTTTTGCGTTTCTTAGCCTCGAGGTTTCGGCTTTAACATCATTTAAAAAAAACAGTTACGAGTACGTAAAGATATCTCAATGATAATGCCACACGACGCTATGTATTCATGATTAGGTTTATAAAATATTTTTATTCATTACTATGACTACACTCCCTGATGCATGACTGGTATAGAAGCAACCATTCGTTAGATATTTGAAAAAAATACGTCAAGTCTCGAGACTGTAATCATGTGTGTATGCCAAAACCAAATTTCGCTAAGCATCGCCAGCAAGACGCACTGCATCTCTTCCGTCAATATTCTTGGAGGTATCACCTCCGTCTGACAAGTAAAGTACACACAAGGACCGCTTGCCCGTCTTCGCCCTCGCCCAACTTTAATTTACATGCCAACACAGCGGGTTTCCGCCAGGGTTTCAGGGGAAGGACGGTTCACTGAGCGCCGTGTCGGACGCAGCAGCACTCCGCTCGGCCGCCGCACCAGCGCCGCTTGCCTGCGCTGCAACGAGGCTACTGGGAATTTACAGGAAGACCAGGACTTTGAAGGTCACACTATGGCGCAAAAATGAGTTCTTCACACTTGTTTTGGTCAGAAATATGGGAAAAGTGTTTAGCGAGCTGTTTGGAAACTGTGGTAAATTCGCAAGCTCTCATTCGAGCTCGGGAGCAGCTTCAGTTATGCATCTCGAAGATGCGAGAGTGGTAGTTGGAATTAGGGCAAAGAATACAGGTTATTTTGAAAGAAAAATGTACCTTTATTTGCTCATAATTGTTCAAAGTTTACTGTCGCCAAGATTTCATTATTCCACCATGCATCAGGCGCTTTTCGGTTGAACAAATCACGAAACACATTTAGCACGCACATTGGGACAATTAAATTTGTGAAGAAGTTTTTTATGCAACACGTCAGAATTAAAATAGCAAACATTCTTGCACTACACGATACGAGAAATAACAAGCATGGCCTTGTTCCCGTAATGAGAAAATAGGCAACAACGGCGTCATGTACGGCATGCATGCAGTCAAGATACATTGTTTTCATTGTCTTCGCTTCAGTGACGTCGTCTAACTTTCACCCAAAACACCTTTCACGATAAACAAACTTAACAAATTCAAATACTTTGATCACGTCAAATAACAGGCACGATAACGCAATGGTTGTTAGCAATAAACGTGTAGATGAAATAATAGAACTAAGTCGATTTCAATCAGCAGTTTCAATAATATTGAAAAGTACTGTTGATAATTATTGTTTATCAGCTGCGGGTTTCTCACTGCCACGAAATCTTTCATATTTTTCCTCGTGTAACATACGTAAATCAAAGTTATGGTTTCGTTTTTTTCCTACATGTAAAACAGAAACCTACTTGTCTTTCCTTTAACAAAGTCTTTCTTCTCATATTCGAGAAAACGACAGCAAAAACCGTCGGCTATTTCTCGTCGTGAACAACTGTACACGAACTCTTGAAAAAGTCATTTTACAAGGTGCAGATGTGCATGCTGTGTAAAAAAGGTTCAAAAATCGAGAAATAAACATCTCTCCTTTCACAGCCACGTAGAGCTGCGTATTTTCCAAGGAAGAAATAAACACGCGCAGCAGCTGGAGCGAAAATCACAGTGCTATGCGCCAAAAGCCAAAAATTTCCCCACGAGCAGCTGAATACGAGAGACATTGTGGGAATAAAACAGACCATTTCAGAATCGCAGAGTCTTCTCTCCCCTCCGAACCCGAGAAGGGATCATTTTCTGGAAGGTCTTGTATGGGATCTCGAGTTTAGGGGATTCGAGTTGCGAGATGTCGCCAAGTTATGGTTGGACAAAGGGATGATACTGATGCTGTAGTTCGGTCGTAAGGGAAGACGGACGATCGATTACCTCATTAACTAACTCTAAACACAGGCCTCTTCTTTGTGTTTAGAAGTCGAGGAAACAACAAAACCTCGCTTCAGAACTCAAGATGCCGGGGTAGATTACCGGCTACAAACGTCATCACGCGTTATCGTCCGAGCCCCCTCATGTAACGCCATAGAACTTCATCACAGTCAACTTGATGTAAAGACACACGAGTCAAGTTAATATTAGCTTCCCATGTGTTTTTAATTTCACCTCAAACGCAAAGTTTCACAGATATTGGATGATAAATACATTCTAGTTGGCATCAAATGAAAACATCAAAGACAGACATCAGAGAAATTCGTGTTTACGAAGAGGTAATTTCTACGTGGCGCTCGACTTGATCAAGAAGGAGGTAGAAGGCGTCTGAGGGGTGAGTGGGGAGGGGTGAGCGGGCGACCTATTCGAGACGAGCGTCTTGGAGTTCGGTCGAGTGTATGCTGCATTGCTGTGTACACACGACCGTCCGTTGGAATAACACAGAGAGCAAGAGTATTGAATTACCGGCAGCCATCAAAGGTAGCTGAGACACTCAAAACAAGACACGCGGTGCAATTCGTGAGGGAATAGCAGGCAGGCGGCGCTGCTTGGGTGGGAGACAAGCGACAAAAATGGCAAGACACGTTCCTGAAACACGATGCGCGTTGTGGACCACTAGGTGCCAGGCGCCACTCAAGGAACTCCGGTCACAACTGAACGCTGGAGTTCGCTTCAAGTTCTCCGCTGCGTGTGGATTCGTGTTGTAGGCGACGCACTGTAAACATCACTTAAACTGAATAAAGAAAATCAAATGAACAGCATATGCTCAAATTTTGAGCGGGTCCCCGAGCAAAATTTTCAGCTTGTGAAACAGGATTCCAAAACTCTTGTCTCATTTAATCAAATTGAGTAAAATTGCTTCTATTGACCACCCTGCTAATGTAAACCAAATTCCAAGAATTTAACTGTAGATTCCTACAACGACATGCTATCTGCTAAAAAGTGAGGCAAATATTATTGATATAAAACTAAGGAAGATAGAGAACATGTAAGAGATGAGGAAAAAGCATGAAAGAATGACTCGGAAAATTATCCCTGCAAATCATTATTCATTATTCCGATTACTGGAAGTCTTGAAGTCAAATGAGGGAGGAACCTTTTCGACAACTAAACCAAAACAAAGTACGGGGAGCTCGGCTAAGCAAAGCGTCGAGGGTAACCGGTGCATTGTGCGATGAATTCCTTTGCTTTGAAGCATGGGCGCTCGAGCGCTCCTTGCATAGCAACGCTGCGTGGGTCCGCACGAGACTGAAGCTATTACGTCGGGGTTAAGGAGAATTTGCATACTTAGACGACTAAAATTAAACCTGAGTGAGGAAACGCGTTAGCGCGAGATGCTCCCTAAAATCCAAAGCCAGCAGCCAGGAGTAATAACGATAGAGCGCACTCTGTACAACGCACGGCCTCCATATGAACCTGACACGGCTCAGTAATATATTCCGACGGCGTGACTTACGCGTCCCAAAGATGGATTGCTCGCCAGAGTCGCCCTGGACATATTAATCGACACATTTTGCCAACATAATTATGCAAAACTGCGTTGGCACTACATCAAACCGAGTTTTCCATTTTCTAACTGAATTTCATTTAGGTAAACCGACTTTTTCTTGAAATGCTTAACAAATAGGGTCTACAGATTAGGTCGAAGCAATTACTGAAACATCAGCTAGCTAACCTAGTACTAGGCTTTAATCTATACAACTTTATTTACTTCGTATTCTGGGGTAGGATTTTTCAGCACTAAAAATTAATTTAGGAATTTCTGAGCTGCCTATGAGAACTGGCACCGTTGTGTTTTAGAATGTGATTTTAGTTGTCGGTTAAATAACAGAACTATTATCAATCTGCAGTGAGGAATGTTTTAGTTATACGAGTGTACAAAGCACTGAACTGAAAATGAATTTCTGAAATATTTGTGTGCTTTACTCTCAAACTATCCTTTACCCCTCTGTAATATCCGATCAAGGCAATCGAAGAAGAACGCACAGGAATACACGTAGGTTTTGCTAAAAAAGCACATTTTTACAAACGCATGAATCATTGATTTGTCGAATTTTGAAACTCATATTCAAGCGGATTATTTGCAGAAATATCACTACATTCCATGACTTCTAAGCGCAGTAAGCATTTCGACAAAATAAATACAGAGCTGCACCCCAACGAGCGCTCATGACGCAACACTGCCCGATCAAGACACAAAACTGCAGGGCGGCCGAATGCCGTGAACCGAGGAGCATGTTGCGCGCTAATAAATCTGAGCAGAAAGACCTAAGCTCCGGGATATCATTACATGTAAGAAAAATGCACGGACGTTAATCAAACAAGTACAAAAAGTGAAGTTATCGCACAGCGACGTTGACGTAGCGCTATTGGCTGCACACACACACGGACAGCATGACCCAGCCATAATGAGGGTAAGCGGCCCCAGACTTGAAGCACTTTAGCCCTAGGAATGTAACTTCACGGAACATTGTACGTCGGTTCAGTTGGGTGCTAAGAAATACTTTCTTCTTGCAATAAATCACGAGCGAGGCCATTAAACAAGAACATTAGTTTACTGCATTTATACTTTTAATTTTAACTTCAAGTATTTCAATATTTGAAATGGAATTTCAATCTGAAACTCAACAGCAACTTTTCAAAAATTTCAGTCTCAAATCCCATCACATTCGAAAACTTCTCCCTGAAGTCATCTACATTTTAAAAATATCAACCTTTAATCCAGTACTATTAAACAATTTTAATCGTAAATCCAGTAGCTATTGTAAATAATTATTTTCCCGATTGGTTTAAAAATTCTATCCGAATTTTATCCCCATCATATGCAAAGAATATCAAAAACTATGGTGGATACTGTGTATAAAGTATTTTTCAAATAAACAAAATTGCAGAGAAAATATCATAAGCTTATCTAAACGTAATATTTACATTGTTTAAAAGAAACATTCAATGAATTCGGTACGTTCATAACTACAAAATAATATTTTTCCTTGCAAGAATTGAACAGTTTTCCCAAAAATTTTCCAGGCTCTGTAAAGTAACTCCATTTAAATCCTAGCGAAAAGCATTTTAATATCATTCCATTGCCCTTGCACGCTTCGCACTTTTAAGAGTGGGTCGCAGCACATTTGAGGGAGGCTAAATCGGCGGGATAATTAGCACCCTCACCAGAACGCGCCCCGCGGGAAAAAGCCGCGACCCGGGATGAGGGCGGCGAGGGAAAGGTCTTACACCGCAGATCGATACTTATTTATTGATCACACAAGTAAAGGCTGCATTGGACGCGCACAGGGTTTCGTGACAATCACAAATTACCATGAAAGTCTATAGGATTAAATCGACGCTTCATCACAGGGTAGCCTGTGCTTTGAAAGCTTAGGCATAGATTCAAATGCATCCACGCATGCGGAATGTTCGCTCGAGAGTCTAGGCTGATGAACAAAATGGAGGGACTATAAATTGAACCTGCTATTAAGCGGGCAACTTTATGAGCTCCAAGTGGAACGACATTGCTCTTGAAGAGTGTCGCGTGCTTCTTGAACCTAGGCGCGAGTCGGAGAACTCGTCTCAAGTAATAATTACTAATTATATGCTTTCGGCCTTCAGGTGCTATAGAGTGGAGTGTCCTTCACACAATGGGGCACTTGACTAAGCTCCAAGAGAAAGAATTTGAAATCCAATATTCCAGAATTGTCAGCCATAAAAAGGACAAGCGAATTCTTTGTCACAATGATACTCTGAGCAACAATGGCACAGAAGTGCACGACTCGAAGTAAAAATGGGAATGACACCTTCTTTGCTAAGCTCCAGCATTAAGACTGGAATGAAACAATCAAATACGAATCGCCAACATAAATTACAACGAACCACAACCTACTACGTGAGGCACACAATACCCCATACCAAAGCATTGTAAATGCATTCGCATATTCAATACTTTACTCCTTGAAATGAGTTGAGTTTGCGTTGGAGGTTTCATTATTAATGAAACAGGTTTCATTATTAAGGATCTCCTTTATGAAAATACTTCCTTTATGGTTCGGGATAAATCGACAGAATAACATTTGATTTTTCTCAAGATTTTAAAATATATTCATACCAACCAGGCTTGAGTTTAAACCCTCCATTCACATACACGATGACAGCAAGAATGGATGACTGGGAGCCACCTGAATCGTATAAGAGAATAACTTGAATCATGATTCACGCCGGCCATCAAAATAAGGAGATCATGGTCGATACTCATTGCTCCTTGAACACTGTTAAAACAATCCGGCATGAACTAAAGCATCGCAATGAGACTACGAGGCTACGAGGAGACTAAATTTCCCCATACTGTCTTGGTTTTCGGATGCGTATCATCAGAGGGTGATGTGATGCCCACAAAACCCCATGTTTGGCCTCGAAACTCCCCTGATCTGAACCCGATGGATTACTATGAGATAGTGCGTTTCCATCCACCCACTATAACCAACCAAAAACCGAACAGAAACAACAATGTCTTGGTCAA
>JACJUY010000100.1:230295-247110 GCA_014220935.1 Platorchestia sp. MABIK | reverse complement strand
TGATTCAAGACATCACAAAACAGTTTGAAATGAATGCGTAGGTATTATGATTTGATCGCCTAAACGCTATGATTCGCAAACGCGCTAATTTGGATATGGGTGTATGTGCGCATATGCATGTGCATATGTGCACAGACACCTGTGTGTACTGGACTAGCAACTGGTGTATAAACTATGAATACCAGCCTTTTTTCAAAGAGAATGTGATTTTCTTTCTAATATGAAACTCTTATAGGACATTTCATGTTTTCTTTCTTACTCACGTCCAAAAATGCTTTCGTTAGGCTAGTGCAGTGCAATTATCATATCATCTCTTAAGCTCTAGAGCATATTATAACAACCGCGCCGAAGCTTCACATATTTCTGTACTTGGGAACCGTTGTAGGACAATCGTTCTCATGTTTCTGACTCTGATACTGTTTTGTGCCACTTTCTATTACGGAAATTTAATTAAATTCAGGCCGTAATAAAAGGCATTTTCTCAGTGTTTCTCGATTGGAATGCTAGTTTATACTGACTAGTTTACTCTGATATTTGAGCTCATGCTTACTTGTGTGTATGTGTACGTGTGCACGCTATGCGTACGTAGATGGGTGAATGTATCACTACTTAATACTTCATTTCACTTCATTATTACAAAATATTTATAAAAATATATTTATGTATTTGTTGTGCGATCACCCACGTACGGTAAATACGGTAAATCAGACGCTTATGAACCAGTATTCTTTTCAATAAAATATTTTTAATTAAACATCGTTACAATATTTTATTAGAAATTGTAAGCAGCAACACACACTGAAAAAGTTGTCATGAATTTCTTTTGCTCATTATCCTATATTTCAGAACATCGCACAGCATTTTAAAGAACGCGTTTGTATTGTGATTTCCTCGATGCATAGAAATGTATTTGTGTATGTTTACGCGTTAGGTGTATGTATGCATAGATATGTATGTGCGTAGATATGTATGTGCATATGTGTGAATATATTTACTGTGTAATTTACATGTACATGTGCACATGTATGTACTAAACCGACAACTGGCAATTTGAACTAGAGATAATGGTCCCTTCCTGTTCACCCTCGACTTGTAACATTACCTAACTCGTCATCTCGTAATTATTGTAAAGCATTCAAGTGAAAAACTATACATTTTTGTGTGATCATCTATTTATTTTCAAATAAAATGCTCATCAACTAATGATCGTTATGTTAAAGTGATGTTATTAGAAATACAAAATTTGTAATTTTCGTGTACCTCATGCTTATATTTGTATTTTTTACGCTTTCCTCGAAATAACATTTTTGAACATCGGCCGAAACAAGCGATTCGCATAGTATTTCCTGGCGTCAAGAATCGCGATGTTTGATGTCATGTATATGTAAACTGTCAAAAGTCATGAAGTTGTGTTATCTCTTATAATTCTCATTACATGTATCATCAAATGTAGTTTAAGCAAGATTAGGAGTACATTGCCCTCAATCATTTTTCGACTATGACATGGGTATTACAATACTCGTGTGTGTGTATCATCTAAGTGTATTAACTTTAAGATATTTTAAAAACCAATGATGGTAATTTTGTACCATCTCTATTGGAAATAAACTGTTTTTCTTTCTTTTCTTTCTTTCTTTCTATGTATGGGGCGCTGTCGAGAAAGATACCAATCGCCGTGCCAGTATTACAAGAACCAGTTAATCGATAGAATTAATGTGGTTTTTGAGGGTCTTCCAAGGGAAACTGTAAAATCAGCTTGCTCCAGGTTCCTGGCCCGGATTGAGGTTGCAATACACGCTAATGGCAGTTATTTTGAGTAAAACTCTTCGAGTACAATTTAATTTTCTTCCCTATTGAATTTCTTTGAAATCAATTAAACTTTATCAAAACTAAGTGCTTTTTCTTTTTCCTGATAAAACTGTCAAATTTATCCCGAATTTACATATATATATGTATATGAGATTTATATTTAAATGAGCAGCATAGGTGCGTTAAGTAGAAACAGATGAGAGCTAGTGCAAGTGCACGAAAATGGCGCTGGTGGAGTGTCTGAAGGCATGAGTCATTTCGCCGCGTCCTGATGTAAATTTTTCTCATTTCTGAGGAGCACCTGAGGTAAGAGGACACTTGCGGCACAGCTATACCCACACCGCACATACATTGAGATGCGAGATTCTCATGAAATAATATTACAGAAAGAAAAGAACTCCCGAGGAAGGATTACTTTACTCAAAGAAGCGCCTCCTAATAAGAATAGGAATCACAATGGGACTATACTTTCCAGCGCAGGAAATGAAACATGAGTAACTTTTAAAAGCGGACAAAGGAGGCTGTTTTAAGAGCTGTCGTTTGTTAGGGAAGCGATTCTTTCCGCATTTCAGCAGAATTACGAGCCGGAGAGCGGTAGTTATATCATTTACGTATTTTAAAAAAACTTTTATTGCGTTATAAAGTGTTCTCCACTTTAATTCATTGTGCCCAGAAGCAGCGGGTCAAATTTACTACACTAGGTGGCAGTTAACAAAGCGTGCAGCGGAAAATGGTTGATGCTCGAGAGCATAAATGCCGAAGATCAGCGCCAGGAATATTAAAATGCCACGAAAATAAGGAGACTGCCAAGGAAAAGCCTATAAAAGCAACAGGATGTGGGCATGGACTGCAAGTATAGTTTACCGCCCAGTTTAATGCAGCGTTATTAGAGCACCTGAGCTGGCTGGTTTACGCTGAGGAACAGCATCTTTAATCATGTGCTTTGCACAAACGTACTGCCAGTATGATACCCTTGCGAGGGTTTCGTAATGCTTAAAGTCAAGAAACCTCCTGGGAAGCCGTAAGACCTCTAATCATTCTTAATTAGCTTAATTTATTAGAAAGAAAACTGCGCTAACCTGAGGAGGAATTTCTCATTAATGTACAGAATTTGTTAGTGCATCTTGACGAAAATTTTAAATTAAAATTGAGTTTTCACTTTATTAATTTTTTTATTTTGTTCTGTGATGTTGTTCAAATCAATTTCTGAGCAACAACTTCAAAATTGCTCATATTAATTCCCTTCATAAATTTCATTCTGATGTAACAGAACAAAAAAAATGCTCTTCCATTTTTTTACGACTGCCTCGATCACTCAAACCTTCTATAATAGCCTCCAGTGGCCAAATAAAACAAGAAGAACCTGTACCGCAAGAAAAATATAATAGTTCACCCTTCAGTGGCCACCCAGATCTTACATAATGCATTGACTACCTTTTCCGAACGGAGATCCGTATGCCAACAGAACTTGTTCCCTGCTGGACATGTCCACATATTCCCTTGCTTTCTCTAAATCGACCAATAAGTTGGACATCATGAAACGCTGAAGTGAGAGGATGACTTGATGGAGAAAATGATAAATCTGTAAATATCACTCGCACAGGCGTACGCGCCTATTGTATCTACTGCGATCGTCGAACTAACATGGGAATTTGGTATGGAAATATTTTAAAGAAGCGCATTTCAAAAATCAACAATTTTTCATTATTAGATTAGATTATTAAATTAGATTATTAGTTAATTTAAGCCTCCCTATCTTCAACAAATGAGATCCAAAGAGAGGAAGGAAGAAGGCACCATTTTGTATGGAGTTAAGGAAACGTGGAATCTATGCAGAAAGGGCACTGAAACAGTAAGTGAGAAAGAAGTTCATGAAACAAGATCAAAGTTTAAGAAGCAAGTAGTAGGTGTTGAAAAAACAGGACAGCAGTGAACCGAAAAAAAGTTGGTCCATAACAAAACAAAAACATATGTTATTTTAACACGAAGAAAGCCTACCTAACCTTTAGCTCGGGCCCTCACATTGCCCCCCTGGGAGCGCTAATTCCCATAGATACAATAGTTGTATCCCCCTGAGGGGACAATTTTTAATGAAGAAACTCTGCTTGCCATCTTAAAAAGTGAGTAAAAATTTAACCATGGAAAATGGTTTGCCCAATTTTATTAACAGTATTTCGATACAGAACGTTCAGGTATATCTATTTATTTAAGTGTCAAAAGAGATTCCGGAGATAATTCCAAATTGCATGAGACTTCTCAATTCCATGGCTTCTTAATTTCTGCTGCCCTTGGGCACGCTAATGATCGAAAAATCCCACTCGCCATTTCTACTGCATAGGCGTCTTCGGGAAACTAACCTGAGTGTGAACTTGGGTTAGTCTGTCACTGAGGTACAACTGCAGCTACGACTTTTAACACGTCAAAAAACTGTATTCAATGTGAGATGCGATGTGCAACACAATTTACCAGGAATAATTTAAGGAAAACCCGTCAATCATCTGATACAATAGATTGAGATGCTAAATTACACAGGGCTCGAGCTATTCTTCGGGCTGAATAACTTATCCATGAGGACCTGCTAGTCAAAGTGAAGTTTTCTTGTGCTTCCCACTTAACGATCAGATTTCAGCAGTGAGAGAGCAAAGCTCCCTCACATTAGTGAGTAAAATACTTATACGTCAAAGGTGATACTTCCATATGTGGAAAAACCGCTCGAGTGCATCAATAAATAAAAACGGACGCGAGAGAAAGTGCAGAAGAAACATTGAGTGTCTTCGTACCCTAAGAACTGTCTGCCTAAGCAATGCCCACGGTGGAATTTGTTTTGAATTAAATTCACTACCGCTAGATAATCACTTCTGAGTGATTATTTTCATAGGTACAAGCAAAGCATGTAACTCTTGTAATTTCAGTTATTTTTATATTAGTTATTTTCAGACTCCAGCCTTAACAAACGCGATCTCATGATAGCGAAGAGAAGGGACCATTTAAGATGGCTGTAGAGGAAGGAGAATCTATGCACAAGGTGTATTCCTCCAAAGGATACGCTGCGCAAAGAAACAGTAATTTAGGGAGGAAGAAAAGATAAAAAGGATAGTGACGACGACACGAAAACTGAAAGAAGTAAAGTGGGTACGAAAGACAGAAGTCCCGAAACCCTATCAACAGCTGAGGTAATCTAACAGTATCCCCCTGGGGCGCCAGTCCCCCTGGTATAGGACACACAGATCTTACCAAGATAAACCTATTGCCTGTATAATGTTCCTCTTGAGAGGGAAGTTTCAGTTTATTACGGATACGGAAATCGATAATCTTTGCGGATGATAAGGGAATTTCCAGTAACTGCAAACACTCCCAATGTCATAAGATGGAATATCCTGCACATGCAGCCCTCAGGAGAGTATAAGCAAACTTCTACGTAACGCGCCTGAAAATTGTGGCTTCTTTTCCATTGTATTGACATAGCAATAGACCAGTTTTGGCAGAGCAATGGCTTTTAAAAGACATTTCTAATAATTTCCAGAGTATTACAGATAATCCAACTGATATTGATACTCGTGTTAATGGACATTTGCCTCCTTCCAAAAGAATGTTTGGCAATTATAATTAAATACATTCAATATTTTTAGCGCCTAATATTGGGAGAGGACCAACACGAGGCATCTGTATACAGACCAGGATTTGGCACCAAACCTCCACGATGATAACGCCGCAATTTTCTGGGAACACCGCGCAAATTGCGGGCTCCGAATTTCCCTTTGCTCAGACAATCTTTCTTTTCAAAACCCTTGACTTCTATGTAGTATTAAGAAAAATCACTAAAACTTGTAAAATTTTGACGAAACAAATAGAATGGATAAAGTACTGCTCAAAACGATGTTCACAAAATCAATTCTCAAAACAAGTTTATAATGGAATTGAATTTTACTCTGATTTAACACGGTTGAATTAAATCCTGATTGAGGTAAATTTCACGGACAAATAACCATACAGGTGAATTTGCAGAGAAACTATTGCAAAAAGCTTGGGAAGAATGGCGTAATACTCCTCTGCGCGAAGGGAGGAGGGATGAGAGTTGTATCTTGCATCTTAAAAATATCACATTTTCACACATCTGCAACGTAGCTCAACTACTATCAATTTATTGATTCACAGGGGAATAAATTATAAAGGAATAGGCAATAACTATAAAACCTTGTCCTCGGGTGGAAGGGCAAGAAACGCCGCGAAAAAAATCGACCGTGCGAACAAGAAGGTGCGTCACTCGGTAAAAATTCGAAGGGGATATTCAGCTCAGCAATATCCAGTAATATCATACAAGATTGTGCTCATCGCCTTTCCTGCGTCAACGACGAGGGTGAAGACGACACAACAGCTCGAAATGCGCAATTTAGGCCATCGGGCGAAAAGGGAACCGATACAACAGCAGGGCGAGTTAAACGACATCCGGAAAATCTTTTGAAAGTAATGATCATATTTCATATAAGGTTGCAATGATATTTCAAGCGTAGAGCACCAAGTCACGAATAAAGAACAAGTGTCATTCACGAGGTCACGCAAGAAAAATGCAGGCCATTAAGTGCTTAATTTTTGTTTTAGAAAAATGCGGCGTGCATTCATTGCGTATGGTGACTCTTCCTTCACAGAGCGGGCCTGGTGTTTAAATAATAATGTGGTGATTTAAATGTTACATTTCCATAATGTGCTGTGTAAATGGATTGTTTTTGGGGTTTTATATTAATTATTTGATTCTGTGTTACGCGCTCACTCACAATAATGCCCCTTGATTAACTCACGTGTTTACTTAAAATAACTGAATCTTTCAGTTAGTCGTTATCCCCATGTTGAACAAGCAAATGCAGTGTTGGAAATTCTCTCTACCTTTTATTTCATTCTTTCTGTGGATCTTGCCTTTCTAATATTTCTACTGTCTTTCTCTTTCCTTATCGAGGGTTAAAATTCTCTCTTCGACACCTGACTCTCCTTGCACCTGTAGGGGCACAAAGGTGCAATGACAAATTATAAATACTGTACTTGTTTCTTTTGCAGAGAGCAGCACAATCAAGAAATTATTATTTTATTGTTAAGTCAAAGCATTTCTATCAATTTCTACTTGACCGCCAGACTAGATTGAATTACAAGTTAGTTTAAGTCTCCCAAACCACAGCGAAGATGATCTTTAGAGGAAGGCTGAAGGCACCATTTAGTATGGAATTATGGGAACCAAGATTCTATGCACAAAGTGTGTCCCCCACATCTTCTGCATGAAAGCGGCAAGATTGAAAAAAAAATTTTTTTAAAGAAGGTGAGATGTTGAAGAAAGTAATAGGTGCTGAAAAAAGTGACAGCCGTAAACCGAAAAAGGTGATCCGTATATCTCTGATCATCCGTAGCAAAACCAAAAAATATACATTCTATTTCGGCAAAACGAAAGGGTACCTAACCGTCAGCTCGTGACCTCACGTCTTCCCTCTTGGAGCTCTAATTACCATAAATGAAGTATTTGTATCCCCCTCAGATGATAAAGCCAAAAAGGATAGACCCATTTTACACGCTTCAACAATAACGCAAGCTGAAATTAGTTTACCGATGCATTCAACATTGAGCAGACAAGTGGTAGATTTGTGGAGTTTTGGCAACGCATCTTGCATGATTAGAAACAGGATATTATCGCACAACTTTCACTACATGAATTAACGAAAAAAAATTATAGTTCTATCGTACAGTAGGTACAAGAAGAGCTTAAATCTTTTAAGGAACCAATCTTCACAGACCTCGGACTTCACTTAAGGTGGGAGCCCAGTGTAGGTGCTACAGGAAATGGACGTAAAATTAATTTAACAGGTTTCAGTGTGTTGACGATGACGTTTGTGTACCCCAACTAGCGGGCCCCTAAAATGCCGCGCGATAAAGCCAGGTACAATAGATCCAACATAATTTCACAGCTACATGCTTGCTCTACATTGCAATCCTTCTTACGCTACACATACCTTGAAAATTATTTATTTCTGGGAAAATGATTGGATATGATTTTTAAAAAACCCTGAGTTACTTGAATTAAAATTCGTCTTAATTCCAGGAAATGTGAGCAAAATAAATAATTGTTCAGAGAAGGAACTTTGATCAGCAAGTAAAGCCTACACAAATTCAGCGCTTAGAACTTCATGCTGAATTTTCAATAAAAATATCGATTAATGAGGTACGTAGGATAGAAAATACGACTGCTTCATCATGACTGGATGCAATTTCGAAATTTGAACTTCATGTCGATTTTTCTCGAATTATATTTTTCAAATTAAATTTAAAACAAAAATTGGAGTTTTATCACTTTCTTAAATTTCATTAATTTCGGTATGGCGATCCTTAAATCATGTTCTGACTAAACGAAACGAAATGAAACATTACCTCGCCTGGAGGATGTTAGTGCAAACTGACCTTTTACAAAACGGAGATAAGAACAAGGCCGGTGTGGAGGTGCGGTAATCCAGGACTTATGGCGTACTCTGGCGAAGTTCACGCGTTACAACCGAGCACTTCTTCACTACACTGAGCAACCACCAGAGACGGGCACCTATGTCAGCGGCAGCGTGAAGTCTCTACACGAGAATATTCAAGTTCTTTGTCTGCGATTTGTTCACTTGGTGCCCAGCATTGTTATAATACTTCGATGACGCTAGGGAATGTTCAGTAAATTTCGTGCGATTCACAGATCCTTGCACGATGAGAGTTCCACTCGCAATCTGTGCTTGAAAGTAATTTCAGTGCGTGTGGAAATTAGACACGCAAAATTTTTCCGGGCTTTTTCAAAGGGCTCCAGTTCAGGTTTCAGGCCCTGTGGATACGAAGTGAGGGCGCTTGTTTCATTCCGAAATCACCGTCACAAATTGCAAAAGTAGCCTAACAGTAATCCGAAATAAGCGCGTACAATTCTAATCTTGAAATGGTAGGTAAGTTTCTCCTAGCAAAAGATTGTGTTAAAAATTTCGGAAGGAGTACAGTATTTGTAAGCTCGAGCAGGACGAGTGAGAAACTACGGAGACGCAGTAGCTTACACCACCTTTCACACTAGCGTCTAGACGCACACTGAACGGAGTTGCTCCGAGTCCGACGTTCGTGTCGTCCGAGGCTTGCCCGCAACCAGGATGGAGACTTGGTCCGTCCGCACTCCGCAGCTGTGCTCCAGCTCCGTGGAGCGGCGCAGAAATGGCAGGCGGCATGGAGCACGCGTGACAAATTTCTCAGCAAGCGCGAGGAGTAACACGGAACAAGCATGAATTGTGGGCAGATTGGGCTTGAATTCTCGTAGAACTGAGCTCGACTGGGAAAATCTGTATTTTCATTAAGCAATACACATTTCTCTGAACTCTAAACCACGCTGAAGAAACGAATAGATTCGTTCAAAACGAACACATTACGTGTACATTTCTTCAACAATTCTAAATAGACAAACAAAAAATAGCACAGCATTTTATTATCTATCGTAATACATAAAAAAATCTTTCTTGACTCTGATCATAGAGGTACGAGTGACTGGTTTGTGAGTTGGGCATTAGGAATGGCAATTCATGCTTAATGCCGCTGCTCATAGAAAAGTTTTTGTTAGTTTACCCCTAATTAAAAGTTGCTTCCACCATGCATATGGTGGAAGCATATGATTACACCAGTGTCAGTTTATTTGTTCTAATGGAAATTACCGAGCGTTCAACTAAATCGTCTGAGCAGTACGTAAAACATCAGTTGAACAAACATAATCCTATAGTACAACTCAACAAAATTCTTGCCAAAATACCACGCCAAGAAAAAGGTTAACATAACCTGTTCCCTAATTCGAGAAATTTCAAATCAAGCAACAAATATTTCGCGTTAACTGGTTAACGCTTTCACTTTTCCCGTGAACTTCTAAATATTCCGAGAACCAAGTTACGAGATCAATTGTAACGCATCAATTTGTGAAACTCCAAAATGTCTTCAAGTTCACCTCCGCACGGTAAATATACTTACGCGAGAGGCGTGGAGATGCGTGACCAGTAACACATCTTTTCAGTGTTAGGTAAAACTTACTAGCTGAGTGACACTGAATTATTAGGACTTACCAGATGAGTACATACCTCAACAATGTAGTAATACGAGACTTTCCCTTCTTTCGCGGCAGGAAGTGACAGGAGTTGTCAATTTCTGTAGGATGTCGCAAATGCTGGACTTCAAAACAATTACAGAAACAGCAGCTAGCTCGACGAAGTTAGTCTCTTTCTTATATTCGGATCATCCCAGAACCCATTACTGTACATGGAGATCGTTTTATTCTTGTCATCTCGGAGCCCAGTACATTCGTGTCATCCTTGAGCCCATTAAAGTTTTTGAACCCGATTATATTTGTGCCCTCCCGAAGCGCGTCAAAGGATCTGGAGCCCGAAATATTCGTGTCCCCCTGGAGCTCATTCTAGTATTTGGAGCCCATTATATTCGGGCCCTCCTGAAGCGCGGTATAATATTTGGAGCCCAATATACTCGTGCCCTCGTAGAACCTATTATAGTATTTGGCGCCCTTATGTTTTTGTTCTAGAACCCATTGAGATTTGGAGCCGATTATGTTCGAGTCATCCTAGAACCCATTGTAGCATTTGGTGCCCATTATATACAGGTTGTTCTAGAGCCCATTAGGTTCGAGTCATCCTAGAGCCCATTATAAGATTTAAGGCCCATTATATTCGTGTTATCATGGATCCCGTTATACGATTTGAGTTACTAAAAATGCTAACAGCCCAAATTGAATCCATAACTCTCCAGGTGGCTTTCAAAACCCACTCCCATAAACAACTTTAACATATTTTACATTCTGTTGAGTTCGTACCCGATATGTTCTTTGAAGTTCACTCTTCGGTGATAATTCTGCTCTCTGATCTAGGTGATAACTCGATGCCAGTGTCAGTGCAGCTTAACAGAGATGAGTGTAATTTCCGTGCAACGCGAAAAAAACGGACAGTAAATAGCTAATTATTTCGTTTAATATTAAATTCCCGACTCGGAAACATCACAGAAAGAGACAAGGAAAGATTCAGGTAGTTACTGATTCCGAAAGTAGCATGTTGGTTAAATATATAGGAAATTTTCATGGTCCCTCAACTTTTTTAAAGTTAACAAACGACGTAATGCTTCGGGATACAGAACGGCGGCAGGTACGAGGGCTGTGTATCAGCTACAGCTGTCAGTTTGAGCTGTGGGTGAACCGGCGCTGGCTCTGTCATTTGCCTATCTTAATAACAGCCAGGGAAGCACTCGCCCCGTTTAATAAGTTCAGTATTTGAGAAATGGATAAACTGGAGACTGTTTCGATGATAAATGTGGGCAAAGCTGTTAAATTCTATGTTCGTCACACTATACTGAGCGCGAGGGCTATCTGAGGGCGTATCGTTTATAGTTCATTACACCCTCACATCGCTTATGATATTTTTGTTTCAGATAATCCATTCAAAGTGAAATGTCAACCCAAGAAATGAAAAGAAATGCAGTCATAGTTGCTTTAACTGCAAAACATCACGGTTTAGAAATCAGTAACTTTTTACCTGTTGTCAGATCACCTATTCATCAAATTCGATTGGAGTAGAGGGTTGTGATGGTAATGTTTTCCTTGTAGTGAAGAGAAAAAAGTATTCTCAACACTCCTATTCCATAGAACACTAGAACTTATACGGAATGTTCAACACATTATTGATAAGGACCCCGGAAGATCGATGAGGCCAATTGCCAAAGAAATCCAGGTATCAGAGTGCATTTTCAGAACTATGGTAAATCAGGACATTCCATACAAGTCATAAGTAATGACAAAAGGTCAATTCGTGCCATCAAAGACACTGGGAAACCGTTCAAACCGTTCATGCGTTCAAAAAAGTTACTTAACCAAGTCAAAAACTTCCGCGAACGCAGCATGGTTTGGTTTTTCTCCAACGAACAAATCTTCGATCAGGTTTAGAAAATTAACGATTGATAGATTAATGAATGATAGATTTTCCGATTTTTGCAATACACACAGACTTTAATTGCTTGATTGGGATATACAGGTTTAATAAAGGTTTTGACAATGTTCTTGAAGGCTAGCTCATCAATTTTGTAATAATTGTACATTTGGTTTTCATAAACTATGGCGTTGTTAAGCTGACGATTAATGTTAGTGCTCAGCATTCGGTTCAAAAGAATAGCAATAGTTTAGATAATCAGAGTATTAGGGAAATTGCTATTGACTAAGAAGCGTTTAACTCTAAGCACCTCAGAGTGAAAACTAGCCCAGATATTATGCCTTTTATGAGCACTACTTATCAAAGTATGCATGACATCCTCTCTGTACACTTGCGGAGCATTGCTATCATAATTTATGGTTTCTCCCACATGAGAAGGTTCGACATACACTGATCTCTAAAAAGTACCGTGAGGAGCTTCAACCAAGACATCTGAAAATGACAGTTTTCCATGCGCACCCAACTCGTGCGTCAAATTCAACAACGATTTATCTGTCATTAATTTATTTAGCATCTCTTACTGCTCTACACTTTTTACTTCGAGAAGAGAATATCATCTACGTATCTACAGTACAATATAGGCCAAGCAGGCATAGAGTTAACTGTCAGATTTTCCATGTAGGACATGTATAATTTAGCCAACGAGGGTCGTAAGAGGGAACCCGTTGGAATGCTCTCTACTTGGCAGAACATGCCACCATCGATATGTTTAAAAGGGGCTTCAGTTGTGCAGATTGTAAGGAGCTCTTTCACTATATGACGAGGAAACAGATAAGGTGGAGAAAGGTCTTCACAGTAGTATTTCCAATCTAAAATTATCACAATAGTATCGTAAGCAGGTACATTTGTGAACAAGAACTCGGCATCCAATGAGGCAATAATACCGCTCTGGGTTTTACAACGGAGCAAAGCAATGAATTCGTCAGTTGATCGTATCATATATTTCTGAGGAATATACTGTTAGGAGATATCATTGGCCCAAACTAACGGAGGATCATTCCGATTCTTATGAATTTTGGCATTACTGTAAATGTTTCCAGGTTCATAGTGCTCTTCTAGTTTATTAAGTTTTAATTATTTGGAAAGGCATTGACAGTAGATATGAGTTCGTTTAGTTTTTTCTTTAGTTTCTTTGTTGAATCTCTTTGTAAACGCTCAAACTTAGAGTTATCTGCAAGTAGATAATCTAACTTCTGCTCATAATCGTCGGGTTTTAATAATACACACCTATTACATGTATCAGCTTTCCAAATAACTATGTCCTTCCTACAACATAAATCCCGAATGGTCGGGCGTTAAAGTTTATTTATACCCTTCCTTGTTCAAGTGCTTCTATACATACTTCGGGTACTCTCAGCTATTAATGCAGAGTCTAGGTTTGGTGCAACAGACAAGTTTCTCACGATTTAGGTTGAGAATACTTTGATAGACTAATTCTAACTGCAGCTGTTTCTTAATTAGATCAAATCTACTTTTAGTATGATAATTCCACCCTAAATAGCAGACTTGTTTCATGTTCGCTAAGTAATATTTCAGTTAATTTAAGAATTAATAAAATTTCTCTGGTAAAATTAAATTCCCGTTTAAAGTCGGTGTAGCTGAAGAGAAACAGATGCCATGCTGCTTTCATGTTCCCGAGTTCTCAGAAATCGGAGTGATTCTTCAAATTTTGGTATAACTTCTTCACGTGCTGCCGATTGGAAATTTTGATGTTCGTGATGTTGGGCTGCTTCTAATTTTTACGGTACTTTTCAAAGATCAATGTACATCTAGGTACAGCAATTAAAGTCTGTGTGTATAAGAAAGCTTTAAAAATACTTTATCGAACATTCATATCACAGTATCTACAATGCAGAAAAGAAGCTTGGCACGGAAGTGATTAAATTGAAACAAATTTGCTTTTGGGCTGGAAAAAAGAGCTATTAGAGCAGCAAAGAAATTAAATATAATGCTCACACAAATGATTCATTTAAATATTTAAAAATTCTTGCGTTTTTAAATCTCCAAAAGCTCTCCGTATGTAATTTCATGTATAAAACACTGATTGATGATGGCGACAGAGGTCTCTAAGAATTATTAACTGCGCCAATTGGTCATCATTTACCCTAAATTGAAATAACTGCGTTCGTCCATTTTATTCAAAATCTCGGTCCCAACACTGTATCTTCAAAATTGGAGCTAAGAATTAGAATTCGAGCCTTGCTGAGATTCGTGGAAAAAGTTTTTACACAGCTTTCAAAACGAATTTTGAATCCCTCTTCCTATCGAAATATCGAAAGTCTATTTTTTTATACTATATGACTTATCTTGAAAGGGTAATTTGCCATTATTAATGACATAGAACTTAATTAAGTGTGCTCCTAATCTTTTTCTGGAACATACTGTTCCCATTTATCTCATAGTAACTATTTTTCTAATATCAAGTTTCGAATTTTGAGAGAACAAATTTATTGATCAGTCTAATGTGCCCCTATGTTAAGTAAATTAGGTTAAACATAATTGTACACCTTAAAATAGCGTTCATGATAGGATGCTCTAGAAGTCACTGAACTTATTCGGACCCACAAGAAGCTATATTTAAATGTGTCCATTGTACTAGACTTAAGAAACAATCTACTACTATATCACTTGTGGTAAATAAATTGTTTAAAATCGTAAAATACGAATGACAGGTGGCAATGTGAAGATGTTCCGGAAGTACCCATGTTAATCCACGTCAAATTTTCGGATGCTGAAATGCTTTCAGGCATTATGAGTTGTGAAGATCATGTCACACAACCTGACATTTTCCCACAGGGTCTAAGAGTTGGGACTGCTCGACACATTGATGTTCAAAAAATGGTTGTTAAGCCCTGGACGGATGAAATCTCCAATGGAAGGCTATGCGTCTTTTAGCAAGAATCATTCAAGATTGGATTTCAGAGAATGTTTACGAACATGTGACCCCTAACTTGTGACCCCCAAACTCGCCAGATTTAAATCCTGTGAAGGATTTCCAACGATCTCCTAAGTGTGGATCTTAAAATGCCCCTAGATAGCCCTCAAACTCCGTATACAGTGAAAAAAAATGCATTCGTGTAGTAGAAAATTTTCATTTTTCATACATAAGAATGTAAGCTGAACAAATTTTTATACAATCACTGTACAAGAATGTACATTTCTTACATACGCAAGTGAAATATAATCGTACTTATTTCAAAAGAATTAAAGCCATCTATTCATTTTAAAGGTCAATATAGAGTTTAATGCGCTCACTGAAATTAAAAATTCTGCTAAAAAGAATCACTAAAGGAATACGTTTAAAAACGTTTTACATGCATGACTTTCTGCTCGCTGATGCGTAATTTTTTAATCATTCAACTTTGAAGTTGTAGGGACTTCGTATATAAAAGTGAAGGAAAGGACAAGTAAATATGCTGTAATACTATATTGACGTAACGATGGGTGAGGTTATGTAATGTTAGGTTAGTTAAATAAACCAACCTAAAATAACATAAATCAACCTAAAATAGCTTCCACAACCTGACGCTGTTCTTTTCCCACCAAAAAGTAGGCGTGTCCCGCAAAAAAGTGGGCATGACCTATCAATGCGGCGACTAAGCAACCGACTATATAATGTCATTCCTATCTGAACGTAATTATTGTTATATCTCGAAAATAACGTATCAGCGAGCAGAATGTCATTCGTGTAAAACGTTTTAAAACGTATCCCTTTAGTGATTCTTTGGAACAAAATTTTTAATATCCGTGAGCGCATTAAACTCCACATTGACCATTTTAAAAGGCACAGTAAAATTTTCGAATTTTAAAACTCAGAGTGTAGCAATATTTTGAAGCAGAATATTCTAGTAAGTTTCAATGATGTTATCAATCCCCCACGGTCAACTTCTAAATCAAAACCTGAACATTCTACAACTGTAATTTCACGAGAAGGTGCTAATCGTAGCAAAGAATTGAAAAATTTACAAAAAAAACGGTTGTTACGCTCTAGAAAGATGGAACGAGTTGCAGAAAGTTCTCTTCCTTCTTTTGAAATTAGTTGATTCATTGCTAGGTTTATGACGTTGACCGCAACGAATTAAACTGAAGGTCAATATTCAACTCGAATTTGAAGTCAATTGTAATATGCAATTTTGAAAATAGCAAATATTTACTAAATCGCGCCTTCATTTAATTTTGATTAACACGTTGACTACGTTTGTGCGGTTACTATGGTTGGTTCGGTTAGGTTATGGGTAGCAGAATTGAAAAACAGAATGTACTACTGAAATCCATTCTTATGCTTTCTGAAATGCATGAGAAATATAATTACACGATAATATTTTACCTCGCATGCTAAAATCGGTTTTGAAAACGGTTGTGAAATAATTAAAATGCCATTCATTTATTCCGGTATGCAAATGAGCAATTTACGTAGTGATACACATATGCCCAATACGTCGTCAACGTGTTACGTATTCAAAGAAATTGAATTTATGATTGATTAGTGGTCGGTCAGCAGCATTATAAAAACTCACGCCGTATACACCGGTGGATCACATCGCGACCAATATGTTAAAAGACGCAATACAGTTAAAAATCAATGATAAATAAGTATTTCCAGGCAGATTTCTCCGAGATTTACGAGAAAATTAAATCGCCAGATTAAAAAAAATCCAAGCGCTACTTTTCCACACCTGCAAGATAATATGCATTTATCAGGAACCAGAAGAACCAAGATGATGTTGACAGGAAGTGTCTACGTAAATCAAGGACACCGCGGAAAGCTTCTTCCTTTTGAAACGACACAAAGATGCAATGTTGAAATTCGCAAGAGAGCATAAGGAAAGAAAAATTTGTATTGGCAAACAGGACTAAAATTGAGTTGTCTGGTCATAATTATCGGCACCGTATCTGCAGGAAAGATGGCGATGCCTACTAACGAAAGACACCGTACCAACTGTCAAGTTCGGTGGTGGTAGCACCACGATTTGAGCTGTTTTTTGCGTAAGGT
>JACJUY010000100.1:195847-229736 GCA_014220935.1 Platorchestia sp. MABIK | reverse complement strand
TTTTGTATTTTCTATTTCAATGATAACTAGTTGATATCTTTTTCAAATGTTAGTTACCAAGTTAAACAGAAAAAAGTATTATGTTGAAATAAACTTCGTTATCTGGCTTCTCTGAATTTTAGCAGCATCTTCCTCAGGTATCTAAGCATAGCAATAACCTGAACCTATGCCAACATATCTTGAGAAGAACGAACTGAAATTATTATTTTCTTAATCTTTTAATCTGTCGATGCAATGGGCGTTCCTGCAGAAGCACGCAGTGTTCTTCTCCCCTCCCCTCATCCGATGTACATGTGTTTGCATTTAATTCAAATGGTAAAGTGCTCAAATTTTTTCACCACTTCTAAAATTCTTCTAAAGTGATTTTCAATTTCTTTTGATTTTCGTAGTTCGTGGTCATAAATCAGCATTCAAACGCGGAACTACAGTACTATGATACCGATTAAAGTTTGTTAATACGCTATTGGCTGGAACATTACACGATTGAGAAAATTGAAAAAATTTTCTATACATAAATAGTACATACCAGTTGAAAACTGGAATGAATGAATATTAAAAGATGCTACACAAAAGTTATCGTATGGAGTATTTAATCTCCTTAACAAACTCGAGAACTTTATTTTCACATTAGTTCGCCGTCACTTGTTTCAATCATCAACAAGAAACGCGGTCGAGGTGAAAATGAAACATTTAGCCTTATCACCGGTTAAAACTGACCTTGAACAATGGATAAAACCCTGTTAAACTACACCGTATAATCGATCATTAATCGAACACTTTGGAAAAGATCCTGCCCCATTAATGATATGTTCAATACGACGAGAAGGCAAATTTCTTACTTTTCAAGAGAGCAGAAGAAACAATGATAAATCATGATCTATCAATATGAATGATTATACACAAAAAATTATTCGTTTCAACTTAGTACTATATACGTTAAGCTATATACTATATACGTATATACGTGTAGCTTTAAGAAAATAAAGCTACAAAATAAGCTACAATTAATCAAAATAAAAACCCTCATGACACATTAATTGAACTATTGATTCCACAAATAAGTTACTTTATTTCACAGCTTGTTACGAGAAAAATTGAAATCATTATAGCGTGAAACTCGGAATACTTTGGCATTGATTCACAGAAACGGGTTTGGCGCTGCCTTCAGAAACTAGAAATTAGTGTTCATTGTTGAAACTACAGCTGCCATATCCTTATTTAAGAGCTGTATTAAGCATGGTATAATGCCTAATTGAAAAAACTGTGGTTTTTGGATTACATTCATGAACAAAGAAATGACGCAACGAAATGTTAAAAATGAACAAAAGACTGGAAATATGCTAGTGGTTCCACGCTGTCGCACTCCCACCATGAATTGGAAATCTGTTTACAGGTCAGAAGTTACTTGAAGAAACGAAGGCCTTATTATACTGATGCATCCAGCGTTAGGAGCCTGCATCTTAGCCGCTCCGCCGAGAAGAATCTTTTTCTTTACTCACTCCTATAAGACAAGCAAAATTAAATTACGTGTGTGATATTTTCTGCCCTTAGACGAAAGAATGTCACCTCTAACAGACGAGTTCTTAAAATCAACGTCAATGACAAAACAAACACTGTTATAAACAATAATTCTTGTTAAATTGAAAGTATCAAGAAATAGCTGAAAATTTACGGTACTGATTTCTAAGAGAATTAATTAAGGAATTCGGGTTAGATTCAGATTAGATTCAACCCATAACAGAGTTCGTTGTAGAACAGATGGAGCTTCTTTCATGAAGAAATTTGGAACTGAAATTGCAATCAATAAATTGCAGGGCATTACATACACCATTCACTGTACTGCTGGTGATGTTCCCTCTTCTAAAAATTAAATATTTACTTGGACGAAGTATAAAACAGATATACTCGAAATGAAGGTTTCCGAGAAAATGAGATCTGCTTTACAATGCGTTCAATTTCCCCTGACAATGATACTATCAGGATTTCTAACTTTACAAAAGATACCAACAAGACGATGATACTAACACAAAAGTCGATGATAGGCACAGAGATACTATAAAGAAGAGGACAAGAATTTCCAAACTATTTCGTATTTCTCATTTGTAATTATGAGAAGTTGCGAAGACTTCGTATATGGCCCACGTGGAGTGGACTGAAAACCAGTATTAGACTGGAAATCAATCATAATGGTCTTATTTTTCACGCTTCAAAGGTTTCTTATTTTAAAAATTTATTCCTAGGGACTCTCAGACCTCTCAACGAAAATACTACCGTCTGCCTGATCGTATGCTTGGCAAAATATCCATATTTAAAATTTGCTCAATTTGCAAACATTTTTGAAGAATTTGTGTTTTGAAACCATCAATTTAACCAAAGCCGCACATCGATATTCGTAGTCAACACTAGAAAATTTAAATTACGGAATATCTGCCAAACTATCAGTGCACATTTTTGATCAACTTTCCAGCAGATATCAATCTGAACTTATCACATTTGCACTATAGTCTCCCTTCATGACCCAGTTGTGATAGGCAAGAAATGCTTTCATAATTAGTTTTCATAAACCACAAACCTCAAGATAACAAAGAATTGTACAAAATTCAGGATGAGATTAGAAAAAATGGCATTTAAAAGACGATCTTTAAGATGATTTGAGGTTTTACAACCTACGTGCGTGTAGCTTCATTTCAGAAATCATACATTGAAGCCACGAGAACTTGGACCAACAGAATAACGAAAGTGAACAAACCTGCTATGCATTTGCCAGCGAAAAAAGTTTTCGTGACTAAGTCAACAGTCGGCAAAATTCAGACCAAGAATGTTTGACGAAGCATTAGATTGCATACTTTTCGCCAGATTATTTTAAAAATCATACCTAAAAAACTTACTACCATATTTCATACATCTTTTCAATTTAAAATATGATCTAATCTCTCTATCTTTATGAACTTTGTATGCCTTAAATGCAATTAGAAGACATCTTAGAATTTAATTTAAAAATAAATTATTGAATTAATAATTAAAGATTTCAACATGCTTCACAGTTTATTCTATTGAGATAAGGACATTAGTTGATCTGTTATTAAGTGGTTAAAAAGTGGAATTTATCAGTCATCGATAAATCAGGTAATTCCAAACATTAAATAGAGCACACACCTTGGTTCACTGCGTTACTCATAAACTCTTTAATGCCCCGAGTACGTTTCAGTCCACTTTTGAAAATAGCCTCAATATATTGTTTCTTTTTAAATATCTTCTCTAGTGTCTGGAGTTCACTGCCGAGTGGCAGCTCCTTCTTCATCCTAATGTCGGCCACTACCTGATGCCAGAATAAGTCTAATGATGGTGGTTATAATAACGGTAATATGAGTAGAAAAATGCTGACGGTAAAGGTTTAAGTGAGAGAGCCGCTCTTTAACGGAGGAAATTTTGCCTGAGCATCATACTACAATCCTTAAAAATTCGCCTATGAAATAGTTAATGATGAAGAAGCATTATGAGCTGTCAAGTATGGGTGATTGTTATCTGTTTTCATCGATAGTGTTTGAAAGCCTTAAGAAATCATTTCCTTTCTTATGTACGTCTAATTTAAGAACCTACAATGTAACGTCCAATTTCAAGTAGGGAATTGCTCTTCGCCTACACGCAGAGCAAAAATTTCAATCGAAGTCAAAAAATTGGGTCGAAGCGTGAAGATAATTTTGTCCCTTTGGTTTGGTTTAAAGTAAAGCGAGAATTGATTCTAAATTCGAAACTTTGAGTGTTCTTCAATATTAACTACCGCTTTGGCTGGGATGCTAAGCCTTGAATTCACCATAAATAGCGCAAGACTTGCGGTCAGGCCTGACAGCACAGAAACTCTGAGCAAGGCAGAACAGATTGTCTCAGTGTGGCAGCAGTTCGGCGCTACGCTTACAAAGTTACTGATAAACTTTTGCATTTAGCTCCAATTTGAATTATCTCCATTCGTTGAGGATAAAAAAGGACCAGGGCAATTTGGTTGAGTTCCAGTGGGCATTAGCATTTAAACGAGCCTCTCAGAGCGGTGCGGGGACCCACGCTGCCTGTTCTGCATCCCTTGAAACAAGTGGTATAAGTAGACCTCTTTTGCATCCCGCGCTGATCTTGCCCACCAGACATCTCGCCATGTGAAACAATGACACCCGCAACTCAAACTCACCGTTGTCTCCCTAAGAAGTGATAACATTACCGTTAACTATCCAAAGTGAGGTATGGGAACTTCAGGAAATCCTAACGAGAGACTTGTCGAAACTTTAAGAAGCTCCTTAAATTCTGACACACAAATGAAATAATAAGATTCTTACAGCGATTTAATCAAGCAAAGTTCAGGAAAACTTTTAACGCACTTTCAATTTGAGAGTACATGAGAATTTATTCAAAGTAAAATGCACCATTTACGGTTAATGGAGAAATTTAACGTAAGAGTGCCAATCCTGCGAATCTTCTCACTAAAATATGTCAAAAGGAAAAGTAACATAATATCTATATCAAACAATAAAAAATGCCAAGCATACCAGTTAAAAGCTCTTGAATTGAACTCGAAAGAATTAAATAAACCAACTTGGAATCGTTCGCCATGCGGAAAAAAGTGTAGAAATTACCATTCAACGATTGTATTTCTAGAGGGTGTTGTTGCGCATTTTATTTAGCTATGGTTTCAAATTTTGAATAAAAAGGCTTCCGAATTCAAAGATCAGAACTTGATGAACAACTGTCAAACGTGTTAAAATTATGAGTTCATTTATGGGTCACGTGACTACGAGCATAAACTATCATAGAATAGCGCTATTTGATGCGAAAAGCAAGGAAAAAAGGAGTAAACAAGTGCGATGGCTCTGACCAATACGCTCAGCAACACTCAGGTATAAGGGCAAGATGAGTAGAACCTACATTCTGAGGTGACGCAATGCGCACAACTGAACTCGTGGACTAGCGAAAATTGCATGCTAACAAATGACGCATCTTAGAAGCGGCCAAAATCCTTAATGTGCTTGTTAAATGGAAGGTAAAACAAAAACATGCAAAATTTTCAATTTTTTCAACTTCTATATATGATGTCCGAAAATGGTAAATTATAATACATAAAATCTGAACGCACAATATTCCGAATAGTACACGCGTTCAGTAAACGTTTCTGATTGAGCGTGAAACACTGGCAGCTGGTAGCCATTGGTGGAAGAAAGCGGATGAAAATACCTTTTGCCCGCCGGAACAAACTTAAACTGTGTAACAGCAGGTCACCCGGTTGAAAAGTTTTAACCTTGAACATTTGAAATTGAAACTGAAGTAACTAAGACCTAAGTCAAAAATTGATTTTCTTAAAACAGTTGTATGGATTATAATCTCGAAATGGTCACAGAGGAATTTAATTTATCAGAATCTTTAATTCTCAATCGAAATAAAAACATTTTAGCATTTATATTTATCAAATTTTTCAGAACTAAGGACAAATGGGAACTATAAATAAAAATAGGCGAAGTATCATCTATATAACGGTTGAAAATATATAATTTGAAGTCTCTACACCGTCAATTTTCAACGTAACTATAATGGCAGAAGTGAGTCACGCGTCAGATATACTCAAATCAATTCTAATCGTGGAAACTGCACCTGCTTCTGGGAAATAGGGTGTGATTTCACACGACAGAAAGAATAAGAATAAACGAAATGCCCATATTTTTATACAACTGGTCAGCCAATGAAATGGATCATGTCCCTTTGAAAAAATAAAATAAAATGCATTCTAGAAAACCAAAAACTTATTACCTGACTTTACAGCAGCGGAAAACGTCGACAATGTCCTGTGCGCCCACAAATAATTCCGTGTGTGTTATTTTTTTAAGTATAATTATTCTCGATAAAACTCCCTGGTTAGCCTACCTACCCTGGAATGAAGAGCATAAAACCAATGTTCTAGGAGCAAGTTGTCTAAATTCAAGCCTTCTTTAAAGTTACCAAGTTAATTCTTGGGCGCTTCTCAAGAGGAATGTTTTGCATAGAAACCCGCGTGGTGAAGTGTGAAGTTTTCCTTAATGAGCACGCAACATACAATGGAATGGCCTCTACGAGGCCGAAATTCTTCACACTCCAAATTTCTGTAGACCTAAAACAACTTGAAAAAAGCACAGCATTTCACGGCTGCGCGAATTTCTTGTTTCATTTTCTCCAATTTTGGCCTTACTCTAAGTCTAAGCTAAAAGAAATTTCAACGCGATATCCATAGTTGTTACAAAAATTTAATCAATCAAAATGTCATCGAAGTAATAAATTACGTTAAGCTTCAAATTAAATACGCAATGACAGTAAACTCTTCAACAACAAGATTTTTGTATGGGGTTTTACCCCATAAGTTTGTATGGGTTTTGTATGGGGTTTTACCGGATTTCTTCAGCTTTTCTGACTGACACCCGAAAAAGGATAAATGGTAAAAATTTAAACCTCAACACATGGTAAAATTGCAAGATTTGATTTCGTTGAACGTTCGTTGATTGTGCTTGAAGCATTGACATTTGGATAGCCATTGGAATTACTAACAAAATCGCTAACTCATTCGTACTGAGATGAGCGAGTTCAGGGAATCCTAACGCTTACATATATGTTTTGGTCTCAATTGTACCTACAAGATTTTCAGAGTTTTCTCTTTACCAGCTGTATATTTCCTTCCCACCGTTATTGTGCCACCGTTTGCAGACTGGCGCTGGCATCAGGCTGTCACCGATACCAGCCGGAGAAGAAAAATTTTCACTCAGAATTAAATTTCAAAACACATATTACAGCTCAAATTAAAAAAAAAATCGACACGTTAGCTCTATTTACAGAAGTGGAGTCAGAATGGACGGTAATGGATTGAATATTATAAATTATTATTTGATTGAGAGAGAAAACTACAATTTATTATCTCGGCTGTTGAAAAGAAGGTTAGCTGCCGAATCTCTTCATTTAAAGTGAAATTATGAATATTGCTCTCAAATCGCCGCCTCATTTCAATTTGGTGGAGATGAAAGAAATTATTGTCAGCCTGCTCTCTATTCTAAACTGAGTGAATGTGTTCGTTGTTGTCATCTCGTGTCTTGTCTAACTCGCATTATGAATGGTTTCGTTGTCGGCATCCTGTCGAGTCTCTTCCTCCTGCAGTATTGCTGTCTCTCCATGTTTTCTTTGCCTTGCTCAGGCCAATTAGTTGAGAGGAAATTAGAGTAACAGAGTATAGCTTTCTTTTCGCTGATCATGCTTCACATTAAGCTGGATTTGAAACTCTTTATTCTGAAAACAGATATTTTTTGCTTACTATTACATAGAAATAACATCCTCCGAAATTGATAATGAATGAACTTTAGGAAGAGTTTGTCTACAGAATCTGCTCTGAAATGAATACGTATGAGTACAGCCAAAGCAAAGAAAGAGCAAGACGCTCACAAATTAGCTTGCAGTTAATCTCACATTATACCAAATGGATCGATGGTTGAAAGGGCAAATAATGAGTGACTTAAAACTAAAAGAATAAAGTTTTTCATATTAAACGAGGTGAAGCTGATTTTCTCATAAGAGCACACCAGCAGCACAGCTTCAAGCTATGTTCGCAGGGCACAGTGAGAAGAAATACCAATTACATGGCAAAAAGAAAACACTACGGAATGACATTAAAACAACTAAAATCAATGAAATGCAACTAAACCCTCCTTATTTGTAGCGTAATATGGCATAATGCCATCAGTCTAACTTGCGGACATTGTCCTGTACAACATATAGCACGCTTGGCAGACGCCGGCCAGCAGCATTTCAGATCGCCTCATCTCACAATGCGGTACTGGACGTGCGCTCCGTGAGTGGTAAGGCCAAGAAAATCACAGCTAATTCTACCTTTCATTACATTCTTACCGTGCATTGTTAAGTTCAGTAATAACACGGACAAAAATATGATTATTTTTCAATAATCTCACACTATAAAATGGGGTAACGTTTCAATGTTGGTATGAATACCTGCATTTCCAAGTTTCCATGCTTTCCAATGGTTGTTTTTCTGAACATGAGAGTTTACCCTCACAAAAATATCATTGAGACAACCTTATCAGATTTTTATTCAGAGATCATGAGTAAGCTGTAAAAGCACCCAAAATGACAAGCATTATAGTAGAGTTCTCGAACAAGCGAGGAACACCTCAAGCCTTCTGTTACAGTAGCTTCTTATAGGAATTACACGAAAATTACTTCGCTTTGCTATGTTTAACAGTCATGATATTACCAACGGAATGCCGTCAGGAGGCAATCTTAGAGCCATGAATAACGTACATTTTCACTTCCTGGCCCCACGGAACAGATGACATTTCACGGCTTGTCAAACTGGGCCAGGGAATAATTTGAAGGGCTTGAACGGATCACAACTCAGGTCTTACACTTGACATTTCAAAATTTAGCAGGCGCACTGCAGTGCAATATTATTCTTCATCTTGTCAATGAACCTGAGTTATTATTTCGAATTGTAGGGTTAGACATATTAGTCGCAATGAGGACTTTTTGCCTCTGTTCCAAATAATGTCCTCTCAATTGACCACGCTACTCTTCTCGAGCATGTTTGACTTTGAACATTTCTTTTTCTGATAGTACAGTAGCGATTACTTTCACTGCTCACTCCGTTTTTGCAGAGTTTCAGACCACGTTATGTAAGATTTGTAAAAAAATTTGTATGAATGAGGAGGGTATTCATTTGAGCAATGATTTCTCTCGTAATATTCTGGGTAGATGTCCAAGGTATATACTTTTAGCCTTGTGATTGCCAATCTACCAGAAGAGGTACGTCCAGCAGTACTACCTCATGCCAGTCACTACATGATCTAGCCCTCAGTTCGAGCCTAGTCATTCCGTGCTCCGAAGCTTCGAACCTTCTCTTTTTTTTTCAACCATGATCATAAGCACTTTTGCGTGAAAGATTTTCTGAACATTCCATATATCAGTTTTTGATCTCAGAATCTGAATGGGAAATTTGTTTTTTCCATTTCACGACTGGATCAAAGTCTGTTTTCTTTATTGAGAGAAAAAGAAACACGAAAAGTTACAGGACACAAACAAGGGATCATTGAAGTACCAGCATTCTGATGCTGTAATGAAGTGTGAACACTGCTTGCTTCAATATTTGAAAACATCAGTGTGATGTTAATGGGGACTGAAATTCAACTGGATAGTAGCAAACGTTCGAGATGCTCTGAAAAAAAGATGTCAAAATAGCCTGCTTTAAAATTTCCAAACATCTAAGCTTTCATTTCTGCATTAAATATAGAATTCTAGAACCTGTTTGCACAGAATCTAATAAACATTTTTACAGAGTAATTTTTTCATTCGAAGACGCAACATGTTTATCACTGAGATGTAACTTTGAAGCTATTAAATGGAACATGACAATAAAGGCTGAGCTCAAAGAAACTGCTCGTAAGATTATGGAAAGATATTTGTCAGATATATTTTTTCCTCCTTTACATGTAGCTGCAATGAATATTCCTTACATTTCAAATAAAAGCAAAGTATTAGGATATAACAAATACAGGGTCAGGTCTTCATCTTTGGTGTAGATTTAAAACATCGAAAACATGTTTTCTAATTATTACTTAAAAAGGTTCCTGAGAAGTCCTTCCTCAACAAGAATCTTTCTTTAGTAAAAGGATTTTTTCAATATCAAGTAGGGAAATACGAGATTGTGCTGTGCACGGAATATTTCTCGGGAGAATTTCACAAATGCAAAGAAGGAGTCAGACACGTTCAGGTTCATCTTAATTTTTTGGTTTCGGCGGACGGAAAGAAACAGAACTAAATCGGGAGGAAAAAGTTTGGTTATTTAGTGTGAGGTCTATGAGGGAAAGAAAGAAGCCCGAGCAGCAGCTCGTAGGAGCACACGCTGAGAGATGCGTAAACCTGACGAAGTCTGACGCGAAGTTTAGCAGGAAATGATTCAAGCGTGCGCACACTGCCGCTCTTGTCAGCTCTGCACAACGCGCTTCTGTGTGCGCACCGCATCCGCGTTGCTGTGAACGAGATATGATGCAAGTGGCATCATCCGTGGGAATATAGAGCTAAATCACTCTCGAAATGCTTTTTTAAATTTACGAAGGTAAATAAATGGTTGTGAGGTTAGTAACGAAATGCAACGAAGTAATTGCCAGTGAACAGCATCGGAGGATAAATATTACTTGATAAAATTGTTATTCGCTGCGAGACGCGTTTTTTGAAGTATTAGACGAGGGACAAACTTCGCCATGAGAGCAATTGAGTCAAAAGCTCACTGTCACCATCAGCATTTTATTCATAACACAGCATCCCCAACTGGTAAGACACGTGATCGAGCATTGCTTCTGGATCACATGAAAATATCAACTGAGTTCATTGAATCCTCTCAAAATAGATGTCATTATTCTAGCGCTCGTTAACTAAAGAATTTAAAAATGAGAAATTCTGAGAGTGCATCCGCATGTCACAGCCCTGGAAATATGAGTGTGGAGAGCGTCTGGGTTTAACAGATTTTGTTTCTAGAGCTCACGAGGATAAAATGAAATTTTGCAACGTCATTCTGAATATGTAGTCCTAAATGACACACAAATACTATGCTTGTGCATAGAAATGATAACTTGTGTGTCATTCAAGAGCTTGATACCTCTCTCACATCTTCGAATCCAAGCTCATAATACGGTCGTGAGTGTACCCGTACTCACACGAACTCTCTCCCCAGTCAGCAAAAAATAACTTTTTAGTCAGCAAAATCTAATGGAACAATTTTGCGAAGGCAACTTCCCACTTAGTAGAACAGTTTTCTCTTGGAATTGACCCTTTAGCGTTTGAATTAATATCTTAAAATCTTCATTTACTTAAATTTCTGCTATTCCGCCATTCATTCGACTGGCTACAATATCGGGCTGCCACCGATATCAGAATGAGAAAGAAACCGCAACTCAACAGTAATTTTCAAGAAAACAGCTCGCAAATTCGGTAACAAATAGATGATATCAAAAATGTTCATCGATGCGTATTGTGAAATTCATGTGATCGGTTGAGGGTTATTACCTCATTTTTCAGACCGGTTTTATGAAGGCAACTCCTGTCCTAATAAAATTACTCTATGAAATTACGGTCCAAGTCACGAAGGGGTTTGTGAGCACACATCAGGCCAGTGCTGATCTAAGGCCTTCACATAGCGTAGCCAATGTGCTTCACTAAGCCAGCGGGTGTTCAACGGTCCAACAGAACGAAATGAAGGATCATTGTCAAGGGAAAGTAAAGACTGAACGCCTCAATAAATGCAGATTTCAGAGAGCGATAGAAAAATACGAATGAAGGTATCATTATTAGTTAATCAGTTGGAAGATTGATGTGAGGTGAACATTGTAAGAGATAGAACGAAGCCCGAGCTCAGGGCTAGAAGATGTGTAAAAATATTTTCTAATCAATTCTGAGACACCATACGACGAGAAAAGAACATAGCTTATATTCTTGAAAAACATTGATGGTCCGTATTCTTCAAGATTATTCATGATAACAACCTTTTGCATTATATGATCGAGTAATGCAACAAAATATCAGAATAAACCAGGGGGAGTTAGTTGCCATTCATTGAATCATTTATAAATTTTATTGGTTCGAAATGAACTATCGCTTCTTAGCGCTTGCCGTTGTCCAATTTTAACTTGCCAGTATCTACGGACGCCTGTGAACAGAAAATATAGAGTGAACCTTAATTGTTCTTACACAGGTTATGTGTTTGCAACTGAAGGGCATTTGATATTCGATACCGGTATTCAAACAAATAACAGTGTTCGATAATTGCGCCATGTTCCAGTTGTGCCATGTCTAATGATTTCCAATATCCCCCTAATAAATGTTTTCTATTACACAGGGTTTGAGAATGTCATTTTCTGCTAGTATCTTCATCAACTGGCATTCCTCTGATAATTTCTTAATTTCATGGATGGTTAGCTCCTATATTGTGTATTGAAACAAATCTGTCGATAAAAATATTACAGTGAGTTATATAAAGCAATCTTCAGAAACTAAAAAAGCTCCTGAGGTATCAAATAATATTAAAATCAGGGTCATATAAAGGCTGCTGGCAAATGCTGCAACAAAATGTTCCTTTAGACTTTTGTTACCATACATTCTATAGGATGAAACTGTCCAGCAGACGTTTTTCCGAAATCTGATATAGTGAATGACAAAGACTTACAATGTCAATGAATAGGATAAAATACGGTTGGCCTCCAAGGGTATGGCTAAGCCCAATTGCAAATATAGAGAGGGTAGCATACAGTCGTGTCGAGCTATCGGTCAATATCAGTTTATCCTTACAATACCGGCGCGCAAATATTGGTTTGCAAAGTGTCGTCGTCTCACCCTGTCCAAATAACACAGCCGTGCCCCACCCAACGCTGATATAATCCATCAACGTTAGTCTCTCCAACGTCAATAGTCGCAGTCAATATAACCTCGGCTCTGGTAATCAATAACAGCCTGAGGAGGGCCCAGGTGAAGCCCTCCTCTCAATCCTTCCTACTTCTTGATGCACTCCGCAGAAAGTGTCACCATTGAGATGGTCTCAGATCGTTCGATTTTAGCGTGTGTAAGAAAAAAGTTTGGTTTAAGCTAAAAATTTCATTTTGTATGATTCCGAAATGTGTTATTTTCTAATGTTCTTTAGGTGACAGTTAAGCAAGGTGACAGTTATTCACCGCGATGAAAAAGTTTGATTGGATATAAGAATGGGCTCACAAAATAAGATGCAGCTTCCATTTTCTTATAAATTGGTTCTTCACGTTTGAACATAGGAACAAAAAAAAATTACATGCCAACGTTCTCTTAATGTGCATTTGCATGTGTTAGCGAGCGTTGCTTGTACGCACACAATAGACGCCAGTGTGCTATAAGGCATTTGGAGAGTTCACTGCTAACCTTCCTGGGCTAAAAAACATGCGTTATCCATATCGTACTATTGAGACCTTGGCAAGTAAATTGACGCTCGAACTTGACTTCGTTGTTCCTTATTTTGTCATTAATTCTTGATGAATGTCTTTTTCAAAACTACATCACGCTCCAGTTTGATCATTCAAACAACGCATGCGTTCTTGCAGTGACAACACAAAAGAGCAAAATCCACAAAATTTCTACAGGTTTTGTGCAATCTTAATCGGAAACTTAAGCAACGACATTTCTCTTAACTTTTCTCAACATTATTTTGAGAACAGAAAAGTAGATAATAACCATAAGCTTCGCTTTTTGCTTCTTTCAAGGCACTAACACATCACACAGGCGACACAATCTGGCACCAACTCATTCCATTTGGGTGAGGCATGCGGGCTCCTGCCTTCAATACAATCCTTTATTCTCATATTTAACGCAAGGGCCAAATGCGTCTTCTTGTGAGTAGAAGCAAACTGAAACGATTTTTGTATCCCACGCATTTTGTTCCCACCCGTTCCATGATTAAAATAAATAACTTGAATTTAAAGTTTATCGGAAATGAAAACATTGTCCAGAAAGCCTCTCCTCTGGCACGTTACTGATGATATTTTTTTTATGTGTGATCACATTGCTGCTATGAGCATCAGTAAAGCTTTCTTCTTTTAAATTTTTATTTTCGTCACTTCAAAGTCGTCCATGCATGATCACGTTATTGAATAATTTCTCCTACGTGCGGTTCAACAACTTTGGCAGTGAATTCAGAGCTCGAGTTTTGTTACTGTCCTACGCATCTCCTGAACACTTCTTGTGATGCTGACAATATTTCAGTTTTTGCGCATACGGTTAAGACTCAAACTAATAGGGGAAAAATACACTGAACGATTGAATGTGCAAGCAAAAGAGGGTCTGAAAAAATAAAATTCTAAGGTACAAAAAAGAAAAAGCTTCACATGGCAGAAGTGGAGTATTTTATGACAAGGTTTACGAGGTTATCTAAAAAATTACGCGCGCTCTGTGAACTGAATCAAAACTTCGCTTGCATTTCATCGTTTGAACTAGAATCGTATCCTGAAACCGAATAACTTCGAAATTTAGAAGCAGAAACTTTTGTCATGTTCTTTTATTACGTGAATTTTGGGATTTTGTATGTCTTTTTTTCTGAGGAGAGGTGAAGCATATTTTTTCCCGTCTTGAATAATGATCTTATAAAGCCGACACCACTTGCAAACCACGGTTGTGAGATATGCTCTCGGTTTCATTCAATATGGAATGATGATTGAAATTTTGTGAATAAATCATTCATACGTTCTTGGGCGCGATGTAATTCAATTCAAACTTAGACCTGAAAAATTCTGGTAATAAAATTATTGCTGTTTATGAATTATCAGAATATTCTTGATCATTTGATGTGTAACTAATATTAAATAATGAGCAGCTTGAAGTCAATGTGAGATTTAAACATTCATAGCAAACGTTCGGACATAACGGTATGAAATGAAGCTAGGTTCCGTTGCACTCAAGGCAAAAAATTAAACATCATTAAATATAATCGGCACATACTAGAAAAGAGTTTCTTGAAGCCACGATTGTAAGCCTGAGAGAAACAAGATTAGGGGGATGAGTAAGCAGAATATATTTATAAAACTCTTCTTTTAATCAAGGGTCATTGTAGATTGTGAGGCACTTTCGGAACAGATCGTTCGACCGTGAACTGCGCGAGGCTGCTATCGACTCCATCGAGCTAAAGGATTTAAATTTAGGATAGTATTTGCATCACAAGAATTCCCATTATGCTGGGAATAGATCACTCCATTTTTACATTCTGAAGGTAATCACGAACACCGCAGAAAAGACGAATAGAACTGTGGAAAGAAAACACAGTCCGATTCGTCGCTATTGTGACTGTGCAAAAATCTCTTTTTTCACAACTAACGCTCTCCTCTTCCCTCAAACTAAAACAATGATCTTACATTACGACTGCAACAAAACTGTTTTGATCGAAATCAAAGAAGGATGGAATTCGTCTCAGCTTGGGTAAAAGGCATTAATGTACATATAAATACTTTTCAGAATAATTTCAAAGGTGAATTTCTCAAATTTGGTGAAATTTTTATTTATCTCCGAAGATAAATAAAATAGTAGTTATGATTGACATGGATATCGGTAATTAATATCATCTTCGCAGGTGACTGACAGAGCCATGATAAAGGGCTGTAGATCTGGCAAACGTGACGGCCTTCCGGCAAGGAACAGGCAATTCTAGACGCTGTGCTCTGCTTCTAGCCAAAACTGTAAACGACTTGGTTTTGTGAAAATCCTACCCGAAGTTTCGTATTATATAAACACCCGAGAAACTAAAGGTGACTAAGTAATATTAGTAACTGAAAAAAACAAGGAGAGAAAGAATCTTCCAGCGCAACGTGAAGAATTTGTCCTATTTAAGTGATTGAAGGCGTAGGCGTGATGATAGGATGAAAGAAAGAAGATTGAAATTGAGAGAGAAAGAGTTTGCTACAAGAAATTTGATTCATAAAATGCAGAATTGGATTTTAAAATCTTACACCTAATGATCCTAAACTGGTACAGATACATGGACCATCCCCTAAATAATAATGCAGAGTTGTTGCTCGCTTGCTTGGTTATCTGACTTTTTGTCAAGCTCTTATTAGGATGCTCAATGACCGTATTAGTGATACGAGTTTCACTAGTGCACAAGTGCAAGAATATTTTAACCGCGGGTACTACAAGGATGGCTATACCTATATGTTTGTCATCCACATCTGGAAGATTTATTTTAGGAAAGTATCGAATCAGGTGATTTTTATTGGGCTGTGTATAATTGTGAATATTATAATAGCCATGTCAATGGTTGAACAAAATCTCGAGAGAAAAACAAGAAAATTTATTCCCTTGGTTGTGTTAGTAAGAACCAACAGACGAAAGAACCCAAATTAAAAAATATGTAATTTGTATTCAAATTAAAACTTAAACCATTTAAAATTTTACCTACTGTGCAATTCTATTTCAGTCATTCCATGTTGATTTTTAATTTTTTTAATATTTTATCAATCAATACTATACAATGACGCCAGGTTTCTCCCTAAATTTATAATTACGAGTGCACACGACTCGTCAAAAATGAATATTAATGTACGACAAAGCACATGACACGTTCCCATTTCCTAACAATTCACGTGATGTTCATTCCGAGTCCGGATCTGATGGATTACCACACCGGGAAATTGTGGAGGTTATGAAGCTTGTATCACAGATACTCTCATCACACACTTTCTGCTGTTGGATGTGACACACGGACAGACATTTTCAAATAAAAATGTGCAATTTCTAAAATTATTTTTGCTACTTTACAATTCTATTTCATTCATTTATATGACAACTTTTTACTTGTTTAGCGTGTTATTCCTAATAAAGCTCCAGCAGCGACGTAGCAACTGAAGATTGAAAAGTCACTTTTGTAAATCGACAGAGTAGTAGCGATCGTTCTTGAAAAATGTATTAGTAAATCTTAAATTCAGTCTACATTAGGTTTTACAATTCAGTTGTATGAGTGTTATTCTCGAATGTCTTTAATCCAGACAAGAATAAAATGCCTACACAAGAAGTGAAAAAAAAATTCAAATACACTCAACTTTCATTAATGATGGTTTCTTTTTTAAATTTCTTCGGAAGGTGTGAAAAATTGTATTCCCTGAACTTACGTTTGGCAGCGACTGCGCTCACTCTCTTGTACGTACCGAAAATCCCCAATTTCATGAGGCTGCCATCAACAGCGCTCCAAAATTTTTGCGGTACTCGTATAGTGAACTGTTCCACAGTACCATTTAATTTCGAAACTATTTGTGATTTTTTTATGCAAATGTAGATACTTTTAGATTACTAGCTTATGCGTTGTTCTCAAGTGTATTGTGTATTTTTCGCAAAAAATAAAACTAAAAATCGGAAAAAAATTTTACAAAGATTAGCTGAAAACTTTTTAAATGCTGAAAATTTCTAACACATCATGTTGATTGGCTGAGAAGGCAGTTTTAAATGTGAATTAATAAGAGATAACTCAGCGAATCTGTCCTTTTATTGAATTCCGTCGTGATGACGAGTTTCTTGTATTTACATGCTGCGCATTTTTTTCGTGGCACACACGATGAGCGTAGAAACCATGACACTGAAACTTTGCGTGCACTGAACTATGATATTTGAACTGAAACTGTATATTGATAGTGGGAAAAAGTTAAAACTCTGAAATAGAGACTTAGAAACTTGCTTACTCTGGGCTGTTCATATTAAGAACGAATTTTTTTTATTGCCATCATGAAACGTTACAAGTCGGACGCACAAAACTTCGAAGCTGCCAGTGTGTACGTGCTGCCGACAATCAGTAACTACTGCGTTTCAGTTCACCTGAATTTGACCTCAGTAACTTAAAGAACAAGACATAAAATGCTCATGCGATTATGTGCATTTGAGAGAATAGAGCGGAGTATGTTGCCTTTATTACACTATAATCAGTCGATTTATTTTGTGTAAATTGCTGGAAAGCAAAGATAGTATCACTAGTTAGCGCAATGCATACTCATAATTAGCGAACTAAGTGCGAACCTCTGCTAAATTCTGCGAATTGAAGCTGTATTCTAATAAGACTAGTAAGTTGTTCCAATTAAGGTTATTCAGGAGCCTCGTTCGAGCGAACAAAATTGCGGGATTTGCGATTACTTAATACAAAAAAATGATCATTGGCCCCGGGAGATGCTGCCGGTGCAGCGCCAGCAAGGATTCAATTTGAAACCCAAGCTCAGATAGAAAACCAACTTTGCAGGATTTTATGAGGAAATTTAATGCGCATAACATGTGGCTTTAGTGAGTAATACTATTTGAAAATATTTGACTTGACAGTTAACACAGAGCATCAGTCTTTCTTGTATGAAAGTGCTGGAATCAACCTTTCAAAAGCCCTGTTGAAGTTTTGTACTTCCGTGAAAGTTGTTATTTCCCTTTTCAACTCAACAGAGGTGCGTCTTAGAACATGTCTATCAGAGCGAAATATACCATGGGGCAAATTAAGTTTTGCACTGACGTAAGTCGTAAAATTTAAATTACATAATTATTTAAGCGTACACAAGTTTACTTGAATAGGATCACTTTAGATTATCACGGAAATTTAATCGCAATTTTCGATTACACACTAGACTTTATTTTTATGAATACCTATTTTGCGTTAGTGTTAGCCATGTTGTCACCTACTCACGACGTCATCCACTGCTTGGATGCGTCGTACTGTGATCTTATTCAGAGTTTCATTTCCATCATCAGTCCGGAGCTGCTGCAAGTTGCAGCAGAGTTTAAGTCTAAAAATAAGGTAGATAAAGCATAATAACTCCCTCTGGCAATACCCTCACGCCCACAACAATACCGTTATTCATTAAAGGATGGCATTACACACAGAGTGACTGACGTTCCACGCAGTCCACTCGACAGCAAAACTTTGCTCATCGCTTTCTAGGTCTTAATTTGTTTGATATATAGAATTTACTTTCAGTCAAATAAAAAATTCATTTTTCAAGCTATTCAGGATAAATTTTAAAAACATTAATCACAAATATGATCAATTTAAAGAATTTATTTTCCAAAAGCGATGTAGCATTCGAATCATTGCTTAAATGTATTGCAGTGTACTGGTTGGTATATAATTACATTACTAGAGAGCCCGATTAGCTCAATGACTTCCAGAGAGTCCAATGGGAACTTTATTCTGCATTTCAAATTCATTTAATTTAAAACTTCTAACTTTAAAGAACAGCAAACTGAAAAGAGTCGTGTAGCGTGAGGGCATGAAGAATGATGCTCATTCAATTTAGGTGCTTGCCCAAAATATGTTTATTTCAAAGGAATGGGCCTTTCATTTTGAATCCTCGATTAGAGAAGAGGTGACAACTTCCTGACGAGTAAGTTGATTTAGTTCATCAATACCTTGACCATAAATGACACCCTAAACGTTTTCATATGTTTTCCAACAGTTTTTCTTACGGATGTTAGAAGGTAAAGAGTCCCGAGCCATAATTCCACTGAAGTTGAAACTGTATTGAAATCGACTAATGCTGGAATGTGGACCTGAAAATTTTGAAGCCTCCAGTTAAATGATCCTTGTGTAATTAATGTCGCCCAAGTGGTTTTGGTTGGTTATTTTTTTAAGGAAATTACAGATACACGATAAATCATTATCGAAGTATAAGTAATAAACTTTTGAAACAAAAATATTATTTTACGAAAATATTTGTCAAGGTCTCATTTGACCTGCACGTCTTTAATCACAGATACTTAGCTTACACTTTTTTACAGCTCAGTAAAATTAGAAAATAAGTTCCTTATTAACATTTACAATTTGTTAAGCTTTCTCGGACTTCTTAAAAGAAATTCTTTGCACGCATTATCTTTGAGAAGCTTGTAATTTCAAACACTGATGAAACGTCCTCAACTGGCGCTGAGCATCAGCCATTCAAATAAGATTTCATCGTCAGTTTTACACTGCTCGCTTAGAGCTTCATCTGTCTGACCTTGACAGAGCTTGCTGGCTCTACTGCGACTTCAGGTGAGAAACTATTTGCACTGTATTTCTTCTCGGGTCTACTTAAACAATATGTATAATGTTGTATGTAAGAATGCAATCATGCTACACCACTTGGTACATTCTCTACGATTGTAACATTGGTACATTAGTATTATGATACGACTGATGACGTTTGGTGCTGACGAATGCAGTCTACGAGACTTGTAAAACAGAGTCTAGGAATTGGCTTTCATTGTCCCAAGATCAGATGAAACCTCACGATTCTGTTGAAATACATTTAAATGAAAAAATGTCTCAACAGATTTAAGTACAAAAAAACTAGCTCACAAACAACTGAAAACATACTCCGAGTGTTTGTGCTTCATTTAAGAGGGCAACTCTCTTTTCACACGCAAATTCTACCGGTGATTATTCACTCAATATTTAAACTTTTCTTACACCCTAACAACGATTTCTGCTGTTATACAAAGGATCTATATTTAGTGTATATGTATTTCACACATCATCAACGTAAATCAGTACTTTAAAATCCCGACGCATGTTTAATATACAAGGCCGACAACTCTAGCGTCATTGAGTGTGGCAGAATTCTCTCAATGAGCGACAGCAGTTTTACACCTCCATCATGAAGAGAGAACAATTTTCTCGAGCTCACAAAACACAATTTTGCTCACCCGTACGTCGAGTGCAATTTGTGAGAGTAAGTAAAACTCGCAATTCGTTGGACAAAATAGAGTGCATTAATATAGGATGGCATGTGACGCTTTCATTGTTCATCTCCCGTCGTTCAGTGCTCGGCCACTTTCGCTGCACGCAGAACACGGGTTTTCATTGAGAGCAGCGAAATGAATCGTTGCATTTTTTATGCTCTAAGTGATACACAACGCAGAGTGGTGCTGTAACTGCGTGTGTTCTACTCAGTAGAAAAGATCATCACTCCTGCGAAGAAGAACTAAGCCGCAACCTGTTTATGTGTACATTGTTGCATAGCACGGCCTGATGGTACAGGAGGATTGTAGAAATGGACTGCACCTTTGAGTTAGAAAAAAAATCATTTATTTATTCGGTATTGCTTGTTGTGTAGATCACGCTTGCATCAAGTTAGCTTCACATTTTGGAGCCAGAGATTAAGAAGTAGCAAAATTTTTTAAAAAAATTTTCACGCCAACAAGAAAATGATGGCAACTTTGGCTCTCCTTCCAGTGCTGAGAAATTCAATTTCAGTCATTAAATATAACTGAGGATTTCTGATAATTCCAAATCAAAAAGTTAAAAATATTTCACGTAGTTATTTAGCATATGTAAGAGAATCGTTGATTGTTTTCAGCTCACCCAAATTACGAAGCGAGAGCAGCACAAGTGAGTACCACACACCTCGCTCAGCAAGGTCGCTGCTGAAGCTGAGTGAGCACACACCTCGCGACACTTGCTGATGCCAGTTGTGCAGCACCTCCACAGCGGCCCTCGGCTGGTCACATGCATGATGGCCTTTGAGGCACACTCTGTAGAGGTGATGATGTCCAGGTAACGAGGAGTGAGTGATGATGTGCAGGTAATGACATGCAGGGGATGATGTCTAGGTAATGACGAGTGAGTGATGATGTGCAGGGGATGATGTCCAGGTAATGAGAAGTGAGTGATGATGTGCAGGTGATGACATGCAGGGGATGATGTCCAGGTAATGAGGAGTGAGTGATGATGTGCAGGGGATGATGTCCAGGTAATGAGGAGTGAGTGGTGATGTGCAGGTGATGACATGCAGGGGATGATGTCTAGGTAATGAGGAGTGAGTGATGATGTGCAGGGGATGATGTCCAGGTAATGAGGAGTGAGTGATGATGTGCAGGGGATGATGTCCAGGTAATGAGGAGTGAGTGATGATGTGCAGGTGATGACATGCAGGGGATGATGTCTAGGTAATGAGGAGTGAGTGATGATGTGCAGGTGATGATGTGCAGGTGAAAATGTGCAGGTGAAGATGTGCAGGTGAAGATGTGCAGGTGATGATGTGCAGGGGATGATGTCTAGGTAATGAGGAGTGAGTGATGATGTGCAGGTGAAGATGTACAGGTGAAAATGTGCAGATGAAGATATGCAGGCGAAGATGTACAGGTGAAAATGTGCAGATGAAGATGTGCAGGCGAAGATGTACAGGTGAAAATGTGCAGATGAAGATGTGCAGGTGATGATGTGCAGGCGAAGATTTACAGGTGAAAATGTGCAGGTGAAGATGTGCAGGCGAAGATGTACAGGTGAAAATGTGCAGGCGAAGATATGCGCCGCACTGCCGGCCAGCAAGTCGAGGCTAAGTTGAGTCTGAGAAATGATGGCATCAAATGAGGCAACATTGAATAGCATTCACATTAAATAAAGCCGTTAGCTGCATGAGAGCTCCATGTTTTATAAAAATTATTTAGAGCGCGCCTAAGAGCGTGGCTGATCGTAATTCTGTTCAGTTTGAATAATGGAATAGATGTTCGAGATTGATTGTCTATAAATGTCCAATGAAGAATGACACTTCGCAATATGTACTGTAACTGTGTTTCAGGTGACCTTAATCGGTGTTAGACCACATTGTAATTTGAAAATATGATTTATCTTTAGTTTGAGAAAAGAAGTATTCACCAAAATTGAGCTGCGATGGTTTCAAATTCCCTGAACTTCGCATAACATACGAAACAAATAGAAGTCTTCATTTCGCGTCTCTTGAAAAGTGCTGATAATGTTTTATCCGTCACAGAGTCATTCTACTGTAAAAACTATCAAAAGAACTTGCTCAAATTCATTGACATGAAGTACAAATAGTAACCGTAGTCAAAAAACTCTTCTTCACCCAATTAAAGCTTATAAATTTTAACGTTAGCAAGCCATATCATTACAGGAGATGAGGTGGTGTGACGAGGTACAATCGTACTATGTTAATAAGTAATATCGTGCGGCCAGTGTGACGCCCTCTATAGCCAAGAGTAACAAACCTCATCAGCAGACACACATTACATAGCATGCATGAGGAAATATCTTCACGTGCGAATAACCATCTATGGTTCCACCAACTAAAAGCAGTATTCGGAACACTAAGAAAATCTAACCAACACACACATCCAAGTAATTTTTAAGTTATAGCATCATCGTCCTCCGCTTCTCGCACAAAATTAGTTTGAAGAATTTTGTTTCATAAACTTAATCGTCTCTCAATAAGCAAGAATCTTCGTGTGTTATTCTATTTAAATTACCACATAAATTATTCATTATAATTCTCGCATTTTTTCACTCTGTTGTCAAATTATTGCCATAGGGAATTTACTGATCTATTGTCATTTTAACTTGCATTTTTCTCTTTCCACAGGCTACCTCCTGAAGATAAACAGAGGAAATGTACGAAAACTTAACATTTCATTGAGCTTTTCGGACCACTATGTTTTTTCTCGCTATCATTTAAGCATTCATCATTAATGAATATGGGTGAATGACGTCTTACTTTCCAAGGATGCACAGCTAGGATGTGTTTTGCATCGTGCTCGCGGATAATGGGGAACATCGCAGGTCTAAATAATCTTACACAACGACTGTCGACTCAGTACACCGAATTCAAAGGTAGACATTAAGGGAAAAAACTCGTTTACAGCCCTCTTAATTCTCCCATAACTATAAGCTCTCACTCTTATTCAGTTGTTTCTCGGAGATCAACAAATTAATGAGACATATTCAATGAGTTCCTGAAGCTAAAGACCGGGCTTTAAAGTTAAGTTATTTGAGCTTCGAACTAAGCCAGAACCTTCGTTAACACAGTACAGCCTAGACAGAATAGTTTTGTTTCTTCTAAAATATGCTACAACGACACAAAACACTCGGGCTCAGGCACCAAAAAAGTGCGACGGAAGAGGAAAAAACCGCTAGAACTGGCAAATGAGGAGGCAGAGCAGGTGGACGGCGTCATGAGGGAGCTCTACTCCAAACAATCTGCGCCTCTTTAATGGATCTTGTGTGAACTGCGGTAACTTAGCGTGAGCGAGACAAAATACTCCACTAATGCCCCATAAAATACCGATCTCTGTACACAGCTCGCGCCATTCTTGTAAACTGCCGCGGAAATCAAAGGACGAGTTGGAAAATGTCGGAGTGCTAGAGAATTTATTCAGAAAATTTATTCGACATAAATCATTCTTGTTATGGAATCAATGAAATTTGCTGATTTCTTGGAAATCTCCCTTTTAGGGTAAATATGAAAACCAACGTGGGTAAGAATATCGTGATTAAAAACAAATGTTTCGGATTATAAAAAATGCTCTTGTTATGGAGGTTTGCATTTCCCCGATGACTGTTCTAAATTGAAAATATTTCTTTCTCTATAGTGATTTGATTTGCGATAAATGCTATCTTTCCTGTAGCAATCGATAGACGCCCAGGGACACAAAGTTATTACTGCCGGCCACTCACGTCTCATTTGGTATTTAACGAAGCAATGCAGGGAAATTCGGCTTTAAAAAAGTCTTGATATTTTCTCAAGTCTCAATTAGAGACAAAATATTAATCTCTTGTGTAGGAATGTATTTTGTTTATATATATTTATAGGTGTTGCGTCCAACAGGTTCATAAAATTTTATGTATCGAAATTTGAGAGTAAATATGTATGATCATCGTCTTCTCAAACTTCTTGTTTGAAATGGACTAACTGATCTAGAACTGTGTAAAAGTGTTTAACAAAATGAAACCCAGGTTAATTAGAGGAATTCCTTTTATCAAATGAGCTTGCACTAAATATTCATTCAATTATTAATTGCGCCAAAACATGAAAATGCTTGCGAGTTTTCTATTGTTTGTGCGAAAACATTGTTTTCGAGGAAACGCATGCTGTTTTTCATTGATTGAATTGATAAGTAATGCAAATGCTAATCTTTCAATCAATCTGAGCTTACGGCTCTGAAATTTAAAGAAGTAAAAAGTTTTGTAAATGGTAACCTTACAGTAAAATTTTCCTAGTTTTGGAGTTACGGCACTGTGAATTTATTTAGAACGAATTCATGATTATCAACACAACTTTCCCCGTGAGCACAACTTCCAGTTTAAAAACTATACTTTGCACGAATTCAACGGATATTAAATACAGTTTTTCAATCTAATTGCATGAAGTTGAGGACACAAGAAACGCGAACTAAGCCTCGTGGGACGCTCTGAATCAATTTATCACAATTACGAGTAGAGGATAGCGTGACCTTGTCTATTAATATAACACGACTGTCTCGATGAGTTATGAAGGACCATATGTTACTGAAAGCGTCTTTATTTTCAGTGGCTCCTGAGTTTCCTGTTGTCGAAGCTGTTCTCACGATTACACGCTCCTTCGTTCGTGCTCGAGGCAGGGTTTCAGTTTAGCTTAGGTTCTGCGGCGTCAACTTATTTTAATAATGAGAATGTTGACGATAAATTTTTCGAAATGCTTTATTGCAGCCAACTGCTCATCCTCTTCACACTAATTCACTAATTATGAGACAAAACTTGCAATGGGGTCAAACGTAGAGTTAGTAATATTTTGAGCTCTAACATGGGTTCTATTTCTGTATTTAAAAAACAAAAGTTGAATTCTTTGACATCATCACAGTGACTGGGTTGAGTTGCTACAGCTTCAACGCTATTCGAGATGTGGGTATATTTAGTTCAAAATCATGCAAATAGTATGATTCGTATACAGGCGTTATGGTAAAAATATACGCTTGTTCTTTGTACCACTGATGCTATGACACTGTTATTTTTGACAAAAACACATTCAAATGTTTAACTCACTGTTCTTTAAAACTCCAGTTAATCCTCTCAATTTCGAACTTGATTACTCTTCTTTCTAACAAGTAAACAATAACTATTTATTGCCAGCATTTTTCTACTCATACTACAGGTTTTACAACCACCGGCGTTAAACTCGCACTGGTATCACGTGGTCATCAACATCAGGATGAGGAAGAATCGAACAGCCACTCGGTGGTGAACTTCAAAGAACACATAAGAGAACAAATTTAACATGAAATATTAATAACTCTAATAACTCAAAATAACTAGTAAGAACAACTCCTTGTAGCCGAAATGAGACAATTTGTTTTTTGGAGCCGTCTAAGTTGTAAATAATCCCTATTTCTCAAGGAAACCCTGCGCTGACTATGCCTGGCTGACTCAAGCAAATCCGCTTGTTATTGAGAACAGGGATTTTCGGTATGGCTAGCGCTGAGAGCTGGGCTCTTTTACACATGTAATACAAAAAAAATTTAATTCCCGAGTACTCGTGTTCTCCGATAGCAAATCAATTGAATTTGTGCGCTGGTGCGCGCGTAAGTGCAAAAATGTGGAAGAAAAATTTTCACGTTTCTTTGCTCATCGTATACATCGGGTTACTCACATTTGATAAAAGAATTTAATATTCATGCGAATTCTGCCTGCATTTGAATACTTACACTTGAAGATTGTTCCAGTGAGACTTGAGCGGATTTAATAGCTGAGGTGAAGACATATGTCCCATTGGTAATGCGGGGCTTAACTCTGAGAGCGAACCGCGTGCTGATTTTTCAAGGCAGGTGGCTAATGCGAAGATAATTAAAAATTGTACCAGTTGCGGCATGATACAGTCAAGGAAATTTTCAGAACAATTTTCAATGGAAGAAAAGCCCAGAACGTTTTATGAATTGAAATCAAATTCCTTTCGGGTATGATTCTGTCTCCAGAGTTAAACATTGACCAATTTTCAAGTGAAAATCAAGATCTTATAGAAGCTCAAAACTAATACTTTTTGGTACAAAGGCTGCTTTGCCAGACACGTTAGCAACTATAATAACTGGTATTTTTCCAAACCGATCAACTATAGGATTAGCAGAAGAAAATGCATATATTTCAGCTAAATTGAGGATACAGGATAAACCCGTAATGCGTGATTAATTTGTGAGTTAAGGATGATTCCAGAAATTTAAAGAAATTGTCAAAATATTTACGACGAAGATCATACTCACGGAAAAAGAACTATTTCATCTCTGCCTACTTCAAAGAGACAAAACGCAAATTTTTCTTCAGTGCTGCAGTATTCAAATGACACTGAACGTAATATGAGCCTAGAGATGCAATGGGAAGGCAATTTTATAATCGCTCCATGAAGTTTTAATCAACGCTTGCCGTATGAAGTTTCCAATTCTGCGAGCTAAAAAGCACCAGCGAGAGAGCAGACTGCGACTAAACACAGCACTTCGAATTGACTTTTCACTGCATTACCGTCAAAGCCTCTCACAAATTGGATCTTTAATTTGAGCGATGGAAAATCATCGCAGCGGAATAAAAGCAGGGAAAGTGCGGCCCAGATCGAGCGTATCAATCAACTTTGACGGAGTTATTTGAAAACTAAATGATTGAGCACATAAATCAATATAGAAAATTAAATTGAGACTCCTTTCCATTTAATTGTTGCTCGCCTTCGAAGCAAAGTCAACAGTAAAGTTTGGTTACAGAAACTTCACTCGAGCCACCCCCTGATTTCCATCCGAATCTTTTTGTACCTTGCAACCGCGTGTATCTGTGTCACTCAGTAGTCAGTACAGGTAACTGCGGGTGTGCGTGTCACTCAGTACAGGTAACTGCGGGTGTGTGTGTCACTCAGTACAGGTAACTGCGGGTGTGCGTGTCACTCAGTACAGGTAACTGCAGGTGTGAGTGTAACTCAGTACCGGTAACTGCAGGTGTACGTGTCACTCAGTACAGGTAACTGCAGGTGTACGTGTCACTCAGTACAGGTAACTGCGGGTGTGCGTGTCACTCAGTACAGGTAACTGCAGGTGTGAGTGTAACTCAGTACCGGTAACTGCAGGTGTGCATGTCACTCAGTACAGGTAACTGCGGGTGTGCGTGTCACTCAGAACAGGTAACTGTGGGTGTGCGTGTAACTCAGTACAGGTAACAATGTGTGCAGTACAGCTAACCACGAGCACAAGTGTAGTACACGAGTGTGTGTGTCAATGAGCGTAACAACGAACACGTGCATAATTTTTCACAGGAAACTACGAATGTAAATTCAACAGAACGCAACATTTATACCGCTCGTTTGCAACTCAATGCCAGCAGCTACCATCTCTTACACCACAAAATAATCTGAAATAGGATTGGACTACTCTCTTTTTTTTAATTTTCATTGTTTGGGTGTCCACACGAGTATATATATAGTGAATGTGCTTTTAAATTTATTGCTTATGAATTTAATTTAAATTACTACGAAATTTTGTTACAAGAAGAATTTTGTATTGGAAGTCTATTTGAGCGGCGAAGTAGCGTGCTGGTTTTGCAGGGAATCTTGTGACATTTTTAACACAGCGTTTATTTGAGCGACTTGAAAAAAGCCCAGCGTGATGGGGAATGAGAGGAGAACGGAACTTAATTTCTTGGGAATCTAGCCTCTCAGTGACACAGTATTAAATAACTTTTTTAAATGAAATTTTTCTCAGCCCTAGGAACGCCTAACGTGTAGATCTCTGTTAGAAATCTTCTGAAAAATAAAGTTTAATTAAATACTCTTCTTTTATTTATGCAGAAATAGAATTGGAACTCACTGATCCGAATTTCCAGTTAGAGTAATCCACCCGGTTGACTAAATGTAATATTTCTCTCTGAACAGAAGCCAGCACTCTGGTTCATGAGCCAGTAATTTTTGCTAACTTGGGAATCTCATTATGTGTGAGGTTTATTTTTCTTCAAATATACCAGCACGAGCACACAAGACTGTGGGGCTGCTAGCCACACTCCTTAATGAATGATGTAACCAGTACAGGCCAGGGTAAAACCTGCCATTCTGGAAATAAAAGCTCTGTGAACTGTCGGCCCATTTAGTTGTTGTTTGTTTTCTTTTTAACCTCCTGCAGAGACTTGAATTCCTGAAACCCTATGTCGTTTCTGAGAGATGTCGAGCAATTTATCAGATGAACAGGCATGGAAGATTTACATTTGCCGAATCAACAGCTGCCATTCGTGTTCATGCCATCGAAAACGAACCGTAACGCCAGAAAAATCAAGTTGGCAGACACGATGTAATCGTTTATGTGAGTAAAAACAATCATTCAAGACTAGCTCATTAATGGGTTTGATTCATAGGTTGTTATCTTGCTGGCTGTCCGCACAAGTGACTTGAATAGGTGAGCAACTCGAAAAAAGTATAATTTATCTGTGATAAAGATAACTAAATAAGCCGAAATTCACTAATTCTCATCTGCTAAAACGTATTCCAGCGAGTTCTTCTTCTTTAGGGAATCTCCACCTGCTCTTCGATCAGTTTCCTTCCTTTCAGATTGTAAAAGTGGACTGCTGGAGAAGTGCAAGCGCAAGCATATTTCCCATGTTACATTTCGGGAACCAAAGAGAATAGTTTATGTCCCTTGACAAGTGTCAGTTGGATAGATTATACAGTATATGTGTCCATGTATTTACTTCCAAAACTCAGATCATTTTGTTAGCTTGCACGTTTACGTGCTTGCTCGTCCCCGTTTACTCTCTGGTGCCAGTAATTGCGTGAAATGCAATTTTAAATTTCTACACTCTGTATCATGGATACGAACTGTAGCTTGTATCCACTTTACGAAGAATATCTCTAAAAATATTAGTTATACAAGCACCTTGTTAACGAAACGCAGGAGTATGTGGTCATTGTCCACATTCTGCTCAAAGAAATGCGGTAAAGCATAATGCCACAACCTCCACTCAGTAGTAAAATAAAGGAAAATTCAACTTTGTTTTGCGTAATATAGATATTATAATATATAGGAAATAATTTCTGTTCTCCATGATAAAACTTATGTTAATCCAACCCACTGTTACGTGGATGCTATGTCCTACAAGTGTCCATTTTACGAGCACTGTTTCCCATTATCTCTTCGCCTAATTTTTATGCAAGTGTTTGTCATTGCCTCTGAACTATTTTACCCTTGTAAAAACATGACTTTCAGCGGCAAAACTATGTTATAGAAATAACTTTGTCGTATAAATATGTCATAGAAATAACCTAGCCCAGCGGATCTCAGTTGGTGTGGTAAACTTATAAAATGTTGATAATATTGTTCACTCTCTGATCTTGTGATCTTGTTCACCGTCCACTCTCTATTTTCTATAACGTAATGCAAAATGCAAAACCCTGTTTACTGTAATAACGTAGGATGAAGTTTAAAATTCCCCCACTGTGAACTGTCGATATGATCAGTGACGAATTCTCATTTTCCTCACAACATTTACAGAAAATTACTGTGTGAGCAGCCAGACGCACCGAGTCCAGGGGTCTGTATTATTCTTCAACACACGACATTCATGACGGTGTAATGTGAGTGCTTTGACGCATGAAATTATTCATAAACAATGTAACAGGGACTTTTAATTCAACAATTCATAACATCGATTCCCAGTCTAACTTTTTCGCCGCCTGCATGCATGTTTTTCGTCGACCTATTAATTAAATCGCATGGGCGGCGAAAAACATGCATGCTCCGGCGAAAAAGTTAGACCGGGTTGATCCTGATGAAACAAGAGATCTTGATGCCTTTTTATTCAGTAATTCGAAGCATTTGTCGAGAGTGTTAAAATTTCCCTATGACATACAACTGCATGCACAAAACCCCATAAGAAAATTGAGTAATTTTCGACTCATTGAAATAGCTTTTATGATAATTTTGAAATTTATTCTACGATGATGGTTATAGAACACAGCTAACGCTACATGCTTCAGTAAATCGAGCTTAGAGTTTTCATAATTTCCAGTCGTAGCGGAAATTTTAATCCATGATATTTAGCTCGTTACAAACTACGCACTTATACTTTCCGATGAAAGACGCCAATAATGGCAACAAATTATGAAAGAATATTCTGAACAGAATGAACTTGAGCACCTTAGGGCGAGACGAAAGTAAGATAAATCTTCGTCATTTCAATAGAGCTCGGGGCATCCATAGAATTTAAGGCGATAAATCAGAAGACGATTTATGAGCGAGATCCCCGAAGTGATCTCCCTATTCAAAAATGGGTCACTTTGATCTTAGGCTTGTTTGAGGATAAGTAGACGCTTAGAATTGCTGCCCGGTGCTGCGATATGAGCGAACAATGGCAGTCTCTATTAATAAATTTCTGTGAGAAGACCATTGTGCGACCACCGTGTCCATTTGGCTGCATTATAAAATCTGCCTTGGAGACATTCCGGCTCCAGCTTTTGCAGGAGAAAATGATGCTGTGCAAGTAGAGCTCCATAAAGCAACACTTCCGTCCTTCAGGCGCGCTTTACAGGCTCTGTAATGGCCGTGTTAATGACACAAAATTGCTTTTATGCGCTCACATCTGCAAAATTTATGCATAACTTGATGAGACCAGCGAACCTGCTTCCAGCGCCCGAGCTCGTTTTCTTCTGTCTTTCTTCACTAAGGATGCCCTGAATAAGTAGGCCGAGCCGTCAAAATATGGAGTCTCTCTTGAACAGTTTTGATTACTTTATGTCGTGGTATTAACAGTTTTAGCACATAAAAATTCAAATTTTGGATCTTCAGACAACATTTCTCAATGCCTACGTTGAAGGTAACAGTAATCACTGAAACAAATTTACCATTAAACCTGAACCTGTAACCATCCCCAAAAGCAGCCATAATAATAAAAATTTAACTCGTAAATCTTAGCTTTCAGCATTTCATTAATATTGTGGTTTATCATCAGTAGACTAAAACCAATATTGTCTCAGCACAACGCGTGCAATAGTGCTTTAGTGCCTAAGTTCGACCCCGTGAAAAATCCAAGTTCGTGTTCCAGGATTTCTTGCAAAAAAAATTTGTGGCAAGTTTAATCAACTAGCTTCAATGTCCTAAGTTGGTCAATCGTGTTCTGCGCACAGTACTGCATACGTACAAAACGAATGATATATTTGGCTCGTACGTTTAGCAGGGCTGAATGTTGTGTCAATAGTTATGAACCATCTTTTCTGTTATCGTTTCCTAATTCTCTTGTTCAGGCTTAAGTAAATCAATGATTTTCAGTGAAAAAGTAATTTAATGGCTTTTATAAAAAAGAATTTTGCAGTGATATTTCATCCTTCTCATCTTCGTCGCTCGCTACCTTCATTAAAGCATGGGTTTTATTCATATTTCATTTCCTTTCCAAGAACATCAAGGGTTAGGTTAGAAAACGCATCTTATAATTCCCTTATTTCCAAAAAATTACCCCCAATTTTTCTGGCACTGAGCGATTCCGAGCTCCCACCCGCTTCCTCAGCGTAATTTTCTTCTATCCTGGTGCCAAGAACGGATAGCCCTAAGGAGAAACTCGGGTTTCTCGGGATTTTTCGTCAATGGAGTGAAATTGTACGAAGTGTTTCTTTCGGGTGAGTGGCAGGCGACGTACAGAGACGGATGGACCCGCTTCGTCGCTCGTAGTCCTCTACGACTGCCCGTATTTCTCCGGCGTTCCTCGGGGTACGATTACCTTCACACACACAGCGATGCCTATTAATATACTTGCGTTCGAAACACTCACGCTCACAGATTCTTGCTTAGGACCTGAACTTCAAGTTACTCGTCGGGATCAAAAAATTAGATTAATTTCCTTTGAGTGAAAACTAAAACCGGGAGTGCAATCCATTAAATTCCGCTACATGAAGTGTTCATTGACTAGCAGATGAGGAACTGGTTCTCTAGGCACAATTACATTTGCGCTCACAACCTGCTGTAATTTCATTTCCGCTGGAAGCTATGATGCTAAAGGAATCTTATCCAATTGTTGAGCCTCAACAACGGACATGGAATACTGAGTGAAAGTAATACATGCTCTGCAATCATGTGTGGCTTTAGGTTTTTATAATTATTTCCCAATGACATCTTTACTCATGTTCAAAGGGTCTCTTGTTTCGCTCTTCAACGACACAAGATGAGCCCATCATTTAAGTGTGTTTACTAATGTCCCTCTTGCAGTTCCCCACTGGGATCGATGAGCACCAGAGGCGAGGCTACACGCTAGTTATACATGTATACATTCGGAGCCAGTTAGAACTGGTGACTACTTAAACATAGTACGTCATGAGTGAAATTAACCGTCAATTTTTATATACGCTTATTCATGTACTAATAATTTTACACCAATGAAGCTATATGATATTATTTGTGACAATCGAACTAAAGTCAGATGTGGGTGCTCAAGACGAGCTATAAGTGTCCGATCAAAGGTTATTAGTTCCGATCCCGTCTCTGCAACACCTCTAATGCTTCAGAGTGATTGTGTACTTTTTTTCAGACCCAATAAAGTTTTAAATTCGGAGTGACACAACATACAGTGCCGCAAATAAGACCAAATTAGAGGTTTTAGTACCACGATTCGTTATTCAACCATGAACTGGTAAAAGAATTGGTGCTTCGAAAATTATTCAGTACCAGCACATGAATTTCGCACAAGAATTTGCTCTCATAATTCTGCAACGCTCATTTCATTCCGTGTGAAAACAATCAATATAATGTAAACACACCGATTAAACAATTTTATTAGTTTCAATTCCTACGCACAATGGCAATTACAAATTCACACTGCTATATGGAGCTGCCAATTAAACAGATTTGTTCAGAGTGCGGCCTCGGACATGGTGAAGATCATGGGAGATAAGTACTGAAAAACTTCTCGCGATCCACCCGAGGCCAACTTTTTCAGGAACAGTTTCCCTCGTTAATAGGTTAGAAATTTGAAGGTACAGCACATTAATAACGAATGAGAATAGTTTAGTACTGAATAGCGTACGAATCGTAGATGCTGTACAGTAAACAGTGCAAATAAAGCGTGGAATTGTATCGGGTCAGATGGCTAACAATTTCTCATCAGCTTTATACACTTTAACATCAGGTGCCTGCGTTCACATTTCAGAGAAAGGATGAATCTTCCTGAATTACATGCCCGCTCATGATGATGAATTGCATGCACGCTCATGATGATGAATTGCATGCACGCTCATGATGAATTGCATGCACGCTCATGATGAATTACATGCCCGCTCATGATGAATTGCATGCCCGCTCATGATGAATTGCATGCACGCTCATGATGAATTGCATGCACGCTCATGATGAATTGCATGCCCGCTCATGATGAATTGCATGCACGCTCATGATGAATTACATGCCCGCTCATGATGAATTGCATGCACGCTCATGATGAATTGCATGCCCGCTCATGATGAATTGCATGCACGCTCATGATGAATTGCATGCCCGCTCATGATGAATTACATGCCCTCTCATGATGAATTGCATGCCCGCTCATGATGAATTACATGCCCTCTCATGTTGAATTGCATGCCCGCTCATGATGAATTGCATGCCCGCTCATGATGAATTACAT
>JACJUY010000100.1:109279-195788 GCA_014220935.1 Platorchestia sp. MABIK | reverse complement strand
GAATTGCATGCCCGCTCATTATGAATTGCATGCCCGCTCATGATGAATTGCATGCCCGCTCATGATGAATTACATGCACGCTCATGATGAATTACATGCACGCTCATGATGAATTGCATGCCCGCTCATGATGAATTGCATGCACGCTCATGATGAATTACATGCACGCTCATGATGAATTACATGCACGCTCAAGGTTTCTCAATTTATCGAAATTTTCATGACTTTAGTATTTTGACGTCGCATTTCGAATTGTTAGATATAAACACACTCTCTAAGGTGTGAAGAAAATGATTTCCTAATTTTTAAATTTTTCTTAAAAAAACTACAATACCTTACGAAAGAAAAGGAACGTAAAGTGTGTGAGCTCTACCTGTGCGCCGTTAAATGCAAGAATTTTATCACACACCGACAGAGTTCGTTTATTCGGCCGCTGTGTGGGTTGCGCTAGCGTACTGCGAACATGCTGGGAAGAATAATTATATAATTATATAATTATTAAGCGCTCTGCGCTTGCTCGTTGCGGGGAATAATTTTTAAGGCTTGATACAAAACTGAAAGACTCAAGCACATAGAAGACGTTGATGGTACGATGAGTTATATTCGCTCAAGCTCTGAGCGCTTCGTTTGAAGTGAATGCTTAACCCAAACCGCGAACTCTTCAAGTAAATAGTCGTTTAATTCAAAAATTCTCACTTGTGATACTTCAGTGATTGGTTAGAGAGGTGTTTCTTTTGAAAAATAATTACGAGGGACTACGAAATGAACAGAAGTCTCGGTTGTTCACAAAATTGTTTGCAAATAAAAGGGATATTTACGCAAATAAAAGCATGTTTTGAGGAAAACCTTGTAGAATAAAAATATACCTAGATTTTTGTTCCACGCAAGCTTGAGCAGAATTTAGGGCCAGGTGTAAATAATCTAAACTTTACCGTGGGCTGGCTCCGTATTGTGTGAGCGTGCTTACCGTTGATTGGTTATAAGTTAGGAGCAGCCTCCCTTACCACAACAAAGATGTACAAAGAATGGAAGGTTGAGGGTACCATTTAGTGTCGAGTTAAGGGAATGCGGAATCTGTGCACAAGGAGTGTTCTTGCACTGGATACCGAACGCAAAGAAACAGTAAGGTAAGAAGGAAGGTTAGGTTTCATGCTAAAAGTTGAAGGAGAAAGTCATGCAGAGGTGCTGAAGAAAAGGAACATAGTGAACTGGGAAAGATATACCTCAACAAAACCAAAACAAAATCTTTATTTTAACAAAAAGATATCTAATATTTAAAATTTAATTTAAAATAATTATCAGCTTGGGACTTCACATATTCCCCCTGGGAATGTTAATTCTCACAGATACGATATTTTGTATCAAAGAGAGGGCGTGCACAGAGTTTATGTAGGATGAATGCGTTCTTAGGGCAGGACAGTATTTTTAATACAAAGGAAAAGCAGGAGCTGCAGGAGCTGCAGCGCCCTGTCGAAGGCGGCGCTCTTGAGCATCAGTAGACGGTGGCAGACGGTGGACTCCGTAACCTGGCGGACTTGGCAGTCTATGTCACATTTTGGACTTCGTTGACGTCCACGGCAGCTCCAGTCACTTCCTCACTAAGAATGTATCCTCGTGCAAGCTCAGCTACGGTAGCAGAAACAATTAAGGTAGGGTCAAACTATTCTTTTTTTCGTTAGTGCGGCAATGCTGACGTCATGACAATGAACCAATAGCAGCACTCATATTGCATCTGATAACACTGCTAGCCCCAAATCTGGCACCATTATTGGCCGAACGACATGTAGCAATGGTGACGTCACAAAGTTTGTTTGAAATAAAGCCGTTCTATTTTGCTACCCTAACAAGCGGAGATGGATTTTTCCCTATAGAAACGACTCTACCTTGTTTCCTCTACGGTGGCTTAACATGGTAGAGCCGAGCTGGAGATGGATGCGCAAGGCACGTGTGAGGGGACGGAGTTTCATGTCTCTTCCCACGGCCGGTCGTTCTAAGCAGTTATGTAGGCGCGCGTTAGTGCCGTGTTCTGCATAATGAGCGTAGCCTTTGTCCTACATTTATACAACACATGTCATTGATTCATAGCTTTCATTACGATACTAAATTTCATGCTTGGAACATGCAACTTGCCATTTACGAAATTCCTATTCATCGCTCACCTATGACTAGGCGTTTACAAATTGTTCGTGACGAAGGACTCATTCATTTTAAAATTGCAGCATCCATATTTCTTAGCTAATCTTAACTTGAGCCCTATTAAGTACCTGAAATAAATTTTGGAACAATTTCTGCTATATTTGCTCGACAGTATCTCGTTATCACCATGACATTCCTTTCCTGAAATATAATTACGTTAAATCTATGACAATATTCAACTGTATCAAGATACGAAACCGTTTACGACACAAGCGGGTGCTCCTGGAAACTGAACCAGCGACTCCGTTCCCTTCACCAACGCAAGGGAACCCTTCCTTCCCTTCACCAACGTCGAGTAGATGATAGTTGCAAATGTACGTTTTCAGAGCATTGATTTCAACAGGGTGCCCTTTGAATAAATGTGAAATATGGTTTGTACTTTTCATTTTTACTGAAAATAATCTCGAGGCTTTCCCTCTTACAAAATGAGAACCTCGTGCATCGCACGAGGTTCTCACTTCTTGTAGTGCATCGCATCGTTTTTGGCATCTCTCAAAATGGAGCCTAAGATCGAGCGGTGAAGGTTAGTACCGTTGTTATAACTCCAAAGAGAATTGCAATTTGAACATTGATAAATTCTTTTTGACTTCACAGAGAGCAGTCTATAGTTGCGGCGGTGCACTCATGCGCCTTTCACTCATTTCTCGTTTCAATAGAAAGTTTTCCTGGTGCTAATCGTTAATTATTCCGAGTCCTCTGTAAAGGGAAGAGGACCACCTGAAACTTTCCTGACTTGAATGCTTCAAATCTCGTGCATGCCTAAAATCTCGTGAATGCCCAAAATTCAAGCATACTTATGAACAAGGGCTTTTTTCCCTTGGTACGGTGCATCACTATTATGCGCTTATACGAGCTGCAGTCAAACTAATGATTACTTTTTGACTCATTGTTATTACCTTTTATGCTGTCTTTGACTGTTAAAGGCGTATGGAAAATATTTGTCTTTTTTATTGCTCAGTCACGAAATTAGTTGGTCGTTCTCACAAATTTACCTGTGGTAACGACAACAACACTTTGACAAATGACATGGATAGTTCATTAAAGTTGTGATTAAATTATCGAACAAAATCAGTGGACTGTTTGCATGATGCAAGAGTATAAACAGGAAAGTGAAACGTCGCTGAGAAAGAAATATTGAGAACGAATCAATTTGATAATTTCCCAATTCAGTTTCAGACAGGGTGTAATATCAAACACAGGGAAATGAAGTTCACACAGCGTGTAAATACGATCATGTATTCGGTTACGTTTTTGGGAAAAGAATGTTTCTTGTGTATTTGCTATGCAATTTATTTCTTTGACATCAAACAAATTTCTTTTTTCAACAGAACGAGCCAATTCAAACTGCCGTGTATTTGTAAACCCGACCAGAGCGCTCAGGCAATAGCAGAGGCGGTGTTCAATCAATAAGAGAGTGAGGCAATAAAGTATGATACTGTGTCCGTTGAGAAGGGGAGACGCCAGCCTGGAACTTTCTTAATGCGTTCTGGTCTCGCTAAGGCCTAAAATGCAAGCGATCTCATGAACTATGGCTTTTTTCTTCAATTGTGCAGTACATCATCAAAGTTTGCCGTTAAGAGCTAATTGAAAGCCGTGATTAATTCTCTACCTTTTTTACCTCTAAGGCGCTCAAAATTGTTTGTGATACACCCTCTACTTCGTTAACATTAGGGACTACAAATTATACAGCACACCTCATTCCTGCAAGAGAAAATCAATTTTAATGATGAAGGAGATATGCCTTTGGAAAATAGAGCGACGCAGACATGAAATGCTCGGTTCAAATCTTGAACACATCGATGAGGGCTGTTTCTTTTTCAGTACTATACGAAACCCAATGTCTCTTTCAGTTATTGCAAAACAAAGCGACAACACAATTTGTGAGGTAACACATCACAATTTGAAGTTTTCTCCACGAAAACGTCGCCATGGTGCATCATAGGAGAAAACTCTTCCAAGCCCGGAAGAAAGTAGTTTAAAAAATATTTCCTAGCTCTATTCCTCCCAGCAAGTGTAGCAAGTATAAAGACGTGTGTCTGCTCCGCAAGCACTCAGTAGTTCGTCTCCAATGACTGCGAATATATATGTATCATTCCCTCTTTGTTGAGAGAAATTAGTTACAGCGAAAAACCATACTGACCATATAGAAAAAACACCAACAAATATTCCAAAGATATTCATAATGAAGAAAACTGATCTTCACTCACCATCGCTACAAAAGCCTCCCATAGCTTCTTATTGAACTTGCGAAGCTTGTAGGCAAACGGGTGCCATTTGAACGTGTGGATCACAACCATTTGCATGCTGCAAATCATAAATTTAAATATTTTCCGGAATTTTACCTCATGTCCATTATATCGGCAACATTTGTGCTTTTGAGTAAAGGTTTCCTATCATACATTTGTCCAGAAGGTCATTTTTCGGAGGAGGAAACATTTTAGTTCTCATCAAAATATCAGCTTAACTTCTATTGAGTTATGGTTGTGAAAAGCTAAACAAACTTAATTGTACAGCTATGCGAATGCTTGTTAAGTTTTAGTGAAACTTATTAGTTCAGGTTCTTTAAACGATTGTAATATTCGAACACTACTATCAAAGATGCCATACTTACAGCAATTAATGCACAATACTTACAGTAATTAATAAATTTCAACAAAAGATTTCTCAAGAAAGGAATTTGTAAATGTTAGAAATATTTTAGTTTTCTTTGTCACCTTACCTTGTGTTGTTTATTTTAGGAACTTCTGACTGAGAGCTGATATGTGTGGCTTTCTAGACAGTTGAACACAAACAAGACTGCTCGCTTCTTTATTTGCTCATTAATTCTTACAATGCTCTTATAAATTTGAACACATTGATTAAATCTTTAAAATTAGATTTTTTTCGAAAATGATGTTCACGGAAGACAAGGTTCTAAATTAGTCTAAAACATATTAGCTAAAATTGGAATGGAATGTTCCAACACGGAGAAATTTTCTAATTTTCTAACTGTGCGGTGGTGCACCACAAAATACAATGAGAAGCGGCAAAATTGTCTCGTTTAGTTCAATTTTTTTATGAGTAGCTACAGTGATATTGGCAAGTTGTAATCGAATGCTGATTCCAGTACATGTATTCACGGTAAAAGTCTACCAATTGAGTTAGGAAATAAAGTCAATCAAAGCAGGATATTTTAAAGAAAAGTACGGAGTTCCTTGTGAATTTTATATGTTCATGAGTGTCTCATGTTCCATAGAATCAGGAGTCTCTCATCACCACTTTACATTTGAACTAGTGGTATTTGAAAACATACTGCATTTCACATTTCGTACGAATGAAATGGGAATTTTTAGTTTACTTTCAGCAATGAAAGAAATGTCGGTGGTATCGTACAGTCAATGATGCCCCTAGCTTAGCCTCAGCACAGTTCACTTATATTTTGAATCAGCCAACACATTTGGAGCAAATATGCTTCCTGACGATTGTTTGACCTTTGAAAACGTGTTTGTAAATATGAAAACCCTTCAGGGTAGTAACAGAAAAATTATGCTATTGTACTCACTAATTTGTGAGGCAAAAATATCTTCCATTAACTAAATATTTTAACTTTTTGGGACCAGTTCGGGAAGTTTGTTTCCAAGAACACGGTAAAATCTTGGTATTGAAACTGAGTACAAATGGTAATCATATGCATCAATTCTTCCTAAGGAAGAATGTTATCAGGACTATTTCGATGAAGAAGTTATTGATTGATTACTCAAAAGAAAACAAGACATTAAGCATATATCTAATTTGTTCGAAATTCAAACGATAAGATTTAAATTATTCATTATTTCCTTTGATGAACAACACAGCTATTTGACAGGATCATCCTACACGGCTTGAAATGATTTTAAAAATTTACTGTCTGAAAATACTACGTGAGCAGTCTCGAAAACATATAATTTGCTCACTTTACGGAAAATATGTTAGAATATCGTGGCAATAATTTAGTGACAATTTTCCTGCCGACTGGTGAACACGTGTCCACTTCCTCATAAAGACAAATTGTTATTTCCTTGGTTTAAAGATTCAGTGGAGGAACAAAATGAAATCCTCCTCAACAAGATAACATCACTGAAGGTAAATACACTATAGTTCCGTCTCGATTGGATTTATGGCAATTTTTCTCATATATAACCTGTTGTAAACCGGAATTTGTTCCTATTTTCCCAAGGTAGAAAAACTTGAACACTTTCTTGCTTCGCGCGCCAGAAATGACTCAATTCCAACTTCTAGAAACCAAAGCCAAATTCATTGCGATTGTGCTATTGAGCCTCAAACCTAATGCATTGTGATTGAGCCTTCAATCTAACCTAGCCCGCTATTCTTTCATTATTGTTATTTGTGATGGAAGGCACATTTCTGATGCTCACTTTAGATTCATATTCTTTTCACAAAAAAAATTATTTCTCATTCCCAAAAGCGCTTGAAAGGATGAACAGAGTTTTCACAGCAGTTTACACCTCGAGCTGCACTACATACTGACAAAATGTGTCTATTTCTGCATTCATGACTATAGCGCATTGCTTTCTGCGCACAATACGCGCGTGCGATATTTTAACAGTGATTTTATCAATAAGGTGTTCTTTAAATTACATTTTTTTCATACACCAATATTCCTTTAAAACATATGATTAAATACAGCCGTAATGTTCACTTTTTCCAAAGATGTTGTAAAACAAGAATGTGAATAGTTGCTCGCCGTAGTAAAGCTCCGGCTTCATTCCTACTGAACGAGAAGACGTCCAGAGTAATCTTAATTGATTACGGCAGACGCGAAGACTCATGTAGTCTTCCCAGTTTTTAATTATTCATAACTGAATGGAAGTGTTCCACAGTTCGTAGTACTTGAGACTTCCTTCTTACACAACAGCCACGACGTGCATATTTCAGAACGGTTGTTAATGCCGCAGACTTGTACTAATTCAACGCCATCAACGATCGTCTTCGGTTTTGACCGGGTCGAAAAATTGACACAATTTTTTAGATTTGAAATCCTCCTTCTCGATGTCAGGGACCTGAAGACCGATGCTTTTGGAGCTGATGTTGCCATTTTCGCTGACTTGACGCTTTTTCTACGGGCTCTGATAAGGTTGGAATGACCGGCCAACGGACCGAAACCAGCGCGAAAATCTACGAAATCCGACCAAAATTATCCAAGTTTTTTGAGCATAAACTCGCGAGAATGGAAGAGAGCGCTGAATTTTTAGCAGGAAGTTTTATGGCTTTTCTGATTTCTCAGCCAGGTTTCAGCGGACCCTCGCAGAGTTAGAGGAAATATTTCACGCAGCCATTGTTATTTCACGGTGTTCGAGGCCAAATCTTGTTCATAGTAGAGTCGGGTGGAAGTTTACTATTTGGTAATTCTGTTTTTATTCTTTGTGCACAGACAAAGGTGCTATTTTATTAAAACTTTTCATCTTCTTCTTCCTCGATTCTTGTTGCACATTCTGCACTCGAAGTAGTGACATTGTGAAAATATAACTATCATACATTTTTTCGTTCATAAATGATCTAATAAATTGGTAGGTTCGTTTTTCTTCATAATTTTTCACTGCCTTGAGTGAAGCCACAAGGCGCCAAAAGACGTCTTATTCTCGTTGAGTTTAGAACGTGCAATAAAATAGAAAGTATTAAATTATGTAATATTAGTTTCTGATGAGATGTCCGAGTATATCTAGAACGTAGGGCCGAAAATGATTGTCTTTTTCAAATTTCGCTTGGAAGGAACTCGTCAACCAATCCAATTACTGAAAAGGTCCGGTGTAAAGTTGTGAAGGCAAGCGACATTGCGACGTGCATCTTGTGATTCAAATAGAGCCCATGATCCCATGGAGATAAAATCAAACAGCTCTTCTTTAATACATAGCCCTCCATCGGTGAAATATTCACTGAGCAGCTTAAACCTTTATAACAAACAATTGTTGCTCTTAATATTTACGTCTCGAAGCCCTTGAGATTTGTGAAAACGGCGATGAGTGTTTTCAACCAAAAATGTTTAAAAATCTGAACATGCAAGCATCGAAATGCTTGATCAAGAAACACATTATGTAATTTAATCTAATTGGTAGTAATTTAGGTTACCAAAACGCTGGTTTAGTTCTAAGGAAAACGTCACAAATAAACTGCAACCAATCCTAACTTCGCGAAACATGAAGTGCAGTTATCCTCCCGTTATCTCATGACATTGAGTGAACATTCTAGAAGAATGAAGCAGTTATCAGTTGATAATATGATAACTTTATATTTTCTATCCATAACTATGACACTATTCCAGCAGAGACGCTTGGGGCATGCGAAATATAGAGAAGCGATTGCTGCATTCATCAGTAAAAGTTCGTTAAAAAAACAGATGAAATAACTCGAGCGTCGCTTGAAGACAGAAGTCATCCATGAACTTCATTTCTGAGCAACATTTTCATATCATCTGCCTTTACAAATGATACGTTGTACCTTCACGTACAGTATAGCTGGACCCTAACAGGTAGCACTAGCTGGAGGCCGGACGATCCAGTGTTCGAGAGTGTACCGTACGCACTGTTGCATTCACTGCACAGCCTCTTAAGAAGTATATTTAGTGGCAAAATTGCACAGGTTAGGTAGTCATGAATGACAGCGAAAATCTGCTTGAAATAAATTGGTATGTAATGTACAGACTACTCCCATTCCCGGTCTAGCTTTTTCGCCAGAGCATGAATGTTTTTCGCTGCCTAAGCGATTTAATTACTGGGGCTGCGAAAAACATGCATGAAGGCGGCGAAAAAGTTAGACTGGGTTCATGTAGGAAGCAGAAGAACGGAAGAGATGATTGCATGAATTATCAGTCCAAACATGAATGGCAAATGCACTCGGATGAGGGGACTCTGAAGGAGACACCCCCAAATATATAGAAACATAAGTTACTTGAGTAACACTGCTGAGATTCGTTTGACAGATATAACCAGTATTTCTTCTTGAAGAGACTGGAAAAAGTGCCTCAACTATGGTGACTTGTCGATTCTACGAGCCTTCTGTTACAGACATTGGAGAAAAATGAATGCTTCACCAATGTGTTATTTTAACGTTGTGTTGGTGGCCATGGAGGCTACGATTCGAGGTAATCTTAATGTATTGCTCAACACGCTCATGGGTGTCACTATTTCAATTTTGATGCCCCATCGCATTTCGTAATCTTGGTTTCATCACCTGGCAGTGCAATCGCTTTTTCAAACTTATCTCACCATGAGTTTTAAAACATTAAGCGTTCTTGAAACTTGTGGTCACAGTTCTACTGAATTTGAAATTTAGCAAAATGGAGCGGAAAAAATTTCAGTTTCAGTTATTTTGATACGTTGCTGGACGCTGGCATACTGATAAGGCAGCGGACTTTAACAAAGATTTTTACAACAGTTCCGATGCTATTGTCAGTGCAGTCGACAGTTGAACATTTAACTTCGCCGTGTCCACGTCCAACAGCCGCAGCCGCTGACACGAGAAAATATCATACTATTCCTCATAATCAATGTTCACTCATCACAAATGCAAACTATTTTTTACCAACAGACCATAAGAAAGAGTGAACAAAACAATTAATAAAAACTAGTAAGAAATATTATTCGTGGATTCGGAATTAAACCAGCTAAATTTCTCATTTGAGTGAAACTGACGTGAACATGAGTTTAACGACCAATTGTATCTAAAGCAGTGAAGCGTTCTAAATGCTCCCATACGACAAAACTCTATCAGATCGCTAAGGAATTTCGCCATGTAAATAGGGTAAGTTAGCAGCTCGGGGCTGCTGCGTGCAGTCCAGCGAGTCACCAATGTTGGCGCACTCACCTGCGTAGAAGTGAGCGTTCCCCTACAGGAATCGCAGAACATAGACAGGCTTTTGTGAAAAAAGCTCGAATCTACCGAAGTAAAAGGAACTACCATGATGTTGAGGTTGAAAAATCCACCGTGTTACGTGCAAAACCGTGTCAGTAATTGCAAGCACTTCCGTGTAGGTGTAAATGAGCACTATACTTGCTGACCTTCAGCATTAATGATCATAATAAATGGCGTGAAAATCGTGCCTAAGAAAGTTTCACTGTTCATTCAGGGATCAGTCAATGCATATTAATTGTAAAAGTTTTAGTTACTCTCAAGAGGTATTGCAAGACCAGGTGATGCTACCTGCGCCGCTTGCTTCTGTTAGAGCAAGTGCGGTAACGGTCTTACAATCGCTTTTAGTTTGGTGTCTTAGTGTAGAACTCTATGTAGAAGACGGAACGTTAAATTACATAAATTAAATTTGTATATCCTACATTTACAGAATACTTGAATGACTAGAGTCAAGTGTTGAGGGTAACTAAGGCAACCACTGCATCATTACGGAATATTGTAACCCAATCAGATTAATTCTTAAGGCATTCTATTCTGCACACGATTTTTTCGAGTTTCAAACGCACGCTAAAACAAGTAACATATTCAGCTATAATGAGAAAAATTCCTATCCAAGTGACAAACACAAGTCGAAATAACAGTTAAACTTTTGTCAAGAAGAAGTATTCACGTTAAGTAGTCTATTCGTGTCTCTCAAAAACTATTGTGATGAAAAAAATATTTTTGAGATGCTTGAGTCGCTCAAAACTTTAACAATTTTATCCAATTTCAGGGATGATAGTTAAGGAAATGACATAACTACTAGTAAATGAATTACAAATTAAGAGAAGAGCCTATGTCTTTTCAATGGAAACACTAAAAATTCTAAAATCCTTCACTAAGTCCCGAAGCCAATCTTTCAAAAATATTTGCTGTGGATTTCAAGATAGCTTGTTCAGAGGCTCTTAAAATAATAGACGGAAAGTGTTTCCAAAGACATAAATTAAAAACAGGAAGACTTCCAAGGCATTAACTAATTCGTAAAGCAGTTGAAACTTTGAGTCACGAAGATGAGCCAATTAGACGTAGGAGCTGCAGGTCGGCTCGTAGGTCTCCAGGCCGCCTAATGAGAGGCCCAGAACACCTCGCATAAGTTCCTCTAATGACATCTCCGCTAACAAGCTCTATTCAGGAAATACTGACCAAACTAGCCGGATCTAAAGCCCTCGATCATTCTTCGTGAGAGCTGTTAGGCTGATTATTGATGCGGTCACAGGGTTCGGTCATAATTGAAATAGATCTTTGTGAAATTATTTTCTGTAAAGTAGGGCTTATTGTGATCATTTTTACCCTTGAAATGATCATGAATGCTGTAATTTTTGCTTAATTTTGCATGGTTGTGTGTAATTTGTATTTTACATTTTATTTATGATACTTCATGGATTGAAGGCGTTACTTTTCGTTTCTCTTCGTACGATGTGTCGTTCGAGGGCTGCTTCTAAAGAGCATAACGCGATTACTTCTTGTTCAGAGTGATACCAAATCACTGAATAATTGGCATAAGTTTTCCATGTCTGCGTACCTAGTTGTGGCAAACGCTTTCTGCAAGTTAAAGCATGAGTTATCGTACAGATCCTTGCTCCCTATCGGTATCAACATTCTGAACTATTAGTGATATAATGTCACATGAACAAACTTGCAATTATTTTCCAAGGAACTTGATTCACATCAATGCTCACTGTGACAAAATAAAGTGATCATGGGGCATGGAGCGCGACTCTCTCAGTTGTTGTAAGGATAATGTTTCGATGAGCGTAAGATTCACATTTTTTCTTTCCGATGAAAATGCGAATTCTAAACACTCTCGCTGGCTGCAGCTTTTTTATACTAACTGACATGAGCGCGACGAAATACAGCCCAGCAACCGCTTAGGACTCAGTTGTCTTCACATCCCACGCCTGGGGCAAGAAAACGATTTAATATCGTGTCAACAGACGTTCCTGACGTTGATTTCCTTGTTAGTTCTCCTCCTAAACCATTTAACGATGTCGTGTTGACTGAGGACTCGTTTTTGATTATATCGGGCTCCACCAACTCGTTTTATTCGCATCTGAACCTGCCCTGTTAACCTTTTTTTGTTCATTTTGTTATTCATACTTGACTACGTGGTCCAGTGTATCGAGCGAGAGCTTTCGAATTTTATCTTATTTGGATCTTTACCGTCAGCGTTTACATTCTCCCATTAAATTGTAAGAATTGAATAATCGTAATAATATTAATTATGATAGACGTAATAACTACTCTAATAATACATTTTGTTTGAATAATAAAAAGAGCTTAATTCACTAGAATACCTGTTGTTTTTCAGTCTTTTGAAAGTGATTCAGTAAACTTAAATATCACATCACTTTCCGCGAGCACTCCTAGACTGGGGCTCTACATTATGTCATGACGTGTCTGAGCCCACCGTGTTACAACTGTAAATTGAGCCTGTCTTTCATTTTATTTGGTTTCACGAAGATTTCATTTCAAACAAATTGGACTTCGACTCTATAGCTTTGCAAAGCTAAGACTTCTTTTGCCACTGCAGAAAGTCCCGAAGCCCCAGAAATTTCAGCGTTATGGGCATTTACTTTTTCGAGATTGGGCCAGGCAGGAAGTGAAGTTGACAAGGTTTGGGGAACCGTCAAGTTTTTCATTTGAAACATTTTCATCATTTGAAACATTTTCATTTTCATCTTGACTTTTAATACATGAATACAATCAGCCAAATTGCTTGTGGAAGCTGGCGTAGCATAGGAGGTCCTGCGAATGTCCTTCTTCCAAAGGGAGTTCCTAATTAAATTGCAATATTTTAGCGCAAACGAAATGCCCGCTCTGGAGAAGAAGAAACATTTATCACGAAAGTCTTTTTTAGCAGCGCCGATGGAAAACTTCATCCCGAAGGGAAGAAAAATCAGCGGAGCACTTGTCGCTGAGAGAATTCATTAGATTCGATTGCCAAACACGCGCTGAATCTGAGAAAAATTGTAGTATACATTGTTTCATGGCATCCATTTTGACGATGTAGTTTTATTTGATCTGAATTAAAACTTTTTGGGAAAGGAGAGCGTTAATACATTCACCATTCATCTTCACATACTGAAAAACTACATCGGGTTTTAATTCATTGGGTCTAAAACCCGTCTTGTGCGGGTAGTTAAAAAACATTTCAGAACGAAGCGGGATAAAATTCTACCTTACCCACAATTTTGATTCCACGTTAATATTTTCGGTGCACTCTGAGCCGGTTAATTCCACAGACTCTCCGAACATTTCTCATGAGTTTTAGGTGGTCTTTAGCCGGCAGGCTACCTGCAGGAAATGCCTTTATATTTTATTAGAGAGGAGCCGTGTTTTTAGGCGGCTTGCAGAAGACACTGGAGTAATTAGTTAGCTGGGCTGCGCGTGTGCAAGAAGCCCAAAACGCGAAGCCTTTAACAAATGGACGCCCAGAACTAAATGCCGGAACACAGGATCATTTCATTAGGTGCCCGCTTGCTTTAATAAATTCCGAGGGTAATGGCTTGTACCGCCAGCACGATTGTTCACATTGAAATGATTCGACTGAGCTGAGCTACGGAGCTATGGAGATAATAAGATCGCACCATCTTTGTGCTCGTCATAATTAGTTTAATGCTTTGTGTATTGGGATAAAAAAGTCAAGTTCGTACGCTCAAGCTAGAAAAATTAGAATGTTGCGAGGAGATTTGAACGACTATGGGAAATGTTATTACAGGCCTTACCTTACAGCTGTGCTGGACCCTACACTTGCTATAAAATCCTCTTTTGCTTGTTCTCAAGGTGTTCAACTGTAATTTCCCGTCCCGTGCGAGCAGGCTGTCACATTACATTACGCGTACCTCGTACGGTCTTAGACCTTGACTTACCAAGCTCTGTCTCGTATGCGTGTTCAAGTTGTGGATTCGAAATATTCGTAACTTTTTGAAATAAGATAACATTTAAAACATAAAATGAGCCTCATTTTTTACGTGTGGTTGCCACTACGATAAAAAATTACATTTGAAAGAGTTTAAATCTTATCAAGAAGGGAAATGAGTTCTAACAGTAGAACGATATTCCTTTGATGGAAATTGCACAGTACTGTTTGAAACTATAAATCTGAACCTACTTGTAATTAACGGGTGACAGCATTGAGTTACAATCATGTAATTAGAATGATCTCGTTTGTAAGCTAACGTACCACCACCACTAATAGGAGGAGCCTAAGACGACGGAAGTTTTAGGTTTTCACCAACCCTCATCTGGGCGTGATGCGGGAGCACACGCAGAACACGCGGCGAAAAATGACCTTGATGATAAAAGGTTACAAATGTAACCACCGCGGAGAAACCCTGTGCGGGTCCTCATGTCACGCAGACAGCGTCCCTATGAGCGTTCGCTGCCCAGGTGCGCGTGGCAGCGGCGGTCTCTCCAGGTGTAAAACTCGTGCCTAATTACATGAGGCCGACTGGCGAATGTATTGAGCGGCTACTGGACTGGCGGCGGTGTGGCCCGTACTGTGCGACTTGTAGGCGACATAAATTCTAGCTTCTGATATAGCGCCAACGGGAACTTCTGGGGAATTGACAATACAAGCTTTGGGCGGTGAGAGTATTGAGGATTAGCTTCCAGTGATGATCGTAATGAGAATCAGTTTTTAGTGGTGAACATGTTGACCAAGCGCAGCTAATGTGAAAAAGTCTATCGTAAAATTTGGTAGTGAACTTGGAGACCATGGACTTCTATAGTGGTGAATATGAACTTTTAGGAGTGAGTATGATGAACATAAACTTTTAGTGGCGAACATGGTGAATGCAAAATTCTGGGGGCGAATATAGTAAATATAGAATTTTTGAGTTAAATATGGCAAACATGAAATTTTGGTAGTGAACACAGCAACCATGAAGTACTGGTCGTGAACATGAAATTGGTGAACATGAAGTACTAGTGGTAAACATGATGAACGTGAATTTTTGGTGATCAACATGGTTATCATCATGGTGATCATAAATGTTGTAAATTGAACATGCAAAGATTTAAGCAAAAAATATAATATGGATTAACACTTGTAGTGAATGTGGCAAACAGAAACTTTTGAAGAAAAACATAGCGAAAACAAACATTGTGTGATGACTGCGTTGAAGATGAACGTTTAGTGATGAATGTAATGAAGACTAATTGAGGCATGAACAGACATTTCAAAGTACGTAAACAGCACGTAATAAAATACTCAAATAACTGCCAATTCATCAAAATTTTCGTGACAGCTGTGTTAACTACAACATCGAGTTCCAGTAATAAAAAAGACTTCCATTAAAAATAAACTACCATTATGGACAAATCAGGTAAATGCTGAGTAGCACAGATGAGCACGTGCCGATGTTTGCACAGTAAAAGTATTTAAAGGTTTTCTCTCAGCAAATAACAAATAGAAAACGAATCAGAAGATATTCTGTCACTGTGACAAAGAGAAACACATTTCCGCGTCAATTACTGGGTTGTATAGAGAACATGTACTTTGACGTCTGTTTAGGAGTTTCGGGCTTCCCCGACAAAAGGTATATTGTGAATCCTCCCTCACAAATATATCTACGTCTGCCAGGGCCAAGCTTGTCACGCCAGCCACCAGGAAACTAAGGAAAACCAATAGGTGAGCTTCTTGCGGTGGAACATCCAATCACGGGTAACGTATTGTTCCGATAGCGAAATGTTAATAAGGTCATCCATCAGAGCTGTCCAGCCTATAGGTTTCCGATGCATACTTCGCCACTGAACGTTTTGGCGAGACAGTCTGGAAAAACAACAGCCCGCTGCAAAACGAGTTAACTTCGAGGAACTTCGTCCAGCGTGTGGGCAGTGTTTGGAACAGGGTAATGTATAACACGTGCTTACCTGTTATGTAAAATGTTCGGTGCGGTGGTGATGGTCGGTGGGAGCAGAAAAAATACAATATTAGCGAACGGTTCTTGAAATAAACTTTGTTTAAATACTAAATGAATTTTGAAAATAGAGAAAATTGAAAAATGAGTCGGAGTGGAATCTATCTTCAAGTAGGTTTGTTTAGCATAATGTTGGTGTTATAGAGTGACGAGGATTAAGGAGGTGAAACGAGTAACTATGATTACACTTACGGATTGAGCTCAGCACAACGGCTTATTGGGCTCATTACCATGGCCTTAAAATTATATGCCGCTAACATACTACGCTCATAAGTTCGGAGGGAAATGGTGTATAATTAATTTCAATTTCCAACATATTGAAATTTTTAAACATTGAATCAATTGAAAGAATTGATGATTGAATGTTGAACAAATACAAATTATTAAAAATTAAACTTATTCACGTTTTTGAAAATTGAACTAATTGCAATTATTGAACCTGGGTTTTTCAAAAAAATTTTAAATTTTAACTTATTGAAATAATTGAAATTAAATTTATTCGAGTAATTAACACTTATTCAAATTATTGAAAACTGAACTTACGCCGCGGAAATAACTAGTAACAGCCGCACGTTGTCCTTTACTTTCAGAAGAAATTTTCCCTCGTCATTCGACGGAGGTATGTACAAATGAAAAAGGTGCGCATTTAGAATCTCTGTGGCCCACACTTATGTATACTAGGAATTTACTGAATTTTTTAGATATAATTTATTACTTGCGACGAGTTTTCCCAGCATCACCCTGTAAATCACAATTCAAATGGATCTATTTTTTTCAACTCTGCGATTTTTTGCTTCAATTACGAGAAAAAATAATATTTTCAGAAGGAAAGCGTTACTGGCATCTGCTATAAATAGCACTCAAGAGCAATGTGCACTCCCACCTGTTCCTAGAATCGACAGGTATATGGGTGATGTTTGGTAGGAATATTAAAATTAGGTGACTGATTCTTATCATGGCAAGATCTAGCTTTATTATTACTATCATTATTATTATTATTAAAATGATCATTTCATCCTTCTATCGATATCTGCGTACCAACGATAAGTGCATAAAAATTCATCAAGGTCTAGAGAACATTTTGCGAACCTCTCAAATGAGAAGGGTACAGAACGAGAATTAAGCGTTCAGCAAGCATTAAAACTGTTCAGTGAAATGCAAAGTGTTACGTAAAGAAGATTTGCAATAGCTTGCCACTGCTAAAAGAAGATTGCCAGTACCTGAGTGAAAACTAATATTTCCTGGGCAAGATTGTCAGTTAAAGTCATAAAAAGTCATCACTTGATTGGAGGTTTTCTCCACGAGGTTGCGTACATAGGTCGGCAGAATATTGGAAAGTGACTGCTGAGTAGACGCTCTTGGCAGCAGAATGGAGGAAAGTAACTTCAGAAGAAGACTGTTCATTGAAACTCGAGGAGGTCGCTTGTCTTCAGAGCGTGGGGAGACGCTGAAAGGGGAACACAACAACTTCTTTTTACCATTTTTACGTTGGCGCTTACTGGATGACTACTTATATATCAATCCTCTAACCGATATATTGTCAGTAAGTGCAACCAGTCCATCATTTCATAAGTTCTATCACTAATGAACTTTATTAAAGTTGAAGCAGACGCGTGTATAACCGTCTAGCTTGATGAAATGTTCACAAAACATGGCTTAATGAAGGAGAAATGAATGACGGTAGCTTAATTGAGAATTATAATGAGCTCGAAACTGATAGACTTACATCAATTAAATTGACCAAAATAATAGTGTGATTAAACGTCTGTTTTCAGTGGATAGCAGGGTCAACGAACTTGTCAATAAAACAACAAAGCTCGGATAATAGGAAGACATTTTTTAAATCTGCTCTCGGACGAGTTATGAGGGCATGTTAATTCCGTACGCCGTCAAAACCTGATTCAATTTAATACAGTTTTTATTAACAGCAAAATGACTCGAGCTGAATTTACCATTTCAATGCCTCATCCTGCCAACAATAGGATATGTTTTCTAAACACGAACGTGAAACTTTTTTACATTATCTCAAATTCAACATTCACCACAAAATTGACATTTATCAGGGGTCAAAAACTGTGCAAGTGTGCAAAATAGATTTAAAATACGCTAAATACGAGTACACATAGAGAATTGAAAACAAGTCAGCTGAAACAAAAAACGAGTCGCAAGCAAGTCTACACGAAAATGCTCCACAGTATTTAAAACTGCTCGTCATTTCAGCGTACGCACCATAAGGATCACATTGGGAGTCGCCAGAACGTTAGTTCGGAAATGTGTCGTTGGAAGGCTTGAGGAGCTTGCCCTCCGGCGGCAAAGCTGCGTAACTGCGCGCTCTGGAGCTCCCAGAAGTGAGAACACAAGTTACGTGGGAGGCGTCATCTGCTCGGAACGATGCTGGCAATGCCAGGCTCTAAAGTGAGAACACCACGACAATTGCTCCAGCGCTCGTAAATGCCTCCGCACACTCGGATCCCTCTACTTAGATACAAAGATAATCCGAATCAGGGTAATAAAACTGACATAGTTGATTCTCGGAACTGTGGCGTACATGCATAGACAAGCATTTAGTTGTAGAAAGCTCGCAAGTACATCAAAGACTTAAGATTTTACCAAGTTGGCAGCGTTGCAGAAGCTGGTTTTGCTTTGACGTTGTTGTTGACTGAAATACATAATAATTGTTACACCACAAGTTCGTCCCCATCTACAACTTTTGAACAACACGTGTAATGTTAAGTTCTTTGTAAACTTTGTGAAAATCTGAAATATTACAGTACATCATCATAACATACTCAATATCAGAAAAAAGTATTTACATTGAAAGTTACATCTACCAAGTCCTACATCTGAATTATGCTGAAAACATTTGACATTTCTGTTCCTTTCGCTCTCATGGCAAGCTCTAAAATTTGAAAACTAGAATACACATACTGTAAATGTAGAACCTTCGGGAAAAAAGTAACTATATCGTTCGAACCCTAGATGCTTAATACGATCCTCCATAGATACCTTACTTGATGTAACCGTTAGAATGTGATGTTTAATGACTGGTGATGCAAATTCGCTAGCAAGAAAATTTCGAGAGAAACCCTACGAACAGATAGATACATAGATATAATTCAGTAAAATAAATAAAGTTCCTTCGCGTAGTAAATGCCACACCGAACAATGAATCCGAAAATTCCATAAAGTGTAGTGAGGACCTAAGCACAATAAATTCCAGCTCCGGAGCCGCGCACTCGGTTCACGTGTTGCTGCTGAAGTTTAGTTCACCGTGAACCGCTTGCCCGCATCTGCGCAGGGGAAGTTTCCTCGACCCCCTGGGTGTAGGGTAATATAAAAGCACAATAACAGTCCCCAAATAATAAGCGACTCGCCGTACATCAAAAGCGGGGGGTCCATGGGAGGGCCGAGAGATGTGCCGGACCTCCATCATTGGCAGCGCAGGCAGACCAGAAACACAAGGAACTCCACAAACGCGGTGTCTGTTTGACCTGTTAATTCTGCTTACCATGTATACATATACATGGCTCACGATCTCCCTCTATGTCAAGAGTAGCCAACGACAAGCTACGTCATGACGATCAGGTTAACTGCTCTACGAGTGGTTCCTCGTGTGAACTTGTTTTATTGCAGAGGCATATTCCAGCAAAAATAGACTAAAAGTCTCGTCGGGCATTAGGTCAACCAATCTCCAGCTAGGAAAGCGTTTTTAACGAGAAATTTTGTCTCTAATCCACAAAGAATAGCTGACGCACGACAAGCTTTGTGAGGGCATGATGCTAGCAGGATGTTTCAGAGGAAGCAATTTCATGTCCAGTTGAACACAACTCTGTTGCCTGGAAAATACCGAGCTTTCAGCTCGATCTAAAAAGCGCGTGGAATCGATGACGGATCGAGTTAATGGAAGGAATTATTCTGGCAATTGATTACAACGTATTTAATACTCTATCCTCAAAATTTATAATGCGAAAAAGGATATTTGTTCGGAATTATTAAAGTTCACAGTGTTCAGTCATATTTTCTTCCTCTCGGACAGGATCTCCAACTTAAAAGTAAATTTTTAGTATGACTGACCCCGTCCCCTCAGTTGGAAAAATTTGTTCTCAGAATTTTTGTACAGTCTAATAATTACAAGCAGTGCTAGAATTTATCGGCTTCTTCGGCAATGGAAATAAAAAACTTGACAGAAGTTACTCGTCTACATTCCATTGACACTGTTTCCTGATTGAAGCGTTATAAAATTAAATTCTAATGAGCGTCTCTTCTCATCCCTAACGTTGGGGATTCATCAAAGGATGCTTTGAGCATGCCACTTTTTAAGCAACTCTATGCTCGGAGGAAGAAAAGTTGAAAGAAAACACGTCTTCTGATCGGCGATACAAAATCTACAAGATATATGCAGTGGAAACGAATAAACCAATGGCAATGATATTTATGTAGCTTATCTGTACTGTAATAAAATACTGAGACCTGTGATTTTCAGTTAAAAGCTTCTACCCCATGAGCATCAAACGTCACGATTTCTTATGACGGTCTACTGCCACACCTCTAAATAGGCAACGTAAGTTCAGACAAAAGAATTCATGTTTTACTATAAGGAATTGAAATGAGCCGATGGGCTCATATTGGAAATACCAACGAGCAATCACCCATTACGCCCTTGGATAGATGTCTCGTTTGTTGCTGTAGCTTATCTCATCTATTGTGTTATCATCTAACCCCTTCTCGTTGGTAATTATAATGTTTGATGAAACATTTTTATCAAATTGTCGAATTCGTCAGCCACTATACTGCTTGACGAAGCATTTTAATCAAATTATCCACTGCTAAATTGAAAGACTTTTGAATTCAAACTACAACCATTCATTTGCATTGTTTGTTTTTCGGTTATGTTACACAAAATTTTTTCGTTACCTTTCTGCATTGATTCTTTTCATTGTAATCCAATTATGTAACATTTTCTTGCCCAAATGTATTAATTCCATGCAGTGTAGTGCTTCTTCTGAATGAGTTATGAGGTTGTTGCTTCGTTTTTATTTTTAATGTAGTTTATTTCGTTTTTATTTCTAATGTAGTTTAATGAAAAACGTTCTCAAAGTATTCCATTTACATAAAAACTTTAAAGATAGTTAGAATCGTTGTAAACAATACAAATTGTTTAGATTTTTATTTTTGTACATGTTTCACAAAAATATTCCTCTGAATTTGCCAGTCCCCTAATCTTTTGTCTCTGCTTCTCATTACTTTCACGTTTTTCACTGTGTCTTACATATGCAGGCAGCCTTTGGTGTTTTTAATTAAAGCCAAGAGAGCTTGCGCTCTTTGCTTGCGTCTCCGCTCATCTCCGTCAACTTCTTTGTATCCTCGTCCTCTTTGTCATCCTCTTACATACGACCTTTTTGTTGTTAATGTTCTTGCCGTACTTTAATCTACTACCTTTGAACGTTAGAAGCTTTCAGCTCGCGAATCTCTCATTCCATTCGCCTATTTTTGGTAGGCTTATGTTCGCTTCGAGATATTTTCTATAATGCTTGTCTTTCCTGTCGGTAAGCGTTGCTGTTTGCGCTTAAAATTCTCATTCTCACGTTAAAATTTCAAAGCAAATCGATCCACAACCCATTTCTTTCTCTTGTCCCAATGCTTATTTTCTACATCGATATTTTCAGCGATATTCTTTCCGCTTTACTCTCGTACTAAAATGCTCATACCTTTCGATAATTTTTTAAAGTACTTGACACTTTGCGGTGAAGTTTTCTTAGGAACATCCTTCAAATCGGTGTTCATTTCCAATTATTATCCAAAGATCTTCCCACGAAGTGAGCTGTGAACGATCAACAAATTTTCATCCTGCTTTCACATACTTCACGTTACCGATGGACGACTTTATTTTCAGTAATTATCGCCTCATAGGTTTTTTTACATGCCTGAAAATATATTATAACTCAGCGTTTTTATCTTTCCTGGAATAGCTCAAAACGTTCACAATTCCACACCTTCTGTTCGCTCATCCACAGGCCTCCTTTATGTTTCCTCCACGGACCTTTTTATTACCGCTCGGTCTCGTGACGTTTTTTTACATCCCCACCTAGGTAACATTTCACGCATTTTTAAGGGATATACAATTTCGAATTTTTTCAGTTCCTTTCATTTGAGTGTCCCTTGGTTGGCATGGTGGCGTAACTCCGTCCCGCAATTCGTTGACCGCCGCCCGCCCGGCGCCGTTAATCAGATGACGCGCCGCTAACTCACGACTGCCAGGCAGCGGTGGCAGCGCACCAACAAATAGGCTGGAGCTGAATTATGATCCCCTCTGGAGCAAGGTTCTTCTCTTCAAATGGATTCTCCTGACCACGACTTTACAATCGTGTTCCACTAAAAAAATTTTAAAGAAAACTTCTCGTTTTCTGTGGCATAAAAAATAGGATTTGGACTAAATTTGTTCGCTTAAAAAGAAAGAAAAGGTGACATAATTTCCATAGCGGTATGTTTTCATTCAGATTATCTGCGCTCAAATATTCGTTTCATTTGTTCATCTAACAGTTTTGATATTTTACATATAGGTGTTTAATGCGAATGGTGCGGACTGCAATCATATTTGAACTAAAATCCGAGAAAAGAATTTAGATTTCTTTAAATTTTCTCCTAAAACAGATGAGAAAATGAAATCATAAATGAAAACAACACAAGTGAAAAAACTTTAAGAGACGGGTGGAACAGATTGGATTAGAATAAAATGAATGGAATAAAAACCCACGGACGAATATAGAATTTGCTCATGATAGAATGAATTAGAGTTGAATAAATTTGAATAGAATGAAGCACAACAGAGCACAATGAAACATAGAGCCCAGCACACAGCACAGAATACAGAATTGAGCACAGAGCACTGAGCAACCTCAGACAGCACGGAGTAGTACAACGAGCTGAACAGAATGGAATAAAGTACGGCGACGGGAAAGTGTTGCACGGTACATTATTTGGTATCTTTGTAACTCGCACGCCGTCTGCCACTGATATAGAAGTACAGGGCGATTCTTAAACATGGTGTTTAAAAGAATATTTACTCACTTATATGATAAATTATGGAAAAGATTTTAAAAACAAAGTATTTATGAAATCCTGAAAAATACAATTTTAATTGGATATGTTTGTAACCAAGACACACAGTCAGTCATTAAATTTCCATTCAAATCAAAAAGAGCCTACGATTTTAGCGCAACCACAAAAATTACTAGCTAGACAAAAGAACAACTCTTCGTAACAACTGCCTACTCCAACCAAGGAAGGAGCATAATAAAAACACAGCCTTAAAGGACGAGTTTACCGTGAAAAAACAATAAATTTACGCCAGCTCAAGGCATCCATCTAGTAAGAAATCCAGCGAATTGGATCTGATCTCACCAGCGCCGTAATGATCAACCTGCGTTTTCGTGCTGATTTTGTCTGCATTCAGGGGGTAACGAAGAATATTGTAATAAAAAACAATCAGAATAAAACTAGTATTTTTCAGGACTTCATAAATACTTTGGTTTTTAAATTCATTTATTAATATAGGAGTTATCATATATTCCTCTATTTAAAAATCACCCTATAGAGTAGGAGTGGTACGACAGCAAAAAAACTGGTAGCATTGCCACGTAATGAGTCTGGCGACGGCTATTGAGTCATGCACAGCTGCTTATATGGTAACCAATGCTAAAGAACGCTGTAGGTTTAGTGTGAGTCACTTGCATTCTATGAAATCAAAGTTCTGACTTGGGAGGCGATTCTCTGGTGATTAATTTTAGATGAATTCTCTACAGACTTAAAGTAGAATTGAAGAAGTGATCAAATCAAAATTAATGAAGGTCAGAAAAGGGTCAGATAAACGACTCAATGAATTTAAATTTATGTAAAACTCTTTCTTTTACGTACTGTAATTGTTCCTCTTTACATTTGAGAAAAATCAGCTTGCAGCTTACTCTTTGATGAACTACGCAGACCTAAGTAATGAGCCACGTTCAGTTGTAGAGCTGAAAAGCCGTAAAATGGTAGTCTAATATTTTCTTCTACTTGAACAGTTTTACCAGATTTGAAATTGTTGTCGCTACATCCATTGTGCGCTTAACTAGGGCTTCGTTCTAGATTTAATGATTACTAGAGCACACGGCCGGTCAAAAAATGATAGGATTAGATATCGGACCAACAGAGCTTTAACGTGGCTTTCCCATGATTTCCCATGCTTTAATAAATGAAATAGATTGATTTCTGGGGAAATGAAACAGATTGATTTCCTCCTTCCCATGTTATTCTATGGCTTTCCTATACTTTCCCAAGTCTAGTGTACACGACCCATCAAAAATAACAGGACTCATTATTTTCCTAAAAATTATATTTCAGATGTGGATTGAAAAAATATATATCCAATCCAACAGAACCGACGATTAAAATATTCTTAATCTTGTGCACTGGTGAAACTCCTATCAAAAATAGTCATTAAGCTTCCTTGACACCGTGACAGAGCGACAGACCAACAGCTTCAACATGGCTTTCCCATGATTTCCCATTTTTTCTATGGCTTCCTATATTTCCTAACTCTCAACTTCTGGCATTGTATACAACCTAACCTGACATTTCATGTGATATTCATTCCGACTCCGATATTGATTAATACACCAAAAATTGTGGAGTTGATGATGCCTGTATCACAGATACGCTTTTCATACACTCTCTGCTGGTGGGTGTGACGGACGGACAGACGGACGGACAGACAGACGGACGCGGCTCTTATAATAGTACTAGAGTAAACAGCCCGTCAAAAATGACGCTATTCAATATTTTCAATAATTTTTCCAGATGTGAATGTCGAAAAAAGATATCCATCCTATGAAAACTCTCTATTAAAATATTCTTGTACTTGTGCAATGGTGAAACTCGTATCACGGATAAGGTCATTAAGCATCCTTATGAGCGTCACAGACACACGGAAGAAGCTCTTCTTTTGCGTCCTCTGTCAAGTCTTCTTCTTATTTCCTGAAGCATTTCCATTCTATTTAGTTTGAAAATTTGCACACATTTAAGATAAACTTAAATTTCTGAATGTTTCTAACCTTTGCGGTTAGAAACATTCAGTAGGTGAATAAAAAAACCTTTAGTACTCAAGCCTTTGGTATTGAAATGGAATCAGTATCAATTAGACCAAATAAATATACATCCTTTGTTTGTTAAGGAGCGGACACCAAACAAATATATAAATAAACACACCACGGAAATTATAAAGTTAGATATATAGTACGGCCTTCTGCCCCGTATCAAAATTGAAACATTAATGAAAAGAAGGCAATAATTTCACGCTACATTCTGCTTTGTCGGCCAACCTCGAAAAATTCCCGTCGAGCGACTCATATTTCCCTATTGATGGCATTATAATTACAGCAGTTTTCATGTAATAGCGACGGCAAGTGCTAAAAATTTTGATGTACTTCTCTGGTTTCTAAGCACATCATTACACGTGGAATTAACTTCACAGAGTACGTTAATTTCAGAGCCAACTACTCGTTATCACAGAGCGTAGATTGTTTTGCGTGCAAAGCATCACTTTTTAGAGATACTGTCCCATGCCTTGACTAACAAAGTAATGTGAAGATCTTCAACTATGTCACAAGATATAAGCTTTTCTTAGAACTTTATGGATGCGTTTAGATAGCTGACTCTGCTCGAACTGCACAGCCGCTGGCTGAGTGTGTACAGTTGAACCTCCACTCACTCTACGTAAAGCGCGCGGTGGGCCATCTGGCATCAGCATTAGGGGTCTCATTTCAATTAATTGGACTCAATCAGCGTAACGACGGCAGCGCCATCTAGCGGTGGCGGTCACCGTAACGAGCCTTCGAATCAATAAAAAGGAAAAAATATGGAGTTCGAGCATGGGTGAACGCACCGCTGCAATGACTGCAGCGCGGACGTGCACAGATGAGCGATGACAGTTGAAAAGGACAGGAGCATTTTTTCGGAGCACTGTGGAGGCAGGCATAATGAAGTTAGTAGGGTAAAATAATCAAATGGACACTCGGAATTTGAATTCATCCAACAAGATTTTAAATTGCACACCGGGAATTTCAAGGGAAAGTTAATTTACGCGTATGGTCGAGCTGCATGCGTTTTCAGGGGGATTTTTACTGGTATTCGAAATGCCTATCCACTTTAATGTAAGATGCGCTCGTAATTCAATCAAAATCTCTCTGTAAAATGTAAATGTAATGTGCTCGTAATTCAATGAAAATATCCTTTCCATGGGGAAAATATACACATTTTCTTTCATTCGTAGGAAATTTATCTTCTTTTCAATGTTGCCAAAAGCCCTGCTAATAGAGGCTTCACTACCAGCAAGCTGCGTAAGCACCTCATGCTCACTGAAGCCCTTTAACTTAGAGCCACAGTGGCCATGTCAGGGGAATTAGGTCGCTCAGGTTAATTAAATGCATGAAATTAATTACAGGTAATCTCTGTTCAGATCTCTGTTGGCGTGCCACATGACCGGGCATGGCAATGCTGCAGCAACAAGGTTGAAATTACAAATATCTTCAAAAGGACTACATTAGCAGATGAATTTTTCTGAGTAGAACTCAATACGGACTACAAGAACACATGCTATTATTCACATCTAAATTTGACTAACTGCGCCTGTTCGCCAAATTCGAAGCAGTAGAGAGAAGATGAGTAATGAATCGCCAGCACGTAATTCCACGTTGTCGAATTGAAGACGAATCCACCACTCACAAGTGTTGCCCTCATTATTTGCGAAGTACTATATCAGTAGTACAAAAGTTTTAAATTACGAGGGCTCGTGTTCCAGCGAGCTAAAACTTCAACGGTTAACTACCACGGCAGTCGCAATGTTCCCTGATCCTCTACGACGACCGCCCTTACTGACATGTGGTGCTGCAGCTCTGCTCTTCCTCCCCGTCAGTGATCTGACTAGACTTGCACTTACGGCTGTGCACACTCGAGATGGAGGGAGAAAATAATGGCGAAAAGAAAGCTTTATTTGAAGAAACTAACAATCCTTAACTTTATAAGATCATACATGATTTTTTTTTCAACATCATAAAAATGTAGAAAAGCGGCAAAATGTAGTGTGAGAAGCCGATTTTGCGAATCCTGCGTATTATGAGCTCTTGGGACTTATACAACATGAAAGTCATGTACTGACGCACAAGCTTTACATCAAGGTCGTATAAAATGTATGTGTGTGTGACTGAACACCACTCGTATTTGTACAACTCGTAGGGCAAACTGAACGGGCTGCTCGCAATACGCATGCAGCTCTCACACCCTGCTTGTTGCTCGCTGCAGATGACCGTCATCGCTCCAGTTCCGCACGCACTACTTCGTTAGAGACTCTAACTTCTGCCTAACTTAACTTTTCATGCTCCTTCGCATTCTATATTATGTCCTAAACGCTTCGCCTGAATTTAATGATGTCTCTTTACTTTGGTTCTTTCTTCTTTGTCTTCAGCAACTCTGCTGCTCTATGACCTATTTTTCGACATGCTAGGATTTTTGCGACGAGAAATCATTCTCGACTACTAGGCCTTCGCAATGATGCTTCACTTATTGTCGCACAATTGATCGATAACTCGTTAATGAAAAGCATTCGCTTTTAACCTACTTAAAAATTGTAATTTTTTTGTCTAGTTGCATTAAAATAGCATCTGTAGTATGCTGTGTCAAAAAATTGATGAATCCAATTTTTTCCAATAACCAAACCTAATATTATTTTGAAAGTTTTGTTTCGTAGAATTTACATACATCAATTCACCGTTGAATGATGTTATTGTGCTTTTTTTTTGTCCATGAGCAAGCAAGAATATTTTAATGCTTAAGCCATTATGAACAGCCTGGTCTGAGAGCTTGAATCACAACATTCGTCAATCGGAAGTTACACACAGAGAATTCAAGCCTATCTTTATTTTGTACTTAGATTTGTTAACTTGTGTCGCTCTGATATTCAGAGATATAACTAGGACAAAGGGTACACTGTGTACAGTCAAAAATCAACCGATAGCAGGTTATGCATCATTTTAACTGGACCAAGCTTTGACAAAAAAAACGATTATCCGAGACACTATGGCCTTAGTTGTTAGCATAATTGACACAGTGAAGTACTAAAAGTGATAAGAAATTTTCAAAAAATCATTCAATAGAAGTTTCTGAAGAAACTACATCGGGAAACTCACATAATTAGCAAAAAATACATTCACACTAATCACTGAGCATCGCATCGGAAATATAAATATTTTTTAACTAGAAAAATTAACGAAAAATGTATGATAAACATAGAGAAAAATGTGTTTGGAAACCATACAGAATAATTAAGAAATTTTTGCAACTTAAAACAGCTAAGTATACCATGAACTTTTGGAAAAGCCGAGATGGCAAGTGTTACAAAGACATCGGGGGATTTTAGGTCAAAGGCTTAGATTCGAAGTCTTTCTCATGGCACTACAAGATACTGAAGCAAAGGGAGTTTTCAAAAATGTAAAATTTCGCATTATTTTTAATGATCAATCGGAATATTCTTATCAAAGTTAATCGTCTTTTTAAGCTGTGTAGGTTAAGTTCTGAAGAATTAGAAAATAATGCAGATCTCAGAAAGAAATCCATGATCTGGTGTGTGAAATTCTTATAAATCCGAAATACATCAAAAAGAAGTTTACAGAGCACATTATGTAAGATTAAAGCCAATATGTTGGTGAGACGAATTCACAAACTGTGAAGTGCCACTGGAACACAAGATTGTAAGTGAACAATAAGTGATTCACTTCAGCGCAAAGAACTCAAATCAAGATCTCCTCGCAAGACCCCATTACCTAACGAATGTCGTTTAAAACCAAGCCCCTTGTTTGCAAAAGCATGTTTGGAGCACAAAGATTATTTTTAAAGAAATTTTACGGTCTAATGAACGCATGGTAGAGCTTTATGGTCATAATGATATCACTCATGTTTGAAGAAAAGATGGAACACCCAACATCCTTGTGAACACCATAACTACTCTGAAGCATAGCAAGGAGAGAACAATGGTATGAAGTTGCTTTATATTTAATGGTACAGGGCAATTGAAAAAAATTGAAGGACTTCGGATAGATCTGAATGTTATTAGATTATGTAGGATAATTCTAATAATTTGGTGAGGAAATGGATTTGGAAACTTGAAAGTAAACGGTTGTTTCATCGAACGATATTTTTAAACATACGCAAAATGACTCATGAATGATTCTAAGACAACAATTCAAGGGACTAAAATGGCTTAGTCGATCACTAGATTTAAATCCGCAAGAAATTTTGTGGAGAAAACTCAAGAGTCAGACCCACGCAAGACGACCGACTAACCTCGATAAATTGAAGGAATTTGCCTGAGAAGAACAGGCTAAAATTTCACTCAAATCTAGACAGAATTCAGTAAAAGCGCACGAGAACAGCCTCAGACCGACAATTTCAACTAGAGGTGCTGCAGCTAGATATAGAACTGATTTTTTCAGGTATCCAAAGGTTTTTTTCGTTTCAAATTTTCGTTTAATTACAAGTAAATTTTATATCTACAACAAATGTTCAAGTTTTGTTTCGTAGTTATGTTTGTTGATGTTAATTTGTACGCTTTGTGTAGCATCTGTAGTTAGGTGTCACCAATAAATGCTTAAAAATAAATTTCTTTCTGTCCAAAAGCTTGTTTCACATCTCTGTCACTACACACTACGAATAAATATCTCATACGCCACTTCTACAGCACATAATTCACTTTTTTCATGGAATGACTTCCCTAGTGATGTGAGGAAAACTACACGGGTGCACTATATTTGTTGTATTTATTACTGAAGCGCAAGCGATGTCTTGGAGGCTGTGCTGTGCGATCGCACCAACGTAATCAGCAACGCTCCAAGACGTCGCAGCTGCACAGTTCCCCTCCCCATCGGACTTCGTCAAAATCACCATCGATTTACTGACGTTCGCAATAGTCGAATAAATCGAGTTACGATGAGTGATCATGAAATTATTTCGATTAGCTTCTTACGCCCAAGAACAATCTACGGTATTCTCATCGCTCTTCCGGATCATAAAACTGTTGCTTTAGCATTTTTTGTTGTGCTCTCATTCTAAAGAATCAGGATGTGTTATGTTAGAGGCAAAAATTAGAAATATAAACCTACCAGCAAAATAAAAAATACACAAGATATATCAGCTAAAAACTATTTCACGATGCTTCTATTTTTCCATATTGGCCTCCTACCTCCCTTTTACGTTAATCGTGGAGCACAAGAGAAGCACTGGAATTTCCAAGCCCAAGACCATAATTTCTTTCTTTTTAGTTCTAATTCGAAGCCGCAACTCGGCCATCTGGAGTATCAGGAGCGTGGGCCTGCCAAGCTAAATGCCTGGTAATCCAGTTGGCAATCCCTGGATCCCGAGCGTCAGGGGATTGTGATCTATCGGGAGACGAGGGGGCTCTGCGCTCCCTAAAACCGCACACACAAGTCCTCCGCAGTCGCTTCGAGAAAATTCAACTCTTTGCTGGCCAACCTAAGCAGGATTTTACAACGATTTGCCATATCCAAGCGGTACAGCTGGACGCGGAAGTTCTTCTCTTGGCGAACTTGGCTACGATTTGCGTTTTTCATGCCAAAATCGACCTTTTTGAAATGGAAATTTCAGACAAGGGTTAACAGATGTTCATTGCTATGAACAACTTGAGGATTTTAAAAAAGCATGAACTTGAGGATTTCGACGAAACAAAGTAGCACAGCGTAAGCCATGTCCACTCAAAAGAATGTACAATGTCAGTTGCACAAATTGTTCAAAAATCTGCCGCTAGCAAGGCACTGGGACGGCAAACATCGTTGCGTGCTCGCGGCAGAGCAGCCACACTGCGTGCAGATAATTGCAGTCTGTGCCAGAGCCAGTGAGTGCGCTGTTGTTCATGCAGTTGGAGAACTCGATACTGATGAGTGGTGGTAGCAGCACTGTAATTACCTATTTTCCCTTTAAGAACTCAAGATTTAGTGTTGCTGTTTAAACACCACAGAAAGCCGTTCATTGCGCTAATTTAAGAGTTCACTGCGCATTGGTTGTGCTAGCTGGAAAACTAGTGTGCTTTTTCATTACCGATCTTTGCGTTGAAATTGTCTCGAAATTGACTGATTTTATTACGACTAAATATATTAAAACTTTCTCTAAAGAATCACGAGACTGTCGTCAACAGCTCTAGAGAATTACATAAACAAAGCAAAACGTTACAGGCGTTATCTCAGATGTCAAGACAAGAATCTTCTTCATTAACACCTAAATAAACATAACGAGTTGTTGATCCGCGTTTCAAAACTAGCCATTACTTCTGATTTCGCCTCATACATCGATAAACATTTCGGAATTGTTTTCATTGAAACAAATGACTCTTGCTAAAACTCACAATACATAATGAAATATATCTTAAAGACTGGGTTAAAATTTAGATATAGGACAGTTCAGATGACCGCTTTTTTTTGAGCGCCGACTCACAGTTGACTGCTGATCTTAGTGTAATTTTGATCTTTGTTAGCCTGTGGTGCAGTACTGTACCGAAAACAACCAAGGCCTTTCTAGGAGTGATTTGTGTTTAAACTGTGGTCATGGTTTTAAATAGCATAAATGAGATTCCCACAACATTGAATGTGAAATGAACATAAGGGTTCAAGGATTTTTTTGTGAAGGAACTGGGAGAAAAATTTGGACATTAATGAAGCGTAAATTAAAAAACCCTTTGTTTTCTACGAGAGAGATGCGTTATAATAGGTACAACGATGTAAAGTTAGTTTTTTGCACTCATTAATCTCCCTCAGAATTGTCCTCACTCTGTCGAGAAACACTGTTGGACGAGTTACATCTGTAGACTTTAGGAATACAGCTTCGTGCCTGGATTTAGCATCGTCGGATCTCGACTGCATTTCTCACAAGACAGCAATGTGCACTGCATCCGAAGAGACCTATCCCATTTCATCACAGGAACAAAATGAAACATCTTGAGAAGAGAGTTCAAGTGCAAGTATTACGAAATCGAGTCCGTTAACCATGTAACCATGCAGCTGATATTTATTAGGGTATAATCACAAAACTTTCTTTAATGAATTTTTCTGCATTCCCGGTTTTAAATTATCTGAATGACTGAGCAGAGTCGCTCACGAGTGTGATCAGTGTCCTCTGTGTTTCCATGCCTGCTCACAGAGATGGTGGCATCACGCTGGTGGTCCGAGAACTCGCTCCATTTGTTGATGAATTGAAGGGGAAAAATTAAGTTATCTCCAATCTAGCGTTGATTTTCCATGGAATGGAGCTAACCAGGCTTGTAAAATTTTTGGAGCTGTGCAGTGATGTTCGTTATGTTGAATAGTTGTACAAAAAATTAAAGTTCTCATAATTAGTTTCGATACGACCGAAAATAAAAGTAAAGTCTAGCTTGCTTGAGCCAGTGCCATTAGAAACAATTTAAACAAAGAAAATATTGTACTCATGCATTTTCTCGCAATATCAACGCTGTTGGGGTCTCAATTTCATCGCTGTAGCAATAAGTTACATAGAGAAGCCTACTTGACAAAATTTTACTTTTCATGTTGATCCTACATAAGAAGGAAAAAATAGTCAAAAATTGTTTCGTTACCACAAAAGTCGAGCACGGTTTAGCAAAAAACTGAAAAACGCTCAAAATAGAATATTTTAACTCTGAAAACTACATTAGTTACAATTTCTTTCTTCCAAGCGTTGCACAGCTCCACAGGACAACTGAGAATCTCTCAATTAATCGCAAAAGAATAAATATAAAATTCATAATGTATGAGTCTGGAAAGTATATACTCGTATTAGGGATCTAAATACTTTTTCACCAATTATGTAGTTTTTGATCACACACATACAATATCACAGAGTTCTAGGGGGAATTCTTCAGAGAAGCGTATTTATTGCCATTGGATTCTATTCAAAACGACTGCCATCCTCGGACCACTAGGGTGATGTCGTTGCAATGTTGTCATGTCTAGGAGCAGGCCTGGAGATACAGGAAGCATTCGTGTAACCATTGCCAATGCCAATGCCTCTAAGACCGATAAAGGCGGCATTGATGTGACTCTCCTGCAAGTTTGCACGACTGTACAGGACATCACTCATTCATTAACTGTTCAGCATTGACAACCAGAATACATTGCCTGCGCTTGACCAGTACGGTAGATCTGAATACAAGTTAAGTTCACTTCCTTCAGTGTCACTGGTGCAACGATCTACGTTATTCATTTAGCTCGCTCTAGTTACATGCTCTCACTGTTAACTCCCCAAGTATTTTAAAACTACATTCAACTTTGACGCTAGTTTTCGAAATAAAAATAATTCATTCAGAGTAACAAATAATTTAGAATTCCTCCATAATCATTTACGACGTATTGCCACCCGTGAACATCTGTGTCACACCCCGATTTGATTTAAACGGCGGAAGTGACTACTCCTGATAAATACCTCTGGATAAACAGCGTCTGGAAAAATTAATGAAATCTTTTTCTTGTGTTGAGTTACTCATTTAGCAGGAGAAAATGAAAGCAGTTCCTATTACGATAGCAGCCAGTAAACTTGAAACAAAATTTTCGTCTAGTGGCTCAAAACACGGCGAAGGATTTTTCATAACTCGACCGACCTCGTTCATTTATCAAAGATAAACTGCTGTTACTTATGTACAAAATAGTTCGCACAATTATCACACATTTTTCAGCGAACCACGTTGCTAGCATAGAATGACAACAATTTATAAAGGGGCAGTTTTATGCACCCTCGTATTGCTCTCTTAAGAACACCTTCTCGTTCCCACGCGCAAGTTTTAATAATGGATGTAGCGGGAGATTTACGGCGGTTCTTCGATGTATTGTTGTGCCGACATAACGTCATGCGAGATTCAGAGGGCCCATTCAGCTCATGGTCGTCAGTGCTTCGTATTGGTCCAGGCCTGGAGCTGGCGAGACACGCTATCTGATCGATTTTGGGATTTCGATGGCATTTTCAGCCGAATTTTTTTCTGTTATGAACATGTGGTGATGGCAATGGCTGAGGTGGTTGCGAGGTTAGCGTTGACGTTCGTGTTCAGCAGCACCGGGAGCTCCCCTCGCAGCCTTTTATAGTTTGCAGCTAAGGGATTTGAGGGAAGCTCAAGATCTCTTCGTCTTGTGCTCAATGGTTGGAATTGTCCGAGGGTGAGACGCCATTGTATTGTTTGGTCGATTCCTGAGATAAAGAGATCTTGGCGAGATGATAGGCTTCGACGCTTCTCTGTATCTATTTAGGTAAACAGCGCAGTCGGCGAGGGGCGCAGGCGCAGCAATTGTGTTCGGGCTCTGCGACTGTACAAAACTATCGCACAAAAATGTGTTCTTAAGAAATGCATCTCTTTTTATGGTCTTGCAGCAGAGGGAGAGCTGCGTTCAGCGCATGTAGCTGGGGTCCCGTTTCTCTCCTGAACACCGCAATAATCATCGACTTTCCCCTAAACCGATCGAGTATGCTTGCAAGTTATTGTTTCTCGATCACTCGAGTTTGCTGGTAGAACTGAGCACGGCCAACACAGTACGCCGCCAAATTTGTTGTCCGCCAAAATCACAGAAAGTAGTTGTATCACCGCATTCATGCACCGATGTCATCAAGCATGGTGAACATTTCGATAGATTTCCTTGACTTGCTGCTCAATTCCGCCAATGGAAACTCAATCTCATTGATTACCGCACTGTTGCACACTAATTTATTTGAATAAGCAGCGAAAATTTATTGCGGCTTACCATGACTGCCAGAAATCAAAATAGGCTCACAAGTTTCGCAAATTTAGATAATCTGAATACCATGCAAGCTCTGTTGAAGTAACGTATCTCCTATTTTCAAACTAATTTTGAACGTTCAGTGCATTTTTGAAAATAGCAATACAATTACTGTATAATTAAGATGAACAATTCATTGATTAAGGCATCAAAAATAAAACAAGCAGGAGAAAACAGTGCTTCGAAGACAAAATTTTCAATTGAATTTCGAATCAATAGGAATGGATAGGAGAGCAAAAGTTTTTCTGATTCAAACTCGAACGGGGCACCTGCTGCCATCGTGCCTTAGAAAACAGAATAAAAAAGTTCTTGGTATTCAATTCTTTGCCTTGGAATGATGGCCGAACTTTGCAAGGAGGATGACACTTTTTTCGGAAGAGTTTTGCAAGAATTCACTCGTGGGAGAAAAGAGAATTCCATTACAATGCTGTGGGAGGGAAAATTTATTTCTTCGTATTAAGAACACGGAAAAACTGTACTGCTAAAACTCAGTTTGACTTGTAAGCTTATAAATCTTGAAATTCTCCACATTTTGAAAACATAAAGCTGGTTTCTAAATCACAAGTAATTGAACAATTTTATTCATTTCTTAAACATGTCGTTCAATACCAAGCTTTTACATTCTGTGTTATTTTCCATTTTTTCTTCGACCATTCTGTATGAAAGCGTATAAAATCATAGCCTGAATCCGAGTGTTTTTTATTGATGGTGGCCCATGTCTGATGTGAGCTATATTTGAGTAGGCAACAAGAGAGCATTCGACGCTAATACTTGTGAAAAATGATCATTTCTCATGACAGAAGACAGCACTGATTTACCTTGGCTTATATCCACACACTTCCCTTCGTTTCAACTCCAATTTCAACTTCAGTCTCTTTTCTTCTTGATAAATAGGTAAAAGGCTAAGTGATATTAAGCTTATGCTCACATTCTTTACTCTCAATCACTCCCACGTTGATCCAAGGTCACTACGATTTAATGAGACCCTGGGATTTGCTTTGGCTTCCGAGTTTTCATGAAGTCGACCTGTTCGAAACAGTCCTTGTAGTTTTACGAAAAGAATTGAAAAATATAATGAAGCGGAGCAATCATGAAGTTTACGTTAGCAGAATTTCTGCCATTTTGAGCCTTAATTAAAAAAGAAAATTTATACTATACACTAATATGTCTTCTGTGGTCTTCAGAGGCCATGAAATATAGGTAAACACATTTGGTTAAATGTCATATAAACACTTGTGGTTTGATGTAATTTTTGCATGTACTCAAGCTTAATTTGTTTAAGAAATGATAATGTTGACAGCGCAGGAATGAGAAAACAGCGGAAAACAGGGCAAATATCAAAGAACTCATGCAAAATATTTTTAATTTCGTTTTAACCAGCAGTTTCTAGACCAATGGCAAAACAAATGTTTTATCGTAACTACTTATGGCACGATAGAAGTACGTAGAAGAAGCAGTAAGTAAAGTCTGTGAGAATTATAATCAAGCAAGTGCCAAACTGGGGAAGCAGATTGATTTATATCTGAAATTAGAATTCCCAGGGGGAGTGTGAGGTCCCTAGCTGAGAGTTAGGTAGTCATTCATCTTGTCGAAATATAAAATATTTTTGTTTTGTTACGGACGATTTTTTTCGGTTTACTGATGTTCTATTTTACAGCACCTACTATTTTCTACTATAACTTTTATATTGTTTCATAAACTTCCTTCTCAACTCACAGTTCTTACGAGCAAGGAATCTTGCGTGGAAACACACCATTACATTGATTCTTCATTCCCTTAATTCCGTACTAAATAGTGCCTTCATTTTACTTCTCTTTGAAACACCTTTGTTGTGTTTAGAGGCTAAAACTAACTTACAATATAACCTCATGGATCTACCACTCGCTAATTCTGATGACCTGGTGACGATTTTTCAATCTTTGCAGAGAGCGCCGCATAACGCCTGGGGGATGAATTTTCCATTCATCAAAGAGAGGGTTTCAGAATCAAAAAAGTTTTTCCGTTCTTTAAATTTTCCGTTCTTTAAAGTAAACAATTACAGTAATTTCCGCTCAGTTTCTTACACTACTTGAGAGTATGAGAACTTTTACTTGGAAACAGACGCGTTTATAGTCGTTGCATGTGTATGTAAAAAACCTCGCTCTTTACTAAACATATAATAACTAGCACACCGATCGACTGGACTTAACCCATTACACTCGTGGTGGTTGAAGAACTTATCATCTTATAGTTTAAAAACATGATGAAAATAAGCATGCTTAATTTCATAAAGGAGTCATTTTGAGATATTTTAACATGGTGACAGTTCCCAGGTAACATATGAGTGCAGCAATTAATTTAATTATCTTCAACCAGTTCGCAACTTAGCATGTCAATACAATTACTCAGTGTCTGCTTTATTCTTCTTTCACGTAATTGAACTTTAGCTTCATTGACTGGACAGCGGATTGCACTCATACTGCATGAAAATGTTCCAACCACTTGGTTAGGAATTAATACGACTTGCTAATGGAGTTCAAACTTTACAGACTCTTGGTAATGAAGCCGTTTGAAAATTAATTTTACATCGTGTGAGTTTTTTTGTGAATTGATGTACCAGTTCGTTTTTCATCATATATGAAATTCTTTTTTTTTTCGTACGAAACTTGCCAAAAAAGCACGTTTTATAAGGCAACCGTGCGCGTAGAGTTGTCATTTTTCAGACAAAACTTGACCAAAAAACTTGCGCAGTAGGACGTTCGCGCAGTAGGACGGAGTGATTGCTCTGAGGGGCGAAAGGACAATTTGGCAACAATTTCGTCTGTCCAGGAAATCAAGGCCTTGTTAGATGCTTCCAATCAGGAGTTACTTTTTCTTACTAAAAATGTGGAATGATATGGTACCAACCAAACAAGGCTAAAATGTTAGTGTTTAGCAAACCTTTTAAGAAAAGTTTTATTGCATTGTCTTTCTCTTGCAGTAAAATTATAGAATAACAAAACGGATCTAATTACTTCCAACCAAATCCAAAATTCTTAAACTCCTTTGCTCTTATTCCTGTTATGGTGCGCCTGAGTCCTGCGACTCATTAAACTCACTCACTGAATAACGGGTCGAAATTCTAGTAGTAAAGGTATTGTTTGCGCACGGTGTCACTCTTTAGGATCTAAGTTTCAATTTACTACAATGAAGTATATTTCTTTAATAATTTCTCAGCATCACGATATATTTGAAGTTCATTACGTGTTAAAATTCTCAGCAAATTGCTTATCATTTTACTAAATCACACTATAGTATCACACTATAATCACACTATAATCTAAATCTAATCTAAATCACACTAAATCACACTATGGTCAATAGGTAAAATGCAACGTTTCAATGCCACTGGCATCATCATCAGGCTGAAAAGACGAAAAGAAAACTGGTCACTCTATAGAAATGATACAATCATACAGGGAAAAAACACAGACCATTAATAAAGTTAATACCAAAACACACATGGATGTAAAATACCAAGACTAACTATTCTCAACACATGTTCACTTGGCCGAAGAATAAAGCGAAATGGTGGACTGCAACGATTGATAAACATACGATAAGTATATTATGATAAACATACGATAAGCTCAACAAATCAAGCAATAGGCGGAAATGGATTTGAGAGGCCCGTATGTGTGTATTAATTATAATTGGTGCACTTAAAATGATTGCTGTAAATTCAGTCCAATTGCAGATGAAAGTAGTGAAAAGCATAAGTTGGTGCCCTAATTAATTAATTTGTCAGAGTTCAAAGAAGACAATTCGTAATCAATTTCGCATTGAAGATAGAAAAGTGTCCTTCATGTTGAGAGACACACATGAGGAGGCTCACTCGGTAGGTACAGGTAATTCACAATGCAGAAAGTGCATTGGAGAAATGCGGTTCAATAATTCGCTTCAGAACAAAGCGTAATTTGCAGACACCTAAATTACTGACGCCAAATGACCTCGGAAGGCAAGCGGGGCCAATTAAGCCGCTCATGCGCGCGTTTCATCAACTGGAACCTATGACTGCATCCTCGGCGCGGTGTGCTGAAGTGAACCGTGGGTTCGTCCCCAGCAGCTGCGGTCATTTCTGCTCCTCATTTGCGTGAGCTTTATGTGCTTCTCCGAATAAACTCAATGCATCTGATAACCATGCATGCCTTGTTGAATTCTAAATGAGTTCGTTACGCTTTCCGATAAATCAAGTTTACAGAAATTTGTCACTTAATTTAAGTAATTTGTCACACAAATATACATCGTTCTTAATTTTCAGCATGAAGTGATTACGCATATGAGATGCTTACATTTACGCATTCTGATACAAATATGCGGGGAATATCATTTAAAGTGCGAGGTACGTCGAGCAAATAAACTATTGAAAAATTCCCACAATCTTTCACGACAAATTCTGTACTGCGTCCAATAACGGCGATAGCTTGTCACAAGTGCCTACAGTCTTAGTGTTTTACGAATTCCTTTAACTAGTTAACAAAGACATTAAATAAGACATGACTACATGGCATCCACGCCTAGTTACTCGCAGCATGACCCTCCAATCACTCGACACACGCATTCATGTGTATCGTTGAACCACAGAGGCGGTCCAATTATATGAGAGAAGCCGAGCAAGCTGCACGGGACACATGGCTCACCGAGTCGCGGGTAGACAGCAATTCATGATTTGATTTGCCCTGCGGAGGCAAGCGGTCGCTCGCAGGAGACGTGACCTGAGACGCAGAGTGGAGCGACAACAGCACTTGACGCCGTCGCTTCTCAATCAATTAACTGCTCCGAGGCTGTGTCAACACGCTGAGCAGCGCCAAAATTGAGAGGAGTGCGAGTACTTCCTTATGATGGCCCCTGGGAAAATTTGCCATCGCCTTACTGACAATAATGGCGAACAGCGGGCTCAACTTTGGCACAAATACGCGAGCATTTGAAGAAAGTGTGAGCGAGTGAGGTGGTGTTGATTGTAAAGTGAAGTACTGCAATATGCATGCGCGAGTTGAGTAGTTCAGGTACTCGGTATATCCCGTGCTTGGTACTCTGTCCCTTCTGAGCACATAAGGAGGTTAGGTCTTCTGTCTTTGGAGGGCGTGGCTGCGCACCTCAAATTCGAATATATTTGTGCACAATACGGCGAGTCAAACACACCAGGATCAATATATTCAGAATAAGACAATGCTCGGAAAGTCTTTCTACTGTCAACTATGCCAAACCAAAAATGTACGGAATCGTACCTACGCACTGCAATTAAATATTCCCACTTGAAGTAAAAGCGGTGGAGTATAACGAAAGACGCGCACAGAAGCTTTAACGTACATTTTTTAATCAAGCATAAACAAAAGTGCGAGATCATCAAACTAAACGCATGAAAATCCGTCAATGTAATTGCTTCCGTGATATTACATAAAGTTTTCACAGCGCTCTCCCTGGAAAAGTTGGAAGATTAGATTAGGTTTCACCAGCGTTGAGTCAAATACTAGTGCATGAACTGAAGCAACGTAGAAGGCTGACATGATGCAGAAAATGATGCAAATTACAAAACAAGGTGAAGTAAAGATTGCGATAAATCAACTCTGAATGCCAGATCTGCGGCTGATAAAGGAGCAATGGACGATGAATGAAGTAATCTGAAAATTGATGTTTCTTAGAACGTGAACGAGTGATATATCTTTTACAATTGTAGGTCGAGAGAAGATTTATTATATCGTTTTGGTCATGCACCAATGATACCAGTCAATTGCCGGTAAATTCTGGGAAGTGGAGACAGTTTTTTGATATCATGGAATAGCATAAGCAAAGCAAATGAAATCGATTGAGCAGTTATTTTACGATACAAAAGTACATTCTCTGATTTTCAATCAAAAAAGCTAATGGTCAGTTTTTGAGCTTTACGCGAAATTCTTGACAAAAGCGATAACTCTGATATAAGAGGAAGTGCATTTGCAATTATAGTTCTAATGTGAGGACTTGGGATTGGCAACACTTTTTCAAATATAACGCAAGAACTGCAAAAGCGATTTTCTCACCGCAAAAACAATACGAGTATTATTGAAGTAAAAAGAGGCAGTGTTTGCATTAAAATTAAAACTGTGGAATTTTTAGGTGTTTAGTTTACATATCTATGCTATGGTTACGATACAACTGCGAGACATCTGCTCAAAATTGTCTCAGGTTTTCAAGAGGCCGCGGATCATGAACATCTACGCTCGGTGCAGTGGCAGGAACGGCATGCAATTAGCCAAATTTAATGGTGGTTCACTCTCAAAGTAATTGACTGCGATTGAGCCGACGACCTTCCCACCAACACGATGAGTAATCAACTCAGATTCGATTACTTGCTGCTGGTGAATGAATAAAACTTGTCAGCCATCGGAACGCCTGGGAATGTGATTTGGATGTTTTCGCAGACCGATTGTATTTGAGTCTATATTTGCAGAATGTTAACTCATTAGGCGACTCACAGCAATAAACTATAAGATGCCAACGAGTGTCAAAATGATAGCTATAAAATCATAATGTTGTTAATGATATACAGTGAGACATTTTACTAATATTGCATGGAATTTTTTCATGCGCAAAGTTAGAAATTCATTCTTCAAAATTAGTATCAAAAGACCTAAGCGTGAGTCGCACAGGTGCTTGTTTATAAAGCAAAACCCAAATGGTAGTAAAATGATAAATCCTTTTGGTAGTTCAAAAGATTTGTTGGTAGGATGTGGAGAATTCTTCCCCCTACTAGAAAATTAACGACTGAATTCTTTCAGTTGTCTTTGGGTGGCAATTGCTAGTAGATCATTTGCCTATTAACATGGAATGAAATTTTGAATGCTGTTGGTTAAAATAATGCCACAGAAATACAATGTAACTCACAATGTCCCCTTTTTCAAACTAATTTGATAGAAGTTGAAAGAGTTCATTTGAAATGAGAATAGCCCGGATGAGAAAATAGTGGATGAAATTAAGAGAGAGTTAACGTAAAAAATCACTCTCAAGCCTGCAAGATCAATTTGCATACTTGAGCGTATACACAGTGTACATGAGAGGGCATAAAATGAGACTTCGAAATTCGATAACGTGTTTCCAGATATATCTCCAGAGGACGCTTTTTCCAAGTACAAAAACGTGCGTTATAAGTGAATTTTTTCACCAACTAGTTTTATTTTTGAAGTCAGCGTGGAAGACCCTGTCAGAGTTTCTTTACGTATCACAATAAGTTGAGTGGGTGCAAGAATGACGGAATTACGAGTCAGTTTATTTCCTATCTAGAATAACATCAAGAGGCAGCATTCGGAGGGTCTCTCTAATGCGACGAATTGAGCAACATCGAACAGTTCAAAGTTTGAAAGTCGGGATCTCCACTCCAGATTAACTTCAGAAATTGAACGTCAACACTTGGAGCAGCTATCAGTTAATTTGCAACTCTGGCGTGCTGCGAGATGTAATTAAAAAATCCAAGTGATTCTCAATTGACCGAAATTGCACTCGACAGTCTCCCTTATGCGCCTCACGCGGTCATCAATGAACTCTAGCAGCCTGGGGCAGAACTAATGTTCGCTCGATATAAATCAAATATGCCTGCGTTAATGATGTTGAAAATTAGAGTAATGGTTCAAAATATCTGCTTAAGTGAATTAGAAGTACAGTGCTATTATAAGAACCTTGTGAGGTTTAGTAGTGAGAATAACTTACTAATAATCATTTAATTCCTAGGACCAAGAACATAAATGCATCCGCGTACTCCGCTCATGGCACGGGAGTATACAGACATACTCACAGCGGTGAGATAGTTGAAGATAATTTGATAGTTTTATTCCCATTTTGTACTTCAATGAGAAAGTTATTAGGCGCTCAAGTGGTCCTAAGCTGAAATCAATTAATTGAAATGAAAAGCGTAATCCAATTTATTACGCCAAAATGGAAAGTAAAAAACTGTAAATGAACTCATCTAAATTCCAAGAATTTGGATCACAATCGTTTTGTTCGTTATGTAAAGATTTCAAAACATGGCGTAGAAGTAAGGAATGAAGTAAGACAAAAACACTTCCGTTCACCAAGAACTACATCAAACCTCATTTACCTCTTCCGTTCACGCTGAAACACGAAAATTCTGCGAAGCTTAAGAATGCTGTATGGCACGTGCCCAGCGTTTATTTTCGTACGCTTAATTATTGAATGTAACGCAAGCGTAGGAGCGGTGGGGAGAATAAGTTCAGGAAATCTTGGCGTGGGATTACCATACTTCATTAATTTGGAGGGCAATTGTGGCCAACACGCCCGGGCTTGTGTCTCACTTGGTGCAGGCCCCTCAGAACCGCTCTGCTCTTGGTTAGTTCAGGCAAGCCATGCTCGTGATATCTTTTCTTTCTTTCACAATTCAAAATATTTTTCTGTTACTGACTTTCTATCCTTTCCCTTCTCTCTTTCGCTTTCTCCTTTTCCTATAAATTTCATTAGTTGCATTTTTTGGTTAACAATGAGAACAAGCTATCCAAATTTTTGCTTTGCCCCTGACATTTACGGCGTTCTGCTGTTTGTTCGGAGGTATTTGCTCTTTATTAGCGTTGTGGCAAGAGCTGCAGCGTTAGTTTTACTGTTTTCCTGCTTTTAGCAGACGTTTCCAACTGTGTGCAGTTTTTCAGAGCCGGGTGAAAAGAAATTGATGACGTACCGGAGTGTTGGTATGGGGAAAATCATGTTGAGAAACCCTGTCGAAAATCGACATTTTTCAGTATTTATGCTATGACAGACAAGGTAGAGGCGAGTCAGACTGGAGTACTTACAGCCTTAGGTCTAATGAAATTTTCAAGAACTTCAATATGACTGCGTTCGCTGCAAAAGGTTCGACTAATGGTTTTGAGGATTTTCCTTGCAGATTTGAGAAGCGGCGTCATGCTGTCAGTGAAAGTCTTTACTCACTGTGCCGAGTTGGCTAGGCTGATCAGAATGCTGACTGAAAAAGGATGCGCGCAAGCAAGGCGCTGGACGAGCAGCATGCATTAACAATAATTTTGCTTCCATATCTACTGAGAGAAAATTTGAGCTTACAACGTTTGCTATTCTACAACCGAAATGCCGTACGTGCATAACGTGATTACCAGAGTTAAGTAGTTCTCTGAAAGTATATTACACTACAAAGTTGTGCAACTTTGAAACTAATAATTTTGTATAGGTTTATGGGCCCCTTTGAAATATGTACTGCGTGCTTATAGCTGATCAGGTAAACTACAGGCAAACAGATCAACTTTGAACGTTGTTCTAAAGTCTTGAATATAGCAATATACGACCGAATTGGATTTCTGGGAGCAAACTAGCCTCCAAGATTTTAAAAACCACAACAATTCATAAAGCGGAACTTCGAGCCCAACAGAATAATCGGGCCAAGCAGTATAATTAGTTACCGGTCACAGTCAGACAAACTAATGCAGAATTAGAGCTATATTGGGTCATCGCGTGAAATACTTGGTCATTCAATTGTTAAATTCATTCTTACAAAATTTTGAAAGTCCGTAGTAATGTCCCTAGCGTACATTGTAAGAATATATTGTTTCCACTGACTTCCTTCACTTTTACACCAAAATCTCACCAAATTTTCAACTTTGAATATTGACCCATGTGATTTGAAATAAAAACTTACGGCTTATTAATTAGTCAATTCAATTTTGATACAATTTTTAGTGCAATGACACGCTTCCCTGTCATCCCGATCTATTTTAATTCCATGATACCCAGTCACATCTGCAGGTTTCTAAGTTATTTCCAGTGAGACAACATCACGAGTGACGGTTGTGAGCAGCTATACATAGAAGAGATCAGAGGCATTTTAGACGTGGAAATAATTAAGGAGGCGAGTTTAATCGAAGTGGTTGTGTCCCATAAGCTCGCTTTAAAAAAAATCTGATGTCGCTCAGCGACGCAGTAATACCCGGCTGCGGACATCACCGAAGTTGATTAGAAAATCCTCACCAGCGACGATTGCGTTCACGGCCGGGATGCGTCATTCCAATTCCAACAAACCCTGCTTTTGGTGCTGGGAGCGAGCTCACCCTGATGTGGGGCTTATGAGGCTTCGTGCGGGGAGGTGGAAGGCAGATACACGCAGATGTGGGGTTTATGAGGCTTCGTGCGGGAGGTGGAAGGCAGGGACACGCAGATGTGGGGCTTATGAGGCTTCGTGTGNGGTGGAAGGCAGGAACACGCTGATGTGGGGCTTTTGAGGCTTCGTGTGGGTAGACGGAAGGCAGGGACATCCAGATGTGGGGCTTATGAGGCTTCGTGTGGGTAGGAGGAAGGCAGGGACACGCAGATGTGGGGCTTATGAAGTTGTGCGTTAGTATATATGGCAAGTGCACACAGACATGGGATTTATGAGACTTTGTTCCGGTCGGTGGAAGTCTGGGATATACACACGTGGGATTTTTGAGTCTTCTTGTGAGTAGCTAAAAAGTGGGGCTCTCAGACTTAAGGAATATGGGCGGGGATTCACAGACGTGGAGCTTTCAAGGTTTTATGTCACTTGAAAGAAGACAAAAAACACATTGAAGTATCCTTTGCAAGGTTTTTCGCATCTAGATTGAAGGATGACAGTGAAATCCGAGGCGAACGGTGCATCATGTTCGCTTCATTTGAAAGGCCAAAACGTAGAGAATCGTTATTTAGAAAATTTTGTGTCTCTGGATAAAAGGTCGGAAGAAAAACACCCGAGATTCGTGAACGCGTTGGTGTCTACATGGACCGGGAGGGCAAAGAGACGTGCGGTTAAGTTTATTTATTAAGTTCATTCCCTAAAGAGGCGTGGCCGAGGGGAAAAATGTTTAGATTTTGTCCGTCATCTTCAGAGTTTTTTTTTTTCAGGATTGCGTAGACCGAATGTAGAACTAAAAAATTTCTATATTTACATGCGATGGAAGTAGCAAATGGACGAGTGATGTGGAATTCTGTACGTGGTTAAATCTGACCATGACCAAAGACCAAAAAAATGGGCTTAATTCGTTTTATGAGTCGAGAATTGAAAAACACTCTCAGAAAAACGAGAGTTCATAATTTTTACACTCTAAACGAAGGAAAAATGTCCATCGTAAAAAATCATTTTTGTTTATTTGCTTTGCTGACGAAGCATGGGAGTCTTCAGCTTAGCTAGCAACTGTGTAGTTTCATGCACAGTTGAGTTGCATGGAAGATATTGATGGGATTATTTTTTGATGATCACCTCTACCCGACATTAAAACAGTAAACAAAGCTGCTAAGGATTTGATGGATTAAGGCAGATGAACATAAATTTGTTCAGTGCTGGTGTACATTAGAGTATGGAAAAGAGAAGTACCTTAAAGTCATACGCCAACGTCTTATGTGAACTTCATCTTGTAAAGATAAAAATAAGTCCTCGCTTAGCAGCTCATATCATTCAAATTTAGAATTTGTAGGAATAAACTAAACTAATTTATACCCGCAAGTCTTGCTTCGCATAAGATGATGTGTGACTCAAAGATCGATTGTATTTCTTCAAGACTGAACGGACTAAAAGAGGAAACTGACAATGAAGAGAAGAGAGTTCCTCAGTTCTCTGAAGGAAGATGGAGGAAAAAGCAACACTACACAATGGGTTCATTTTGGTGTATTGGAGCAGTATATTAATGGCAATGAACAACAAGGCATCATATTCTTGGATGTTATTAAATGAGCAAGGAAATTTTACACGAATTGCCGTATTGGTGGATAAATTTAAACTTAGATTTGCAAATTTATTTGCGGAGGGGTCGTTGTCGTTATTCATTTCAAGATTGTTTTCCTACTGGATTGCAAGTCACCCACAAAATTTAAGCCGTCTTCTAACGGCTTCAGCTTCTAAGGGCAAGTTCTCAATGATAATTAATTCATGGTTATTATGCCAAATAGTCATCAGACCATCATGAATGGGAAAAATATTATCGTCTCTTCCTTTTGCTGACGCATCTCTTAAAAGTTTAATGATGTTTGCTAGGGCTTCACTTGTCTCTCAATTAAAATTGTGGCTTATTTTTAAGGTATCAAAATAAACGTTTGAAATCCAATTAGTAAAAATGTTACCTAAAAAAATTGATCAAACGGATAGAATAAGTGAAGATATAGATATAAGTAAATGTTTTGCTTGTTGCAAAGTCTAACGATGAATAAAAGAGCAAAGAAAATCGCTTTAATAGAAATCATATTTCTTTAAAAAAACATTTCAAAAATAAAAAAAGAACGTTTCGACCAATTTGTTGGTCATTTTCAACTTTCTGAAAAAATACACAAACACAGAGTTATTACAAGGTCAAAATACATTCATCAGTGGAATTTATGAAGTGAAAAGACACAGAAACTACACTAATTGCAGAGGGAAGGCTAATTGCGTATTGTTTAAGGTAGGTTTATCTTTTAAAATGAACGGGGACTTTAAAATGCGAAGGTTAATTGCACCGGATGTAGAAGATATTACTTTGAAATCGTCTAGCCGAACTGGAAGGTCACAACTCTCTGCATGAGAGCGAACAGCAGATTGGGGAAAGGAAGCGAGTAATTGTTTAGTTCGAAAACTCCTACTGGCATGCTCAGCCACACGAATATAATAAGTGAAGATTTTGGACAGTGCGAGTTTTATTTGAATTGAAAAACAGCGTAGAATTTTAGCGCTAAGGATTTCAAAAAAAGCTGTTTTTCATATGATCGTTATTTAAGGATTGCATTCAACAAACAGAGGACACTTGGTCGACGATCTGAGTAAGATTTTGCTGATTGAAGCGAGTCATAAACACTTCACTGCTCAAATTATATCCCAGTCTAACCTTTTCGCCGCCTGCTTGCATGTTTTTCGCAGCCTAAGCGATTTAAGCGATTAAATCGCTTAGGCTGCGAAAAACATGCATACAGGCAGCGTAAAAGATAGACTGGGATGTTTACTGATCATCTAGCAGTTGTATGAAGTAAATTTAAAAAAAAACAACTATCAACACAACATTATTAATGTAGGCATTCGGGGTGCTTTGGCCAAGGCAAACTAATGAAACTGTGTTAATAAACTTTGATATCATTTTAAAAGTGCACAAGGAAATTTGATTTATAAACAGAATAAAAGTAAAATATGGCTGAGGCTACTCAAAGTTTGTTGCTTCATCACGGCACTTGACTTCCCCCACGAGGGGAATCTGGTGCTTAAGTCAACGACTGATTTACTAATGACTCAAAGTTGCCCGATTCAGCGCACCAGGTCCAGACTGCCGTGTAACTCCACGTGTCCTGCACGCCATAGCCAGTCTTTTGCATTCCTCTTCTAGTCTGACGTACTCGCTTAACTTTCTGAACTCGATTTAGGGAAGTGAATACGATAGCGATTCATCCTTAGCTTTCGAAATTGCGTTTTGCACAATTCATTTCTGTGGTTTACTTAGTTACATGAATATATGATACATCTTAGCAGAAAGCGGTGTAGCTTCAATAGATTTTGTGATGCTTAGTAAAATCTACGGGAATACATCACAAGATTTCAGTATCAAATTCATTGACGCCAAATCAGTCGTTCATTTTTCTAAATTGTGCATTAATCGGTAAGTTGTTCTGTGTTATAATCAAAACTTAACAAATTTCGCTTATATGATCTGCAAATCAGTATTGGAGGAACTGGAAGGCTTGAATTATTTTGCATTGTATTTATACAGACGAAAATTAACGTTGTTTTGTCTCCCATCTCAGCAGATCAAATACTTTTTAAATGTGAGAACAGAAATCTTTTTCAAGTCTAGTCAGATAGGGCGTGAATAATTTTCTACGTAAAAGACTGCGGTGGTTCACGGTAGCAGACCTCTCAAGGTGTGTCCGAGCAGGTAGTTCATATCGTCGCCTCTAGGTACCAACGCTACCCAAACATCGTCCCTAGCTCCCACCACTTCCCAGACGTGATTCCCAGCTCCCACTACCACCAACGCATCGCTCCTGACAGTGCCCTACTCAGTCATCATACCTGCAGCGCTCCCCAATACACCATATTCATTAGTTAGACGTTTTTACTTGAGACTTAACTCCACCTCATTATCGCCCTCGCACACCCTATCCATCTCCCCAACTCAACATTTCGCGCCCCCGCCCGCCTGCTCACCGCCCGCCCTCCCACGCGGCATAATCCAGTTAGCGTTTAATTTCCGTAGGCCCAATTGCCATCAATGGCGGCCGCTCGGCACTGCGAGATCCGCCGCCTCCAGTCCATGAACTCCGGCCCGCTTGGTCACCCGATGCAAAATGCCGCTCTCATGCATTCTGGATGAGGCGCAAGCTCTGTGCTCAGTATAAGCCATCACAAAAGTAGAGTGGCAGTCCGTTCAAATTAATTTGACTGTGTGCTCGTTTTGAGTTCTGGTGCGCAATGCAGGTAAATATCTACAACGTTGACTGTATAAAATTTTAATTACATAGAGAGTTGTGGTCATGATTGATTTTGTGGTTGGTTTCAGCGTTTGAGTCTTTAATTCAGAGTTTTTAATTTGATGTATTTAGATAGAGATATACGAATCTTGCGTATACCTGTGTTTCGAGTTCTAAATATAAAACACCCATAAGGAAAGTAAAAAAGACGCTGAACGTGTGTAAGAGCTTTCAAATGTTATTTCACTTGCAAACGTTATTATGTAAAGTTGTTTTCATCAAAATGATCCAATTTACTGACTTCAGTTCCGATACAAATTTTGGTATGATATAAGAAACAACAGTAAGGATCTATTAAAAACGCTTAACTCTATTTCCGGAAACATTTTTACAACCATTTGCCAAAATGACACGATCGAATCGCTTTTTCGTACTCGTTTTCTAGTTTTTTTGTTAATTATGTAATTTTTCCCAGATTCGAAGTATACTGTTCAAGTAACAGTTCCGTATTGCTTACGGGAGTAAAGAATAGGGCTTCACGTATAGGGAAGCCATCGCACGAGGAAGACAGCTGGACTGTAGTGGCACACCTCTTATGGCAGCTCTGCAGACCAATTTCTCCAATTCTAATTCTTTAAATTCGTTGGAAGGCAAAAGGAGTCATTGTCCAGGTAAGTTAGGCCAACAGACCATCAATGGCTGGTTGTTTGAGCGATTGAGGCAAAGATACTGGCCGCGCACAAATTCCAAGTTTTCCGCAGTGGACATAAAACGGGAAATTTATTACTCGTAAAGCTCAAGCTTTTCTTTACAGACAGTTAGAAGATGCTTATTTGAAGCAGTTTTGTTAACGAGCAAAGGAGCGACAGATCTCTGAAAAGAGTTGATGCATTTGTGTACAGTAGCTGAGAAAAAATCTTCGCACTAAGAATTTTGGACGACAAAACTGCACGACGCAGAGGTAGAGCATTCAAACAGGAACTGCGAGATCCGTGAGAATGCATCAAAATATACGGTAGCTCTCAAAATATGATGAGCGATAAATGCGAACAAGGCCAACTAGAAATTGTAATGTTGGTGAAAATCTTGCCATACTCGTAGTGTGAAATGTTAACTTTGACAGGAAATAAAAAAGTTCCATGCTTGTTCCTCTGTGCTGTAAAAACAGTAACAAAACAGTGAATTTACGAATATTTAAATTTTAACAGTTATACAACGGTAGCCTGTAAAACAATTAGAAAAATTAAGCAGCCTATCCCATATATTTTAACGCATACTTTGAAAAAACCAATATGGGTTAAGTGCATTTCATTTACATCTCTCACTGGATATTGAATATCTCAAATGTGGCTCTGACTGGTTGTTAAATTTTCAGTTTTGTCTCTCACTAGATGTTGAACATCCTAGTGCATTATTATTAATATATTAGTTAGGGTCTCCCTAGTCACAACAAAGGCGATCTAAAGAGAGCGATGAGAAGATACCATTTTAAGTATGAACTGTAGAAAACGGAGAATCTATGCACAACGTGTGTTCCCACACAGGATACCCAGAGCGTAAAAACAACAAGTCAAGAAGGAAAGGTAAAAAAGGCAAAAATAAAGGTAGCGAAGAAGTACGAAAACTGAAAGAGGCAAAGTGGGCGTGAAAGACAAAAGCCCTGAAGGTCTAGCTGAAGGCTGGGATAACCTAATAGTATTCCATTGGTCTTTTGTTTGTTTCTTATTCGATGTTGAATGATTAAAGTACATCTTTCAATAGATTTTAGCATTACAAGCACATATGTCACAGATTTTGAATGCTTAGTGGAAATCAATATTTACAAAGAATAAAAAAACGCAGTAACTTGGTGATGTGAGCTTGCCACGACCAGCCGCAGCGAAAAACGACTCCGATGAAGTATAAAAAAAAACAGAAATAATAAGGAAAGTACCAAGATTATAACTCCCCAAGTGCAAAAGCGAATCATTCGGAAACTTAAAATAGTGAGAAAGGTCTAAAAATATCTCACCAAGTGCAATGAAAAAAAATAACTTGTACGTCTAAAATTAAGAGAAAACACATTTACGGTACTCGTACGTGTATTACAAAAAAAAACAGTCAGTTCAAAAGATTATACTCACGTGAGCGTTGACACTGCATCGCCTGCACAAAAGAAAGCCTTTATGAATTACAGAAATTATCACAAGATTAACCATTCTCTCCTGCAACGGAGACATATTTAGTCTTACATCTTTTCCCAAATTTCTAATGATAACAGCCCAGCGTCAAAGAAACAAATCTAGGACAATTAAAACCACAACCACAACCCCTCTCCCTTTTGACAACTGTCCTCCTGATATTTGCCCTCTAAAGAAAACTTCACCAGAAGTTGACCCGTATAATTGCCAAAAAATATTTGCTTAGTTCGCTCCAAATAAAACGACCCAATTTATCTAATCTAACTCACCTTGACCAAATCCAATCAAACTTAATCTAACCTAAGCTAACTTACCGCAAAATAACCTTATTCAACCTAACTCAATCTAACCAAACGATTCTAAATTTCGGTGTTTGAATATTGCAGTTTCCTAGTCAATGAAGACGTTAAAGTTTCTCATTAAAGCACTAAAAGTTTACGACTAGGTTTTTAGAATTAAACTTCACTATAGTTCTGATATTCACTATAGAACTATAATACTTCTTCACTATAGTTTACTGACGTCAGATATTTGCATTGTGCGAAAATAAATTGTATTATTTGAATTACCCAACGTAATCGGGTGCAATTGTCCAGGGGGCACATGGCGCAGGGCACAATGATCGTTCTACTGGGGCAATTATTCGCGGACAGTTATTCCGGATTGTCTGGAGAGCGTCGTCCTGGTGCTCAGACAAACTGGCTGCTAAACGCGTCTCATAATGTAAGGTCTCATAAAAACATGTCTCATGTTGTACAGTCTCATAAATCACATGTCATATTGTACGGTCTAATACAACACGTTTCATATTGTTCGGTCTCATGAAACGCGTCTCATATTGTACGGTCTTATAAAACACGTCTCGTATTGCATATAGTCTCGAAAAACACGTCTCATACTGCATAGTCTCATGAACGCGTCTCATACTGCATAGTCTCATGAACGCGTCTCATACTGCATAGTCTCATGAACGCGTCTCATACTGCATAGTCTCATGAACGCGTCTCATACTGCATAGTCTCATGAACGCGTCTCATACTCTACAGTCTCATGAACGCGTCTCATGCTGTGCAGTCCCACAAAGCACGCTTCATGTGAATAACACGTGTTTAATAACAGCACTCCGTTTCCATGTTAAACTTGAACGACAATAATCACTGAATGCTGTCATTTTGACAAAAACGTAGGACGGAATCATATAATATAAAAAAATAACACTGCAGCAATACCGATGAGGCTAAATCAATGTTCAAAGTGAATGCCTATAAAAATATCGAACAGAAAGCCTTTGCATATACTTCTTTTAAGATTCCATCAGCAATTATCAATGAGAAGAATTATCACGCAGCAGTGCGAGATGGCCGCCAAAAATAATAAACATATCGAAATAATTGAATAGTGGCGTATATTTTCAGAAATCGCTCATTGAATTCCGTAACGGTTTCCTTTAATGACTGACTGGGAGCTCGCTAGCTCTGAGGGGCGGAGGCAGCAGGGTCGACAGCCTAGTCTTGTGGGAAATCAGGCATTCCGATCCACCAATTCCCAGACGGCATGTCAAGTCCTGCTCATCTCTAATGAGGGTGGAGTGCTTTATTGGGAAAAAAAACGCTCGTTAAATGTACACATGCTTCTTGTTTTGGGCTGGTAGTGAAAATATCGTCAAGAGCTGCGGCTATAGACTTTTGGAGCAACTGTTTCCTGGAGAGCGAAGACCTGTGCCAAAATCATAAGGCTTTATTTTGGCTTCTGATGGAACTGAGGAGTTTTATGATTTAACTGAAAATACAACAGGAATATAAAGTTAGACCTTACTGATGAAAATAGTTATGGTAAACTGACATTAAGAGGCTTTCATCTCTAGATTATGTTATATAATCGGTTACTTTGTTATTTAAAAACTAACAAGGATATTAACTTCAGAGACTTTCCCGTAATGGGAATACGAATGTAAGATTTTAGAAAAATTAAATTAAACAATTTTCGCAAAATTCTTTTCTCGGAAGCATTGGAGCACTGTTGATCACACTATAAGAAAAGCTGCAGCCTGATTTTACATTATTGCCGCAAAACTAAGTAGTGCTGAATATTTCAAAGAGTCTTCTTCGTAATATCTGCAAGACTAACCGAAGTAGCGCTATGGTCAGCACTACTGAAGTGAGAATGATATAGTGAAAAATTAACATGCAATTTGACCATTTTCTTTCTTGAAATTCTGGATGGCAAGTACAGGAAAAGTCAGTAAACATAGTTGATATCTCACAGTTGTGCCTCGCATTTCAAAGGATTGAAAACTCCTTAGGAAAGCGTCCAAAAATGAGCCAATGTCAGACAATTTTCATGTAGCAAAAAGTTATCCCAAAATGAAAAGAAAAACGCAATTGGCCAACCTTTGTTCAGCATCCAACAAAATCAACGGGTCACGAATGAATGCAAAAAAATTAACAGTGTTGACTTCGTTTCGCAGCTTGAGTTCCTAAATCTAACGTACTCGTAACAAGGAGTTACTACATATGAAATAAAGCTTACATAAAGTAGCAAAGTAATTTAAAAGGATTAGAAAACAGCAGTGAAGCAAAGAGCTCACCATGAGCAGAGTGAATTAACCTTTCGTAAATGCCGCTCTCGACGTAAGGCAGTAATGAATAAAGTATTGATGAATCTCGTCCATTAACTCGACAGACTTAATTGCTTCTCGGCAGAATCTGTGGATGACTTTAATCTAAGCCGGCATTAGGCGGACGGAGGATGCTCCGCTGGATGAGCGGGAGCCGGTTATGGATTAATTGGTAACGTGAGCCTGGCAGCCGCGGCCTAGGCCGGCGGGCTGGCCAGCCTTTCTTCGCTAATTGTGCTTTCCACTCAGTCGGCAACCGCTAAAATGATGAACTTGCGCCGCATAAAAATAATGACGCTGTGGCATTAAACACCGCGTGCTGGTCGAACCTGGAAAATGAAGTCCGTTTGAGGTTTCTATTTTTGGACGAACTGAAATTGATGACTGATATTGCCTCTCAGCTAGCTCAAATTCTGACTCTACCAGCTGCAAAAAAATGAACGCCCCTAGCCTTGTAGCTCTGTCGAGAGGGGTGAAAATGTTTAATTTGAAATTTATATTTCCGTAAAATTGTCAACGAGGATTAGAATGGCCATTCATTTTGAAGCCAGTGATTATTAGCAATGTATCGTCACTTGAATACACGAGCGTAATGAGGCTAATAATTATAACCAAAAACAGCTTTTGCATAGTTAAAAAGCAATACGAACGACTTCGTCAATGCATTGAACAAATTTAGACACTGTAAACTAACTCGTACTACAGTTCCAACATTCCTTCGCTAGAACCCAAGCTCTGCTTAACATGGAACGTGCATTCATTACGAGATGGAGGATTTTTTTGATTAGAGAAATACTTCCGGCATTTTGTTGACAGTCAATAATAATAGCATATCGAGTTTATGTTGAGTGGCCTCACGAGTTTGTTGCGGTCGCGATTTCAATGTAAAATATGTACTTTTTAATCGAACTCAAAAAAAATTTTTTGGAACAAATTCTTTCAATAACGCAGAAGAATATAAGTTTCAGTGATAAATTCGTATGATGTTTCAATGCAAGACAACAAAAGCAGTCTTATTAGCCAGTAAAAAGGATTCACTTGTTGTGTGTACTTTTGTGTTGAAAGACAATTTTTCTTCCATGGTTGCTTTAGCATTGATACAAATAAAATATTAATTGCATCATAAATAGAATATTCAATAGCCAGAGCCGTTAGTCAGTCGAACAAATTATTGACGTGACATAAAAATTATCCCCGTAATTCCCTTGCTTCTGAAGTATTTCCCTCGGGGATTTATTTATTATATTGGTACCTGCAGCATTTAAACAAGGCAATTGATGAAGAACCTAGTGTCCATCACATGAATTTTTTTTATTCTTCGATATTTATTCATTGTACAGGGTGGCCCATAAGTAATTCACCTTTTTAAAAACTATTATAGCTATAAAACTACAAATGGCAAAGAGATTTAGTTTATTCAGAATGAATGTGGAGATTTCAAAGTTTTCTACCAGTGTATCAAGTCTACCAACAATTACAACATATTCCCCCAAAAATTCATAAAATCCACTCTTCAAAATGAATCGCTGCGCAATGGAACAACAAGCAAAAATAGTGGAACTTTACTTCCGATGTATGATAATTATTCGTTCGCTGCAGTTCAGAGGAATTACAAAAACATTGATGGTATTGAAAAAAGTACTTCGAAGAATTGCATAAAAAAACTGGTACTGAAATCTAGAGAAACTGGAACAACAGCAGACAGACGACGTTGTGGCAGGCCATACGAACCACACGAACCACGGTAGAGGAAATCTACCGTGGTTCGAAGCCTACCTTGGTAGAAAAAACCTACCGTGGTTCGAAACCTACCGTTTTTTTTACCGTGATACGAACTGATGCTTCAATTCAGTTTGTTGCTACGAGTTTTGCTGATCGGCCCAAAATGTCATCTAACTTTGAAATTTCTTCTTTCATTCTGAATTAAAAAAATCTTTTTACAATTTTTTGTTTTATAGCTATAATAATTTTAACAATTATCTAACCTTAATAATGAGCCACCATGTAGTTACACCTACATACGTAATGCAAATATCTGAGATTTGAAAACTCCCTTGTTCTGTGCGAAATTTTAATGTCTTTCAGAATTATATATTCTCTAATCAGAATTCTCCGTCACTCTCTACCTTCGAAACAAAGTGAACAGGTCTGCCACTGCCTGTAAGCCAGGTCGATGGCGCCTCGCTGAGGCCCCCTTATCCCTTCGTGCACGCGTCACTAAGGCACTTTTCTCAAACTTTACACAGAGTAAGTTCCCTATTTTTTATGATTAGGTCTCATGCCTCACGTAATAAAGGTGACACAAAAAATTATGGGGCTTCATTATCTACAGATGTGCCAGTTTATTGACATGGAGTTATCCTGTTTCTTATTTATTTCGTTATGCAAAACCATTGTCATGTGTTGTTACTATTTCCGAACCAGTAAATGTTTGCTTCAGTACAATGTCTGAAATTCATAGAAATGATAACATTCGTACAAAATTTCTGATGGACACTATGAGCAATAAAGTGCTTGTAAGTTAATACAAAGGAGCTCCCCTCGCATGGTGCTTTAGAAGCATATTCCTCAACTGGTAAGGCAGGGCTGAATAGAAAATGATTTTCAATGGAGAATTGGGTTGACACGGGATTCAGATTGTACTGAAAATGTTCCTCCTATTAATTTCATCTAGTTACAATACTTGATACTCAACCGATTTCTTTACATCGATGCCAATACGAGAGGCCATTTCTTCGTTATACAGGGTAGCGCAAAAGTCCCTTCACCATTTTGAACATGTATTACACAACTGAAACAGTTGTAAAAATGCAGTACATACGAAATGAAAAGGAAAATTTTTAAATTTCATTCTGTATTGATGAAATGGATTTGAAGCAAAAATAGGGGGAAGTAATTTCTCTCACAATGGACTGTTAGGTGCTGTACAGAGGGACTTCGTTAGCAAATTTAATCGACAAAGGCCTTCCAAACATTGCATGATTGTAATGATTTCAAGATTTGGAGATTTGGACTTAACAGCGGGCAAAGAACGCTTTGGCAGACCGAGATCGGTATGAAATGCATGTGTAATTCAACATGTTTCATTAAGTGTTGCAGCGGATTTAAAAACTTCAATTAAAGACGTTGAACGTCTAGACAACGTTCTAGTCCACCAGGACTTCCATGAAGATCATTGCAACGCGTTCAAACAAAAGATTTAAAACCGTTTCGATATGAAATTCAAGTAACACAATTGCTAAAGTTTGCAGATTATCAACAACGAAAAGACTTCGCACGTACATATCTATGCCTTACGAATGATGAGACTTTTATTACACACCTTAGCATGTCTGATGAGGTCCGTTCCCATATCAGTGGCCATGTCAATAAACAAAACTACCGTTTCTGGTGCGATGAAAACCCTAGTAAAATCCAAAAGCAACCACTTCATATGCACGGAATATTAACGTCTGGTGTCGCACAATGAGCACAAAAATCATTAGTCCATACTTCTTCGAAGATGTTGACAGTGAAGCCATGACAGTAAAAAGAAACAACTACTAAAAAATGATCCAGGAATATTTATAGCAACAACTGGAAGATCTGGACATGCGGAGCCGCATGTCCAAATTTGTCCAAAGATTTGTGTTTTCAACAAGATGAAGCGACACCACACACAAGAGAAGCCATGGCAATTCTAATGGCTGCTTTTCCTGGTCGTATAATTTCAAGTTTTTTCCATGGTTCCCACGGTCTCCTGATTTAACCCCTCCAGATTTCTTTTTACGAGGATACCTTAAAGGAAAAGTTAACATCAGTATGCCTAATGATCTCCATGACTTAAAACACAACATCATCTAAAAAATGAAGAGGACAACTCCAGATATTTTGAAAAAAAGGTTTGGAAAATCCTGTGCGATGAATACGCTTGTGTTTTAATAATGATGAAGAACATTTAAAAGACATCAAATTTTATTTATAAAACTTTACGATCTTCTCTTCCGTTTCATTCGTACCCAATTTTTATAGCTGTATTAGGTGTCGAGTAATTAATGTTCAAAATGGTGAGGTGGCTTTTGCGCCACCCTGTACATGCTCTTCATTTGGTAAAATTCAAGTATGCTTATATTATCTTGATTCTATAATGTATTAATTGACAATTTTATTTCGTTACCTAGCGTCACTTCGAGCATACCACTTGTTATTGCTTTGTCTTGGATAGGTGATTGAATAATCAAGTTAACACACCTGTGAGAATTTTCGAAATTTGTGAATCAGTTTTGCACATTTGTGCATTTTTAGAATCTTCATACCTATGTAGTTTTTAATACCAGTACAAATGATTTTTTTCGTAAAATTGTTGTGCCAAGGAATAAAAAACTACGTTGCCTCCAGCCCATTTCAACGCGGCTTTTGTACACCCCACGTGAGGCAGTGCCTGGTGCAAAGAGCTTGTAAAAGTTTTTGCAGCGAGTAACATTGGCAACAAAATGGGTTAAAATTTCGCATAAATATCTCCATGTCGATCACAAGCCCCTCAGGAATTAAGCTCGAAGGAATGATAATACAAACGCTGGTTGATCAAGATTGTAATAAATTTTCATCATCTGGCATTTCAAACATTGGTGCTGGGCGCACCAGTTGAATGGGAAAGTCGTGACACACAAATTATCACTTCAGCAATAATGCTCTTGACTTCAATACTCACACGACCGAACACAACTCGATGACTATTTTGTTGCAATTCATATTTAAGCCAATTCAATGATGTTGGTGTTCATTTCACAACTTATTTATGCGCCTTTCGTGGTATTACTTTCGTTTCCTTTACATTCACTTGATGCGCCTATTTCTAGGACTACTGTTATTTTATTCTTAATTACTTTCGACGAACACTAGTCTAAATCCTATGCTATCGACTTTTCCTAACACTTGTAGATGAAATATTGTTTTCAACTCTCACAGTACCAATCTCATTCAATGATTTCTTAGCTTAATACACTCCCCTGCTCATTCATGTCATATTTATCGTTTACTAATTCAACGGTTCTTATGCAAAAAAAATATCTACGTTTATTTCCCTAACAGTTACAATTCTCTCATCATTAATTCAGGACTAACAAGTTACTCAAATTTTATTTCCGTGCAATTCATGGAACATATTATTTTGATCTCATTCCTCCAGTGATACTAAAAATACAATAGTGACATAGCCCCCAGGCATGGAGACGTCGAAGCAGCGCTGCTTCTCACACTAATTAACAGTTTGCGCGCGTCCTGATCGATAATGCGCCTCAGGACTTTTTTTGCGAGTTCCAGCTGGGATTACAGCCGGGACAGCCACCGTGGAGACGCTGGGGACATCGACGGTGGTGAGGACAAACAAAGGGGAAGGAGACGGAGAGTGAGGTGGTGGTATGGGAGCTGGGCTGAGTGAGCTGGCCAGTTTTGAGAGACTGTGATGAGTAAAGTGGTTGCAGAGGAGCTTGTGCTGAATGGCACAACCAGTCTTGAGACGGTGGTTTGTGAGGTGGTAATAGGGAACCCTGGTACTGAGAGGCACAGCATTTGTTGACAAACTGTAGCGAGCCATGTCGTGTTAGGAGATGGTGGGGTGAGTGGTACAACAGTGTTGAGGTACTGCGAGTGAGGTGGTGGTGAGAGAGCCTATGCTGAGTGGCGCAGCCAGTGTTGAGATACTGTGAGTGAGGTGGTGGTAACAGAGCCTATGCTGAGTGGCGCAGCCAGCGTTGAGATACTGCGAGTGAGGTGGTGGTAACAGAGCCTATGGTGAGTGGTTCAGGCAGTGTTGAGAGAGCTGAGCTGTGGTGAGTGAGCTGGTGGTAGGGGAGGCTGTGCTGTGAGGGAGACGCTATGGTGCGTGTGGTAGGAAGGAGAGTTGCAAGGGCGACGTGTGAGGGTAACGGCAGAGCGGGAGATGGAGGAGACCGAAGCATCACGGACGGAGGGGAGGAGAAGAACCTCAAGCGTTCCTGGGCTGCAGCAGCCTCGAGAAAAACTTCTGAGTTCTGACAGAGAGAAATGAAAGGAATGCGTGCGGAAAATTTTGAGAATTCGTTCGTAACAGACGCATGGCTGCTACCGATGGCGAATGCATAACGAAAATCTACTTTTTTATCGCTTGACATACCAACATAAAAAAAGAAACAAACGTCCGAAAAAACTTTCCTTTAATTGTCTTGGATCTGAATCGAATTTCGGAAAGTTCGTTTTGATTTAGTCCACAAATAAGAATGAAAATCTTCGCTGAGGGCAATTCTTTCATAATTCCACGGAAATACACTTAAAAGTTAGGAATTGTTCCGAGTGGTCTATTTTAAACAAAAATCGAAATATTTTCACGCAAGAACCCAGGTTGTAGCAATCGTTGAAGCACCAACCAGCCGCCGAAAATTCCGATTGTATATCACGAAAGTTTGATGCCCTACGGTTCTTTGTTATCATGGAACTCCAGTTGAACAGCCTCAAATATGACGAATAGAATCGTGACTAAATGAACGTCAAGCACAATTGCAGCACGAGGACGACTAAGAGGAAGTGCGACAATACTTACGAGGCAAATAAAAATTAAATTTTACAAGCAACAAATAATTTCATTCAAATTTTATTTTCAGTTGTATGAAAGTCTTTGCCACCGAGTTTGCCTGCCAGTTCTATTAACAAATTTAAGTAGAGTTAATAGCTACCATAAACCATTTGAAGTTATGTTAGGAAACATGAGGTTGTAACTGATGTGCAGTCCAAGCGAGCGTTTTATCTTGTAAAGAAATGCCAGAGTACAATTTTAGAGCAGCCCCGTAAAAACAATAAAAAAAGAAACACCTGCTGGTAAGTACACCTAAAATTTGAAGACTATTCTTGGAAATACGGAATTGAAGATAAATCGAAATAATAATTTATGGTCACGACTTATCTCAACACAATTCAGAGAGAATGAAAGAAAGCAAGAACAAGTCAGGACCCTCTTCGGAACTGAAAGATCTGCTCTAGGTAGGTACATCCTGACGCATCAGTCTCATTTGGCTTCAGAGATCTGATCCTCCGCTTCTCTCATCTGGCCAGTGGCGGGCAGCAAGGCAAGCGCGAGAGCTCTAAATTTCTGCACTTCTGTCCAATGAGCAATCACTCCCCCACGCCATAAGGGGAGTGCTTCCCAAGTGTGGGTGTGATGTACGACTGATGAACGAAATGTAGCCACAGTTTAAAGGAATTATAGTTTCAAGAATCATTTCATTTAGAGTTTTCTTAGACTTTCTCAAGGAGGTTGACATTACTTGAAGTTTTCAGTTGGTTGTATAGTTGTAGTCTACAAATAAATAAAAAATTTATAAAATCCTTTAAGCATTGTGTCCTGCGTGCCATAGACTTTTTTAGTATAAATTGAGATACATATTCAGTTACTAATAGGAAGTTGCAGCTAACTAGTATTTGCATTCCACTATTTAATTTATTATCTTGTAACGTGTTTCACAGAATTAACCTCTTGTTAGTTAATTTTTTAAGGAGCAGTTTGTCTGTACGTCAATTCACAATTATTGCAACTGTTCAAGAAATTAAAACAAATGACAGGATTTGGACGTGAGGTTCTTGACGAACGCACGTCGAACGACTTGAACAGAAAAAACGAGGGCAGACAGGGTAAAACAACTTTCATCCCGAAATGTTCCGTTAATTTATCGGCTCACAAGCCACGATGCAAACCAAATCGAATTAATTTATCGAATCAAACCACGGGTGCGTCAGTGAAACGGAAAATTTTTAAGATTCTTAAAACAATAAAGAATAAGGTATACAATTTTTCTTTTGGTATATAAATGATAAACATAAACAACCGTTTGGCGTTCAATAACAGAAATTAATTACTTTTTGAAAATAATGTCCTCCATGTGGCCTCCATTCCGACGCACACATTCACCAAGGCGGCCGTGGAAATTGTTCATGACGTTAAAACGAAGGTAGGTGTATCAGTTAAACCCTCCCGGGAGCATTCCAGCCTTGAAACTGCGTATTCGAGATGCGATTGCTGCGATTCCACTAAACACGTTAAACAATTTAAACAATTTTAAACAATTTATTTACCACAGGTGATACAGAGGTGTTGAGAGAGCTAGAGACCGAGAGTGCCATGAACAATTTCCACACAATGAATGCTACCTAGCAGACATTATTTTCGAAAAATAATTCTTTTCTGTTACTGTACACCAAATGGTTGTTTATGTACCATTTATATACCAAATGCATTTTTTATACCTAATTTTTCATCGTTTAAAGAACTTAAAATTTTTCCGCTTCACTGACGCACTAGCAATTGCAACAAATTTGGATATCCCTACTTCGGCATTTGATCAATTTGATGCCAGTGGCCACTTCCCTCAGCAACGATATGCAACAGCGCGCCACAGCTGCAGAGCCACACACGCACAAGTCAGTTCATTATCACGGGGATTAGCGAACGCAAGACTGCGCTTCCGAGTGTCACGGAAATGACTGTCCCGGGCCGTCCTGGTCGAGCTCTAATGACAAAAAACTGTCAAATTAAATGTGCTGCTCGGTTTTTCCCGTCCGTGCAATAGTTTATAAGTTACATTAATTAGTGGGATTAGTCAGGCGGATAATTAAGTTCAGGATCACTTGAGGTGTGGACGGACGGCGCTAAAAATAGAGACGGGCAGCCGCCTGAAGCGCTCAACTTCCCGCGCAAGAAATTCAGTGTGGGAACGGAGCAGCTCTACGCGGTGGAGATGTTTTGTGCCCGCTCGACGGTTTGGTCTGAAGGAGTAATAATAATTATTAATACTGCAGGTCATGTGGAAATGTTCCACTCTTCGGAGAAGTACTGACTGTAGAAAAAGGTTGAGCATTCGTGAAGCAAGCGTGCTAATGTTCATGTGTAAAAAATTGTCTCAAAAGTTACATTAGGCTGCTATAAAGAAAAATTAAGACAGGGGGAAATTTTTTTTGGCGGAAAAAACGTACGCGATATGACAGCGTTAAAATGCTGTTTTTGCATCAAAAAATAAGAAGCCTGAGTTTGCGAAGACGCTTGAGACTAAGATACCAGTTCAGCATTCTGTTATTTAATTCGCCGAGCCCACCTGCATAATTTTTGTTTGAATAATTTGCTGGTTGAAAGATAGAAAAAAAATGTCGTGTACGTATTTCACTAACAAATTGTGCTGCTTGAGGCCAAATTATGACAGCTTGCTCTGCTAAGAAGCTCTCAAGTTGATGTAAGAACACGCATGTGATGATTTAACCACAGATACTTTTGAGAAACATGAAGCTACCATAGAAATAATTATTGGAAATTCTGCTTGTACAACTTGATTCAACAATTTTTGAGCAACATTCATCCTCCAATTAAAATGCTCGCAAAATTTCAGTCATAGCTCACGCAATAATGTAAAGGTACTGATAAAAAAAGCTAAGAAAAGTGTTGATATCGTTAAAAGCGCCGCACCTCTAACTTTTTTCTTTTTACAATGCAGGTAGCATATATTTGCTACCTGCATCGCGTGGCTGATGGGTGGCTGTCCGAACAGTAGCTCACACGCCCATTCATCACTTCATCATCTCCGCTGTCGCAGGTCAGAGTAACTAAATTATTTTGATGTCTCAAATGTTGAGCTCATTTTAGGACTTCAAACTCAGGACCGATGATCAAATGGAAGATGTTAATTAGACCCGACGCTGTCGCACTGTACTGACGCGGGCTCCAGCACACTGCTGCTGCAGTCAAAATTGCCCTGTTTATGTTGGAAAAGAAAAAAAGATAACTTATCCAGAGTATTTAAGAATTCATTGAACAAACTTTTATTAAAGATTAAATATGTACAATTTACGCTACGCAAGGGCAATCAAAAATGATTAGCTTAAAAGTTCCAAAGACTTGGAATACTGAAGCACGATTTAATTCAACCCTTAAAGAAGACAGCTTATGTAGCGAAAAGAATTAGTCCTTCCAGGGAGAAAATGTAAAGTCCTGAGCTATAGGTAAGGTGGTCCACTTGTTAAAATCAAATAGGTTGTGGTACTGCTACGAACGATATTTTTTGGTCCACTGCTATTCTGTTTTTCACTACCTCCTACATTCTTATTTTTTTTCCATCTCGTTTCATAAACTTCTTTCCTCAATCGCTGTTTCATGGGCAGGAGATCTTGAGTGCGACCACAATTTGTGCATAGCTTCTGTGTTCTCTGAAGTCCATACTAAATTTTACCTTCCTCTTTTCCCTCTATGGAACGCCTCTGTTGCGGTTGGGGGCTTAACTAAACTTATATGATCTAATTTAATTGAATTAAACTGAATACATTTGCATCTAAATTATCAGTTGGCTAGCTGCTGCACTCGACAGCGAAGATCAAGATCGAGGTCTCTAGAGGCTCATGATATGATGCTCATAAATTGTTACCGTTCGGGGACTCCTGAGAGTCTAGAGTAAGAAATACCAGTTCCGTCTGAAGAAGAACTGATCAACAGGATTATTGATGTCTGTGCAATGATTGTTGAGACTCCTTCTGTCTTCGCAGAGGTTCGGTAACTATTCCGCCGGGACCTCCACGCATGCATCGCAGCAGATGGACGGAATTTCGAACACCTATTGTGACTTCTAAGCTGACTTTAACACGTTCCCCGCGTATTGGGCCGTATGTCTCCAACTAAGTAAGTATTCGCTCATTCATGAACCGGTATATAAGAATAACATTTCGTCTGTTTCGCGACCTTTTGAAGAAATAACTGTTATCATACGGGGTGAAATGTTTGCGTGCAATTGTATTTCCATATTTCTTAGGAGGGATAAAAATGTGAGCATTAAAGTCGATTTCCCAATTCTGCTACTTACAATCAAATCAAACCAACCTTTAACAACCAAGGAAACGCGGTGAAAGTGTTAAATCTAAGTATTCTTACTTAGTAACATCATTCGGAGTTTTAGTTTTCATTCACGCGACGACACGCTCTCAATTAGAAATTTCAGTCTTTTTAAACAGATTATTTTTGAATACTCTTCACTAGGATACACTGCGATTATTTGCCCTGCAGGAACATAAGGTTTAGGTGTGTCATAAGAACTCATTTAGTACATGTATGCAAGCACCCTGCTTGTAATCTCAATGCTTGAAAGTTGCATGTGTGATTCATGAACGGAGAATATATTTCACTATTGAGTCTCTTCTTTTTTTGGAATACTTGCCCCAGATTCATGATCTAATTCTTCACATATTGTCGAAGAATGAATGTTTTGAAGTGCTGCGTTCTTTCCTACTGAGTAGTCCTACTTTCTCATTTTCCTGATAAAAGCGTACCAAGTGAAGGCAATTTATAACACATTGCTCGTAAAGTTGAAAAATCAAATCAACGAAAGAATTTTAGCTCCTAGCATAATTTCTATCGTGTCTCATGCAATAAATCTGAGCAAAATACTATTCATCAGGATAGCATCTAGCAACTGTAATATATCGCACCGAAATACGATGTTTGTCTTGTATTCTCGTGGCATAGATTGAACAGTTTGTACTTCCGCCAGACACTGATGTGTTGATAGGCATTGAGTTTGAGAACGTAACATTTTGCCTCGATTCTTCAGGTGAAAATTTGATGAATTTTCAATAAGTGTTAAACAATCAGAAAAAAGTACCATGAATCAAATCAAACTGAATATTTAAAGTTCAGTTTAAAACTACTTACATTTGTACACGTTCAGTCAAGGTGATTGCATTCTAATGATAAATTTTCTTGAACGCATCAGTTGGCAAAATAATTCTTAAATTTCGGCTGGAATTTATTGCAAATGAGATAGAAGACGACGCATTTCCTGATACGCGCTATGGAAACCGACCACATCCTGTAAAATCTTGAACCAAATGGTCGAATCGCCAACAGTTTACTCGTATTAACGCGCTAACTTTTTTCCATGTACTCAAAAACGTTTTGGTATTTTTTTGCGTTACTTGATGACTCTAAAATATAAAATATGGAAAAAACTGACAGCATCTCAATTAACCAAATTTTTCAAAAATTCCTCATAAAAAATACCAGAAAGTGTGTAAAATCCACCGTCACCAATATGTTATGCGCTGCAACTACAAGACTATCCGAACTATGCTGAATGGCATCTCGGCAACTTTTATCACAAGTAATCGAAGTGTTCGTATCCAACCTTGAATATTCCAATTCTTGAAGTTTTGAGGCGCACGGAAGAATGAGGGCGCCGGAGTGCAGACTTGGGGACTGCGGCGCTAGGCAGGCCGCTCAAAATTCCGTCTGCTCGCTACGGTTCCAAAGCCAATAAAATAGCTGGAGAATTAGGGGCGATTTACGGACGCGTAATCCTGACTTTCATCGGAATGGAAGGATTAATTAAAGGTCCTTAAGATTTCGACGGAGGCCTTCGCAAATCAGCAAATAAATACACGAGCATAGGGAAATTTCGGAGACCCGTTGTCGGTAATGGCGGACTCGGGAACAAATATTTCAGAGTCGCAACGTTTTTTCAAATTAATTGGAGAGTGCGATCATCGAATATCATTTATGTCCACGATTTCTGCCAGAAAATTTTACTCTAAAACTGTTTTCAATTTATAGATGTTCTGCGAGCATTTAAAAAAATTTCTTTATTTATTTTTAAACGAGCAGCCTTTGTTCGTACAAAAGTCTCCCTAACTGCCCGGACAGAGCAGCGGCGAAATTCTTCTTGATATACTTTTTGAGTTTAGCAGACGTTTAAACAGTTGCACAAATACGAAAAAATATAAAACTGTTTGGGAATACAGCAATAATTTCAAATGAGGATAACAGCAATTGGACCAGAGTTTCGTAGCAAAAATCACGACACTAACCACTCTCCATATTTAGCGAAATTTAAATTTACAAGAAATAGTTAAAACAAATTTCTTATTAGCTAGTCAATCATATATGATCGATTGACGTCATTTGGTCCAGGTAATGACGCATGAGAGCACGGTCAAAAACATCAAAAATTTAGACAAGTGTGTAAAAACTAGTCACGAAATTATGTCACCTAAAACTTGTTGGTCACTTCACGCAGCCATATTAGGCAAGAAGATACCAACGAAATATAGTCACCGTCGGAAGCTGCCTGAGGTCATTGCTAAACTAAAATAAGTGTGAAATTTAAAATTCAAATTCGCTCCGGGATGCTGCATGACTTAAATTTTTACTTAAAATGGCTGTCATTTAAATTTTTGGTGCTCAAGAGCTAATGAATTAAAGATTAAAATACATAGGAAAATTTTGGACTGCATTTTTTCCTTTCGAGCCTCACAGAAGTCAAATTGAAGATGAATGACAGAGATCTGTAAAAATTTTGGAGGACATGAGTGGGGAAGGCAGAGCAAGATCTTTAAATCTGAGGAGGAAAGATTAATGCACGTGTTTGAAAGGCATGATGTTGAGAATTTAAGACATGGTTCTTATGTTCATGTAAAAATGTTTTTGACAAAAATTTATCCAGACTATTTTATTTTATAACTTGAAATAACTCGCACAGTCTTTGAAGCTGGAACACTACCCGTGTAATTTTTGGATTTTTTTTTGTGAATGCGCAAGCGAAAAATAAATACTAGTCAAGGAACCCCTTGTCAAAATTTTTCAACAGAGCGCATCCATTCACGTCACCTACTAAGTTTGACAGAGAGTTTATTTGTTCTGCATAGGTAGGCGGTAGGCTTGTCATCCAGTGTAATTCCAATTTACACAAAAATCTCACCCTATCCAGGGTTTCACCGTTACAATTCACAATGTGTAGCATTCAGGTCATTGTCAAACAGAAAAATTATAGGCTTGGTTTTAACTGACTATATGTGTCGGCAATCAGGAACTATTAAAATAAATACCAAACATTAAAAACTAATGAACTAAAGACTTATATTCTCCACCCGATTAAATTTTGTTTAACTGGCCAATAAAAGAAGAAGTATTAACATAAAGCACAGTAAAGCACAAACAGTAAACTAAGAAAGAAGTTCATGAAACAAGATAAAAATTGAAGAAGAATGTAGTAGGGGCTAAAAAACAGGACAGCAGTGAACCGAGAAAAGATGGTCCATAAAAAACAAAAAACCTATTCTATTTCAAAAAAAGGAAGGCTTGCCTAACCTTCAGCTCGTAACCTCACACATTCCCTCTGGGAGCACTAATTCCCATAGATACAATAGTTGTATCCCCCTGAGGCAGGACTCCAATTGAACTCCTCAGTGAGAAGTTGCGACTCGTGCGCACAAATGTATCGATGCTGATCAAGGATTCCAGTTTAAATATTTAATCCTCAACTGCCCCACGTGCTATGTACAAATGGCCCACTCAGTGAAAATGCTCGTGTATATTTTTCCTTCTTGAATGTTTGCCCTCATGATTGTTTCGAAGTTCGATACCTAACGCTGTTTGTCCCTGTTCTTATGTCGGTGACAACCTCATACCATTATACCAGTGCCAGTCTAATGATGTTGAGTGCAATAAAAATAGTTCAAGTAAAAAGTTCTGAAGGTTAAGAGTTAATCTAACCATTGAGATATTCAGTTTGCTTAAAAAGTATACCTATGTGTTAAATCAGTCTTGACCTTTATTTTCCCCAAAATCTAACCTCACACACTGTAAAATGATTTTTTTATAACAGTTTAAAGTGAATGTATTTTTTGGAACATTCTGTAATTGTTGAAGATAAGTAAGGTTGATATACAGTAGTAATTCGATATGGACGCAATTAGTCACCTGACTTGTGAATGGGTTTCTAATACATCCATGAAAATTAAAATACACACTTTCAGAATTAAATTAGCCCAAAATTTCAGATAAAATCAAATAAGAGAAGTCACCAGCTGCCAAAAGATGAGAAGACTGAATTTCGTTGCTAGGAAACGACTTTTTTGAGACAGAAAGTGATTTCGTCAGAATCAGTCTGAGAGAAGAAAATCGAGGATTTAACATGAGCACATCTCATCGTACGTGTATGACATCGTTGTCACCGGATGTTCACTGGAGAGGCGCCGCACTACGGACATGAAAAATTGGTCGTTTGTGGCAAGTACATCAGAAGAAAGAGCAATATATAGTGTCATTATTACACATTGAAATGTTAGGCCTGGAATTATGGTTTGTTATTACCCGAGTTCTCATTTAGATCTTGAAATGCAGCACAAGAATTAGGTTTAGCTCCTTTTAACTTATGGGGATAGTGCATGCTCTGTTTCCTACGTAAAATCAAGAGTAACCTGCTTCTCTAAGAACAGTAAGAGTGGCGGGTTACTGCAAACTTCTTTCACAATACAAAAGTGGATTTTTTATTAGTTAAAGACTTTAATTCGAAGAAAGCTACTAGGACTCATGCTTTCTCGATACTGTTTCTGTCTATGGTGAAACGATTAATCATTAACATGCAACTTTGGAATAAAGCTGCATGTTTCATTCGGATTTTCGAAGATGAAAGACACTACAACTGCAATCTTAAAAATTATATATGAAAAGTTTTAATTATAAATCGATTATTTAACTCTCTGTATGTAGTAGATTGAGGCTCATGAGGTGAGCAAATCAAAATGCAACATGTTGACACGTGGTTCGAAATATTACAGTCCGTTACATCCAATAAGATGTCACGTTCAGAGAAATGACACAAAATATATGTAGCCTGTACACATATGAGTAATTTGAAAAGCATCAAAAAGTATGTTTTTTTCAAAGCCAATAGGCATGTGCGAGTAATTTTCAATATTTCTTAAGCAGTTTCAGCCTCCGTGGAAAAAGTTGCGCTCAAACAGCAACTCAGCTCTTCCTCTCTGTTTCCCAGAACACCATCAAATATATAGGGTGAGGAACCTTGAGATGACCGAGCTTGTTTCAGCAACAGCAGCCATGTTCCTCATCAGTTCCGTAAAGGGTGGGTGGACTCGAGGAAGAACACAGATCGATTGGGCAAAATTGGATATCTTAGATTTGAAACGTGAACCTTCACGCAACCATAACCGCAATGCAAATCAGTACGAGAGAAAAAGGAAATGAAGAGTAGCATAACTGCACTCGAACATGACGCTTAAGTTATGTAAACTAATTACTCGATCGTAAATTCCCATACGTTAAGACAGGACATAGCTTTGCAATGGTTGTTGAAATGTTAATCCACCAATTGCTGCACTAGCTTCCAACATAAATGAAAAATAGAGAAATTCTTTAATCGCAGTGAATGAGTTATATCGCCGGTGGTCGGTTCTCGGAATCATCTAAGCGACATGAAAACGAAATCGTTTGTTACAGTTGTCACCTTCCATAGAGTTTAAATCCACAACAATTCTTCTTAAAAATAATATTCGTAGATTCGACCCGAGCAGTATTTGAAAACTTTAAAGAGAACAAAATCTTTTCACTTTCTGCTTCTGTATTAATTTTTGAACGTTTTTGTGAGGGGCTTCTTTACTAATGCTACGATTTTGTGGTATTAATTGCACTTGATATCATTCATTAATAACTGACATCAATGGAAGCTTCTCAATACCCACTCCTGTTCATCCCAGTCACTCATTCTTTCTTCGCTGTGCGAATGACGCAAGAAAACATTTTGTGGTGCAGCTATAGAAACCTCGCAGATCTTATTAGATTCCTTGCAACATCTGGTCGTTACCACTGCATTGGAAGGCTTGATGAGACAGAAGAGCAATTCTTTGTGTCATGATGATTATATGGCTACAGAGGTTTAAAAAAGTTCCCGTCAAAATCTACAGTAATAATATTTATTCTTTAATATTGTAGAATTTAGAGAGGTATTGCGAATATGAAAATAAATTCAGCTAAAATAATATGAGCAGCTTCAAAGATTAAAGATGCTGGAGTTAGAACTTTTTGGGAGGATGTAAATAGTTGCTATAAAGAAAGTAAAGTCTTATTGAAGCCAACATAACTCCTTCCATAGACAGTAATGGTAAAACTAAACATAAAATTTAGGAAACTAACTTACGGACTGCCACGCCACGCGAATACAAAATCTGTCAAAAAACTTGACCAAAGTCCTCACTCAAAGGAGCGTTTTTTTCAAAATTTCCTGCAATGGAAATAATACTCCATTAGAGTACCCATGAAACTCTACTGGAGAACTGCTGTTCAATCATATCACTGGTAGCCTTTTTAGGATTTCGTTTGAACGCCGAGGAATTTAAAAGCTGCAGCTCTATTTTTATAAGCCTGACTTCACAACGCTAAAAATGTTTTGAAAGAGGAACCCATAGTCCAATTCAATTTCATATCAATCAAACACGGCGATCGAACTAATTCGTGATGCAGCTAATGCTACATTTGAGGGCAAATTTTTGCAACGACTCTAAAATTCATAGTTTATCATTCAATATTTAATTATTTCAATGTTTTCTTTTAGAACTGGAGGTGTACTTAATTACTATTCTCATGAAACACAGGATTGCTAAAATAAAACGAATTTTAGAAAGGCATTCATGCGAACTTTCGTCAAAATTTAATACATTTCCTACGTTATGAACTTAGTACGGGACATCACGGAGCTAAATTCATGCTAAAATCGTACAGTAACAGAAGTACATAGTTTATTCTGGCATGTTTGCTGGCTTCCTAGAGTCAGGGTCTGGTGGAAAACATTAATTCCCCATTAGAAGTCGGTTCTCTCGAAGTCACGTGCGTAAGATGTGGACGCAGCTCGACTAATGGCTGCAGAAAGGGCACCGTCCGGTTTGTCATATTTAGATGAGAATTCTGTAATTTGAAAAAACTTCAATCATCATAGACATTTTCCTGGAAGTTCTGAGCCTACATGATCACGGCTGAGAGAATATTGTCTTTAACAGATTCAAAGTATTTCAGAAAGAACGCCTATTTTTCTTCCTCGGTCATGTCTTCCGTAACAAAGAGCAAATTTGGATCAATTACTCCAGGAATCTTGTCTATAGGCATTTCATAAATAACCTCATCGCTGTGAAAACTTATCTCGTTGCCGTACTGAACCCTACCCTCATAGGAGTGAGGAACATTTTCACCCTCAGTTCCTTCATTAGCTATTCCGCTTCCAGACTCGGGAATAACACTGTCTTCTCGAACGTTGTCTTTACAATCATTTGCAGAAGTGCACTCTTCGCTTCTAAAACGCAGCGAACACTCGTCTCTCAGACACTCTTATTTTTGACTTTGGTGCCCCACGTTGTCCTCTAAACTCTACGAGGCCTAATCAACATCAACAGCTTATGTCTATTTTTGCGCTTCTCCCCACAAGTTGATGCAATTTTGTGGCACTATGAGCATCGAGAAAGGCTTTTTAGGCGTCGGAGACTCGTCGTCGGTCTCGGTTCGTTCTAAATGTTGGTGCTCGTGGATGATCTTTTCATTTTAAAAATTTTCACTTGCATCACAGGGAACTTGCAAATCACAACAGTTTTAGGATGAAGGCCACAAACTACAGAGACTGTTCTGCTGTTCAAAAGAACATTCATGCTAACTTTCCAGACAGTGAAGACAAGAACTAAATGCTCCCTGATAAGGGCACGTGGGATCTTGGCAAAGATCTTTTTCGTTCTCGTGGTAATGACCAACATTCTCTTGGCAGTTAGTCGGACATCGATTAAAAATCTGAGGTTTATCATTTGTCTGGCTAGAAAGTTCATCAAATTTTTCTTGAATTTAGTCGTGCCTCACCGAAGGGTTATTTATCTGCCTAATCTGTTGGTACACGCCAGTAGTTTCTATATTTTGATCCGAAAATTGTAATTTTCTCATTCGCGGTTAAATCGGCAACCTCCCTTATTTTTTCAAAGCAGCGATTTCGTTATTTCTGTCTTGCAATTTTTTCTCAGTAAGTTTCAATTGCTTTTGAATGTCTCTCAGGGTTTGCCTGCACTCCTCTTTGTCCTCTGCATCCGATAGGTTGGATGGGCACTACTCGTGTTCTTTTAATAGTTACTCGTACTTCTAAGAAATTGCTTCCAGTCGGTCTTCTAATTCTTTGACGTAGCTGTCAAGTCCGTCGAAATAATTCGGCTCATCTTCATTTGGAGGAGATAGGGATGCAGGAATTTTCCTTCTAGGGGACTTTTCATTTTCTTTTTATTACTTAGATTCATATTCTACCATCTTGTCCTAAAAACTTTCTTTCAATTTTAGATTGGCCTCTTGCTAATCTTCAAGTTCTTTTCTTTGGTCACTTTTCTATTTTTCCAGCGAGTTTTTCTCGCGTTAGAGTTTTTAAATTTTGTTTTGTAATTGTTTTATTTCGTCTTCTAACTTTTCTTAGACGCTGTTGATTTGTCTCTCCGCCTGTGTCTCGACTTCCTTAATCTATTTCTGGAGATCTTGGGCTAGGGCGGACGATGTGTTTTTGTCCAGTAGAGCTTGCTTTAGTTCTTTTTTCATCTCATCAAGAGTCCGTTCCAACTCTTGATACTTTTTCAAAGATTTTTCGAGTTTAAGCTGAACTTTTTAGTTCGCATCCTCTAACTCGTTTACGTTAGCTTTCATTTCTTAAACATGAAAATTAAGTTTTGATTTCTCTTGTTCTAAAAGGTTAATTTATTTCTGCATATTATTCACTTGCTACTCGTTTTCTCTTGTTAATTTGTTCCTTTACTATTCACCCATTTCAGATATTTTTTTCACAGAATCTTCTGTTGTTTTAAGTTATTCCGTCAATCGTTGCAGCTCGCTTCTCAGCATTTTTTCAGTTCCTTCTTTTTTTCCTAGTTACTCTTTGACAACCGCTAATTCTGCCTTACTTTTTTCCAAATTAAATTGGAGTTTATAATAATCCTCCATTAGTGAATCTGAAGGTTTTTTAACTTCTTGCATTGAAGACTGGAGCAGTTTCCGTTCCTACTGTATAGAGCTAATTTATTCTTACAAACCATTTACGAGCCGTTTGTTTTCATGGGCGAGATTTTACATTTGGGTTTCGTGCAATTTTGACATTTCTTGAAGAAATTTCTCAGCCTCTGTCGCTTGGTCTTTCAATCGCCTGATTTCGTACGTTAACATTTACTCAACTTCATTTGTTCTTTCAGATGATAACTATGATTGTCTAAGTTTTTCAGCAGCTTAGTCTAGTTATCGCTCGTACTACATTATCAGTTGCTTCAATTCATGCTGGTTTTGCATCATGAGGTCGTGATCATCTTAAAGTCGCCGCAATTAACCAATAACTTCATTAAACTTCAATTTCATCGACTTGTTCTCCTCCTCTAGGGCGAGCTTTTCTCTCGACAATTTTTGGACGCTCCTCTGAAATTATTGATCTTCTGTGTCGGCATTTTTCGGACTCTTGGGACTTTAAAATCGTCGTTAGGGCAAGCCCGATTCTCCTTGAGCCGTTTGGGCTTTGTGTTTTCTAAGCATGTTTACTTAATCGTGCAAATCACGATGGTGGTTTTCCACATTTTCAAATTCAGTTTTTAGCTGTTATCTTTGTTCCTGGTTTATGACATGCTAGTCAATTTCCTCAAATGAAGTCAAATAAGCGACCGTTGGCTTTCTACCTCCGCTTGCATCATCTTCAGTCGAGTCGTTACTCTGCAGCTGAGTTTTAGTGTCTTCATTGGATAAGCTACAGTTCTCGTAGAGTTTCTACAACCAATTGATCAAATATTTGATAAATTGGTTAAATTAGATCACATTTTAGCGGTTCCTATTTTCTATTTCCCGTAAATTATCTCTCAAGGCCTCGTTGTCTCTGGCCAAAGTTTGAATTCGATTCTTTAGCACTTCATTTTCTGAGGTGGTCTCCGGCTTAACATGCTCTATCTAGCTTCCCATCTTACTCTCGTCCTCTTAAAATGAGCTAGAAATTTCATCTACGATTTACACTTCTTATTATTCATTTGACTTATTTTTTGCTTGAAGTTCAAAAGATTTCTATTCTGCCTTTTCTCGTTTTTTGTCCTCTCCCTATGAAGGAGAACTTAGAGTCTCAAGTTTACCTCTAGAGTGGCTTCTAAAAAAGTCACTATTTGATTTTAATTCATAATCCTTCTTGAGATAAAGCTGGTCGTCATCATCTGCTGAAGTTTTCGAATAATCCCTTAGATCTTTTTATATTCTTTTGAGATAAGCTGGTTCTGCTACAAGCGAATCGTCGCTTTTTAGCTAAACAAATAAATCTTTCTCCTTGGCAGAGCGCTTCGAAGATTCTTGTGCAAAATGCTACTGCCGTTCCGGTGTATCCCTGTCAGTTGCTTCTGAAGTATTATTTTATTGTTTTTGATTGAATTTAGATTTATCTTAAACAGATGTTACTGAAGCCTCAATTGCGGAAGTCAATCGAATTTCATGATCGTCTTCTTCCTCTCCCAATGAATTGTGGTTTAGGAATCCCGAATCCAAGATATCCTCGTTCACAACTGAACGCTGCGAAGTATCCACAACAGTTTCTAAGTTACGTTTCCTATCAGTTTCTGTTTCAACATAGTTTCTTTCCGATTCATTAAAATAGTCTTTTTTCCTAATCGAACGCTTTGGGGCATCCAGAATAGAGTTTAAACGACGTTTCAGCTCATCTCTGTCAGCTGCTACTGTATCATATTAAATTTTCAATGCCTTAAACTTGTCCATTTCCACAACTTCAGATTTTGGGGCATCCAAAATAGAGCTCAGGCGACGTTTCAATTCATCTCTGTCAGCTTCTAATGCATCACACGCTCTTTTTAAAGCGTTGAACTTGTCCATTTCCACAACTTCAGGTTTTGGGGCATCCAATATAGAGCTCAGGCGACGCTTCAATTCATCTCTGTCAGCTTCTAATGCATCATACGCTCTTTTTAAAGCGTTGAACTTGTCCATTTCCACAACTTCAGGTTTTGGAGCATCCGATATAGAGCTCAGGCGACGCTTCAATTCATCTCTGTCAGCTTCTAATGCATCATAAGCTCTTTTTAAAGCGTTGAACTTGTCCATTTCTACAACTGCAGGCTTTGGGGCATCCATTAACGATTGTATGCGACGCTTCAAGTTATCTCTATCAGCTTCTACGTCATCAAGTTCTCTTCTCAGTGCATTGTATTCGTCGAACGGGACAACTGCAGGTGACGGTGAATCAGAAATTTTTTCCAATCGTCGTAGCAGAGAATCCCGTTCTGCCTCTAAACTAACATTCCTTTCCTTTAGAGAGTCATACAAGCTACTTTCTACAACTAAATGGTGTTTTGATTATTCTTCCTCCAAGCGTTACTACAGAGAATCTCGCTCGTCTCTCAACGTTTCATAATCCAACTTAAGCTCATCAAGTTGCTCCTTTTCCTTTAGCGAAGCTGTGGCCAACTGCACATCGTCTGCTAGGCGGCGCTATAATGATTCCCTATCTGCACACAGCATGTCAAAATCTTTTGTCAGCTGCTAGTACAGACTTTTGTCTACTGTAGACGACCTCAGTAGCTCTAATTCTTCCACCTGACGCTTCAGTGAATTCCGCTCATCAGTCAATCTTCGATTTTCATTTTTTAATTAATCTAACTGTAATACCATTTCTGCTTGTTGTGTCCTGCGTGAGTATTCCATTTCGTCAAAATCACGTTATAAATTTTCAAGTTGTTGTTAGATAGATTTACTTTCTTCAGTTTTAGTGTCTAGTTCATCTCGAGTAGTATCGAGAGCCTTCTAAAGCTTTTAAACTTCTTCTCCAGTACTAGTTAGATCTTTCAATCTTCCATCTAACTTCTCAATGTACTCTTCTCGCTGTACCAGTTGTCTCTGTAGGACGTCAATATCAGCCGTCTATCTTGCCTTTTATGCCTCACATTCACTATGGAGGCGACGCAATGCAGAGTATTACTCGTTCAGTTATTAATTTTATGACCTTGCTTGATTTAACAAAATTAACTATTCGCTCACTTACTCTTCGAGTTTACGAATATTGGTTTTATCTTAAGAGTATTATGATTCCAAAATGGAGATTTTCTTTTTCAGTTTGCTGCGTTCTGCGCCAAAAGTTTCTATGGACTCCAACGCTACTTCAAGCTACTCGTGAAGATCCGCGTTTTCTTGCATCGCCTTCCGAAGGTCTTTGCCTAATTTTTCATTATCTCCTCTCTACTTCGTAATCTGTTCATGAAGAGTTTTCTGATCGTCTTCGAACTCATTTAGCTAAGATGAAAGAGATTCAACTTCTGCAGCAGCATTTGCTAATTATATTTTTACTTTGCTCAATTCCTTCTCGGTTGCAAATTTCTCCCTTTCTATATTTTTCAAATCTTTCCATTAATCCTTTAAACTTTTTATTTCTATTTTATGTTCGGCTAATTCTCTTTCCTTTTAATTCAATAAAGTTTTCACCCTCTCAAGTTAATCTTCGCTGTCATATTGTTCTCTCTGCATTTCGCTCGCTTACTTCTAATGCACAACGTATGTGGCTTCTAATTCTTGCCTAAGTCCTTTCACTTAGTCTTCAGCATTTTCAAGCTAAATTTCTAATCGCGCCTATTCGTCTTCATTTTCACGTTCCAGTTATTGAAATTAGTCCTGCAGTTTAGACTAGACATTTTTCTATTCTCTCTCTAATTCTTTGAGTTTTTATGTAAGTACTTGTGCTTCTTCTTCAGCTTTCCTGATCTGTACTTTAGCTTGTTTTGATTCTTCTGCATTGAATCGTTTCTCTCTCACCATATCAACTAGCTATTGCTCCATTTCAAAAATTAACTATTCTTATTTCTGTATTTATTACTCTTATTTTTTGATAACATCGTTTCTGTTTCTCAAGTTCTCTTTCAACTCCACATTCTCTAGGTTTTGTTCTGTTTTTCTTTAACTATTGTCCTCTTCTTATTTCAGGAGTTTTTCAATTTCATGATTTTTCTCGCTCAATTGTTCTTCCTTTTCCTTCAAATCGCGATCGCTGGCGGCTCTGAATTTTTTCAAGCGTTGTTTCGAGTTGTTGATGTAATTTTACAGGAGTTTCATCAGAACAAGCCCATCGCATCTCATACCTTCATGCATGCTCTTATTTCCACGCAACTCAGAATTGTGATCGTTACTCTGAGAAAAATGATCTTCGTTTTCAAGAGAGTCATTTTTTGAGTATTGAACATCGGTTCCAATTTCCTGCCCTGCACTCCTCAGCATGTCCACACATTCTCTGACGCACCAACTCAAATTTTCCAGTTGAAGTTTTAAGAAATCGTTCTCATGTTTACCTTCATTTTTTCCTGTTGTTCTCGCACCGTCAGGTTTGGACGAAGTTATTTAATTAGCATTACTTTTTTAGTCGAGTAACTCATCAATTTTTTTATCCTACTCTCGGATTGCACTTTCGAGATTGTGAATTTTCTACTTCTCCTCATCCTTGGCTTGATGACTGAGGGCTTAGCTCTAAACCTTGCTAAGTTATTGTTTAGCTTCCACTAGACTCTCTTCCAGTTGCCTTACTAGCTCTCGCAGCGAGTTCCTGTCGTGCAAAAGTAGATCGTGGTCTTCCTTCAACCTTCGAATAAAATCAGAGTTTATGATTCCATGTTTTTGCTGCTTCTACATCCCATTGAAACCATTATATTCTTAATTTTAACGGTGGAATCTTACGTTCCGCTTCTCAGATCCAAATCTGTTTGAGTGGCTAACATCTTCCGCAGATCTTCTTTTACGAGATCTGTCCTAAGACTAGGATGAAACTCGTTGACAAAGTTAGTTATATTGTAGACGTGCTTATCTCAGTTCATTAGTTTTTTCTCTCAAGTCTGCCTCCATATCTTAGATCATGGCGTCTTTGCGATAGATTATGTCTTCATAAAACTGTTCTATTTCAGACAATTTTTTCTGGTAATTTTAATCATCATTTGGGGACGTTTGGAAAAGCAAAGGACGTCGTTTCAGAAAGATTTAACGCTTGGATTCATTCTACCGACTACTTTACTTTGAACTATCTACCCGTTTCTTTTCTAACACTTAGCGTACTTTTTCCCGGCTCGCTGCTAGACGACGGCTCTACAAGAACTACTTTTGAAAGTTAGCGTTCTCAGCCAATAATTACTCTTACCTCCGCAGCAAGTCTTCCACGTCACTGCCGTCATTGAGCTTATCAGCACAACAACGTCGACATTTTTGAAAATCGCAGTTTTCTTTTTTCTTTCCAAGCGGACGTAATGGCCTGAGGGCCTCATTTGACTCCGACCCACAACTGAGTTGAACTTCGAGATGCATGCACCCGCAACCTCCGTTTTATTCAGGGGATCTTGTCTGAGTGTTGGTGATTATAGATGCTCCTCTGCCATCCATTGTTGGTTTCTGGATTTTCTTTGAAGATTTCGAACTTTAGGGACGTCTATGAGTCTTCTTGACGTAGTGATGTCTGCCCCAAAGGACTTCTCCCTGGCACTCCTCATCTCTTGAGCAACTCATGAGGCTCAAGGAGACTGGGGGAATACTTTTCCACCAGTCGAGAGGTATCGGAGGCCAATTTTTACCCTGCAACAAGAATTATTGATCGGAATATTGGGCGCAGGTTTTCAAATTCGGAGAAAACTTGGATTCTTAAAAAAGCCCGTCTTGGGACGCTCTTTCCTTCTGTATTCGTGAAAAAGATTTCAAAGTTGGGATGAAGAACCACAGTCCACAGCTGGTTACGGATTTGCTATTTTTCTACTACGAAGGATGGCACTGGGGTATCCAGAATACAGACTGATGGAAATCCTCAAATATTAAAAGAATGAGTTGATTTTTCTCGTATAAATTTTAGATCAGTCGTTGCATCAATTGAATTAATCTTTTTTCTAGCACTACTGAGAGCCCTGATTTAAATGCACGTAGGTTCAAACGAAGGTTCACCCTAGTATTATATAGACGATTTCAGTACAAATAGTCAATTATTATCAGACGAAGTTAAAAATGGCATAGTAGGTTTTTCCTTTCTGCATAATTTAGTGTGAACTTAATTACATTAAACAAAACTCGCTCAACAATACACGAAATTTTCATAATAATGTTTGGAAATGAAATAGATAGTTGTTCAGATTCTTTTTCGTGACTTTAAATTTGAAGTGAATTAAAGAAAAATAAAAAAAAAACATGGTCATGATCAATCTCAAACAAATCATAAGAACAAACCTCGGGCGTTGTTTTTTCTCAAGAAAATAAATACCAGTACATAATTCAGTCTCGTTCATTTTGCCTTAATTGAATCACGCAAAACATTTTTCCAAATGCTTCTGATTCTCTCCAAGTTTTCGGTAAACCTTTCCCTATAAAAAAGAATTGGCAGTTTCAGCTAACTCTTTTCATCCACGTAAGTTTTATCATTTTTAAACTGAAGTAAAATTAAATGTATATTCAAAGACTGTAAAATACGGTGAATTTTGAAATCCATAAGAAAACCCTGAGAAAAGTTTAACTTCGAGAATTCAAGGGGGAAAATTTATAGATTAGTAAAAGTATTGCACGGGAATGACAGAGAAAACATAAAAAAAAACGGAAAATCCTGAAGGAACAAAAGAGAAAGTCCTACATTAGTCAATCGTCGCTAGATGACAGTAAAATGGACCATACATCGCATATCTAGCCGCAAAGTTCATCACTCAGAAATGAAAACAACATCAAGAGCGTAATGACGGAATTAATTTTCCTTTGTCATGTTCAAATGCTTTCAATATATTTAGAAGTTTAACTAATCTCTTCGATGCACTCAAATAACAGCAAATTCGCAGGAAAATAAATTGCTTATCTCATTTTACCTCTAGTCAAGGCCGCACAAATGTGAGTCTGTGTGGTTTCAAGGCGCACGCACATCGGCTGCTCTACGAAAGCAAATTCTGTCATCTTCTACAAAAAAGGGAAAAATTGGAACGGGGCAGAGAAGGCGCAAATTTTGTCATTGGCTGTCGCTTCATAAGCGAACGGCGCAAATCCGGCGCCGCTTCGACAATTTGCTTAAGCTGAACGGAGTGGCCATTGCGTTGGATTGGGGCCCGGCACCACCAAATTGACCCAATTTCCCAGGCCAAAAGAGTGCAAAAATTGCTAAAAATGTTCACCTTAATGGCGCGAATACCTTAAAACGACCCTAACTACATGCACAGCCACTCAGGGATGCTCACTAGCTGCGACCACCACAGGACCTGCTAATGAAACCTCAAATGAGTGGTTTATTTTTTATGGAAGAGTCGATTTTAGGCACGGTGGAAAATCGCTTTTACTAAATTTTTTACGATTCAGTAACGCTGCTCTTCCCAAAGTGTTCATGTTTGTGGAGTACGTCATAAAATTCGACCGGTTTGCCGCAGAGAGGTTTATCCTACAGAGCAGATTATAAGTAGAAGGGCAGCTAATTGCATTCTACAAGTAGAATTCAGTGACTCATCGTTTTTGCAAAAGACAGAGGAAAATAGTTAGAACAACATCATTTTATTACAGACACATGAATACGTGGACCTCTGGTTGATGACCCTAAGCAGGGACTGACGTAGATACGAGGAGATGAATTGCAAATTAGGGTCTAACGCTGGTTGTTTTCATGGACATTTGCGTGAATTTCAACCAGTATCTGACGTAACCATCTAGAGAAATAATTCGAACTGCGCAGCTGACGATATGTTGGTTTCCATGAAGTGAAGAAAGCCTCACCCCACCAATCGATAAAGTTGCATCAATGGCTGATCTCGACACGCTCGATTACCTGCATTGGCGTAATTATATTGTTTCCATTTTCTCGTGAGTTGACATTGACTGCTGTTATGGACCATGAAACATCAGTGTGTTCATACCTTATTCCATGCTCTACTTTAAAACATAAAGAAATGAACTAAAAATGAGTTCCATTGTTCGATTGTTCCCTTAAAATAAAATTGTAACTGCTTTTCGCCATGATAGATCAACAACACCGGATGACTGCCATGCATCACGCTGGTTTGAGATAAAATAGAACGACTGTTTTTTTCCCTTTAATTCTCTTAATGAGCCTTTCGTCAATTGTCTCAAGTTGTTTATGTATTGCTAAATACGTACGTCTAAGCTTTCACGGACTCAGTGAAGGCACAACACCTAAATACGGGTGAAAGGACATGTATTTTCAATCGCCTATTATTCGACCATTACCGACTTCAGCACTGAAATCCTGATTAATTGTTGTCCGTAATTATGGAAGCCATAAAGCCCATTATGTAGGATAATAATTCATTCCAGCATAATTATTTTTTTGCAAATAAAATTTCTCGGTAGATTACGAGCTCATTACTAAATGTCACTGGTCATCAAATTGACGTATGACTGGCGAAAACACTTCATTGTGTTCATTGAGCGCCAGATAAAGTTTTGCAAGTCAATGGCTCCAGTGTGCTACGGGCAAAACAAATAAATATCTCATGGAACTTCTTGTGCAAAATAGAATAATTTACACTATAGAGTATAGATCTAATAAAGTTATGGTTAACTGGATGTCTATCTAATTTTATTCATTTGGAAAATCAGTCCAGCCAATTTAGATTTACTTGATTTAAATTCAAATTGCCGAATTTAACCAAAGTAAGATGCTCAACCATTACGCGGGGCATTCGAACACAGCAACGCAATACCACAATTATGACGCGCCACTCTCAGGTAAAGCTTACGCGTGTTATGTTACATTATAGCTTTAATAAAGGTCTCAAATGTACTAGCGATATTCTTAACAAACATAAATGAAATTTCTCACTACTGCTTCGAAAATGTTTGCAAAAAATTATTTTCACACATAACTGCAAGTTCTGATAAAGCGTATATTACATTAAACAGAAGAAATGTAGGTCGGTTCTGTTGTAGCGTAAAATAAAATGTCATCACAAAATAACGTCAATGAAAACTCCCGATAGTAAAATTCACATTTTTAAGAATCATCTGCATTTAAAGTTGAGTAATTCATGCGATTTATTGAGCGAAACGCTGAATTATTATTCACGGCTGCACGGCTATCATGTATATCGAGCTTGGCGAGTTGGGAGACAGCGCGTGCGTTCCATGGAGAGGTCACGCTTCATGCGAAGCGGATTTCATACATCACTTTTTTGCTTGCAGGCCGACGGCATCGAACTGCTGAACGACTTTCCGGTGGTTTCATCACTTCCACGGTGACTCAGTAAGTATTTCCCGAAAGCGAGAAGGGTTCTGGCGTGTGCCTGGATGTTGAATGATGAATACCATTTTGAGTCGAGTATCAATTAAGAAAGAGAGTATTAGTCCCCCACAGTGACTCATAGCTTGGGTGAAAGCAAGAGACATACCCCGAGCTCATGCCAGTGGTAGCATCACAAAACAAATGTTGAACATTAAAGCACCTCGGATGATGTTTTCTTGCACATAGACGAGAGGGCTGCGCAATACCGACCTGGCAGCCACGTATTTGTTGCACTCCCCGAGAACCAGTTTTTGCTTCCATGCTGCCTTAGAAGCTCAGGTCATTTTTCTTGAATATAACTCTAGCTCCTCGGGGACGATTAAAAAAGGAAGGAACGGCATTTTTCCTCGCGAATTATGCTGATTCATATTTATGATCAGATGATTTCCGGGACTCTTAAACTGGAACTTGGCTTTTTCTTTCGTTGTAAATTTGGCATTTGAGCTCGGAAACAGAGGAATGTATTTCAAATCCAAACATACTAACTTGAATTTTAGACCGAGCAAAATAAATTTTAAGTCCCATCTGTTCTCTACATTATTTAAGACCATCGAATGAAACGAAAAACCGTCAAATGAACGATAGGTCAAAATGAGTATCATAAGTTTTATGTGGCAAATGAGAGCTGCGAAGTTATTACGTTTTTTATGGTTCAAATTGATTTTAAGGTACTGGTATGAATTACCGAGTATTAGACCTTTCACGAACTGCAGAAGCAACTGCAATGCAAAAAAAAGCTTCTGGTTATTATTTCAGCCATCGCTCTCTATAAATAACGATGAAACTTTCAGTGAGCATTATAGATAACATTACTTTAACGACGGAAAAGTTGCAAATGTCATGACGTAGTAAATTGAAAGCCCGTTGAAGTTTCATTTCTTCAAGTAAATATTCTGTCTCTTCTCTGTGCCATATTTCATTCACTTTATTCTGCTCTATTTTTAAGTAATTTCTCTACCCTAACAAAAGGAACGGAAAGCTACGTTTAATGTAAGTGGTGAATATTTTTTCCCGCTGCTTGAGTTTGATAAAGCGCTTGAGCCGAGAACTCTGTCTTTAATGCCTACGAATGTTCCAGCCAACGCATTTAAAGGGTCCTTCAAACGAACGACCCATTACGCTTGACTTTCTCCTCAGCTCAAGAAACAAAGGCAAATTCATAAGGTTCTTATGGATCAGTCGGCCGCCGTAAGAATGCCGTAATTATTTTCCTTGGGTTTACTGGGATGCGCGGTGGCTCGCAAATGCCTCGCGCAAATCAAGACTAAAATACCCTAAATGCCCGCAAGAAGCTCGGGTAGTAGACTTTTAAGAGAAATTATTTAGAGAAGAGAATATGGTCACGGCAAAGCAGCTCCATTTAGACCAGTGTACGATCCTTCGCCGAGACAGTTCTTTAAAGCTTCAAGAGTCACGATTGTGCGAGGAGATTCAAGAAAAGCTTAAGCGATAATAGTAAGCCATGCGAAATCGCATCTTAGTCACCTATATTTCTTTTATCCGCTATGCAGGGAGATAGCGCGCGGCTTTACTAGGAAGCTCAAAAGAATTTCAGCACAACAAAGAGCGAAATCGACTGCAATAAAAATTGTCGTTACGTCGATTCACATTTTTTGTGAAGCTCAAATCATTGCAGAGCCATTGTGGTCAAAATTATTCAATGACTCCAATTTCATTCCGACATTGTTAGACATGTATTAAACAGTGAATGAAGACAGTGGTAGTCGTAATATTGCACGCAATATTGCTTGCATCAAGGATTTTCATTTCGTTTGTACTGAGTGTGCTGAAACTAATGGTAAACACTTTACGTTTGGGACATACTTTTTTACGTCGAGTGTCAGAGTTGATTATTGTATTAAATTTACGCATAAAGACTTGCGTGTATAGATTTTTATAATGTATTAAAGAGTCTTAGATTTGTGTATTTATTTGTTCCAAATACACACACGCGAGTATTTAAGCGTAAATGTAATATGTTTAATCAACTGTGACACTTGACGTAAAAATATGTCACAGACGCAGAAGAAAGATTTTTTCGTGAAAAAGTAATAATCGAAACATTAATCACGTTCGAAAAATCGAATATCAAAGAGGAATAAGGTCTATCCAACTGTAGTGGAAGCAGTCATCAGAGTAGTAGGGGACGAAAACTCATATAATCACTAGAACTTTGCTGCGGAATCGGAATTAGAATAAGAGTTCAAAATGTGCTGCAGATCTACACCTTTTTCACTTCAAATTAATCCGAGTCAAGTTCAATTTAATCCAAGTCAAGTTCAATTTAATCCGAGTCAAGTTCAAATTAATCCAAGTCAAGTTCAATTTAATCCAAGTCAAGTTCAAATTAATCCGAGTTAAGTTCAAATTAATCCAAGTCAAGTTCAAATTAATCCAAGTCAAGTTCAATTTAATCTAAGTCAAGTTCAAATTAATCCAAGTCATATTCAAATTAATCGAACCCTAAGTTGAGTTAAATATTTTCACATAATCACTTGTTAATTTGAGTTTTTTGTGTTAAATATGTATCTATTGGATGTGATGAGCACGACAGTCGTTTTTCCTTTTAGCATGGAATGCATAAAATTTTGGCAATATAAAAATAAACTGTCGTAAAATGTGGTAAGTATCCAGTATCTGGAGGCAAAGTGTGATTCAGATCTTTGAGCGGTGTAAAAGATGCAAGTCAATTATAAAAACTTCGTATTGTACTCCTCATTGAAGTTGTTTTAAAATTCTACATTGATGACAGTGTGCATACATTCAAATATTTTTGTTCAAAAGGTAATTTTTTGTTACACATACACATAGTTTCGAGGATTTATTTACACTTATAGATATCTCAATTGTTAAAATAAAGGACGTCTTGGTAGTGAAGTTTCCATTTTTTTAAATTTTGGGATCAGCAATGACAATTTCAATTTTTGACCCAAGCTTTCGGCTAGATTAGCTCTAGCCGTCATCAGGGGAACGATGTATTTTTAAACAAAACCTCTTATGGTATCCGCGCGTATCTAGTATACAAAAACATTTTTTTAAATAATTTTTTTTAGATGCAAGCCGAAAATTATTGATCAAGACCGACTAATGAGCAGAGGAAGAAACTGCGGGGGGACATCAAGGTGACGATTAATTTTGTTTGGTTCCTAAACACTGTATATTGCTTCGACAATTTTTCGGGCGTATTAATTTTTAACATTTTATAAGATAGATACATTTTCAAATTCAAAAGAATGGTTATCTTCTTCGGAATGCTAATACACAAGGGATAACCTATTCTTCCTCTACACATTCTTAGCATGCTCATCAATTCGTTGTTAAAGATTTCTACCCGTTTCCCCAATGTAACATGCTTAAC